>CM053753.1:74371762-74425453 GCA_028658305.1 Pachyuromys duprasi | reverse complement strand
CACACACACACACACACACACACACACACACACACACACACACAGTTCATACCTGAACTCAGGTTCCAAAAAATTAGATACAGTATCCAAACAAGTGATTAAATCTAAAAAAAAAAAAAAGAGAGAGAGAGAGAAAAGACCATTTAATAAGATACTTAGTAATCTTACTAAAAATACTGTAAAATAATCTCAAATTGTAGTCACCTAAATTTAAAAATCTTACGACCTATAACTTCACAAATGTTGTTAAAGTTTTTCTCATTTGATTATTATCTTCATTTCTGGACCTGTTTCCTTTATACTACTTTTTACTATATCACCTCTTAAGGTCATATATCATACGTACTACAAAGAAAAACAGAATTTATATATTCTTTATTAGTTTCTATAAAATACAACCCTCAAAACACAGAGAAAAAGGTTTAGTGGTTATTATGACTAAAAACAATCTTATGCTATTTATAAACAAAAACAATGACCAAAAAAAGGGGGGGGCAAGTTAATTCTACAGCTCAAACTTTTACTCAAAATGTAGTCTACTGGTCCACAGATAGAGCCAACTTCTGGGAACTCCAAAGACAATGACCCTTTTGTTGTAACCAATGCTCAGCACATTCAAGTCCCAGTGCTCTAAAGGAAACAACTTTAACAATTAATCTGACACAAGCTAATACATTTCTAATTAAAGACCCAGTCCAAGGCACATAAAAAGTAGCTTTTACTTAAAAAAACATTGAGCATCTTCCCTTCCTTGTGTTTGGATAGGATACCCAGCCCAGACTGCGGCCCACAGCATGTTGTAGGGTTGACCTCACTTCACTGTCAACCTCTGTCTTGCACTACAGCTTCGCACAAACTGGTTCTCTCAGGCATTCCTGGGCACAGTTTCTCTTGCATCCCTGGACACACACTCTTCTAAAAAACTTTTCTATTGCTCCCAAGCTCCCCAAAGCCTAACTGACTCTCACTAATATCTTGACTGTCATTTCCTTTGAGGAAATGACATGTGAAATCTGTTTAGCCAATACAGCACTTCCATTATGCTTGATTTAACCAACATATAACTACATGTTCTCAGCATAACATGTTATGAAAAGACTAACTTGCTGATAGAATCGTACATTTATAAGTAACATTATTTCCTTGGACAGAGAGTAGAGCTGTGTTTTTACTTTTCTGGAATAAAAGAAATTAGGACTTAGTGTGGAGTATACTGGGGGTTTTCCATGAACATTTCTCACTGAGTATTTGGAAGAACAAAAGTTTCTGTTTGTTAGCATGTTTGGCTACACCCAATCACTTACTAGACCCAAGGGTGAAAACCTGGAAGGAGACTGGGAGGCAATAACAGATCGTATTACAAGCATTCTGTGTTGGTTGACTTGGCTTTGCCAACTTGACATAAACCTAGACATATCTGGGACAGGGAATCTGAAGTGAGAAAATGCCTCCATATGGTTGGCATATAGGTGAGTCTGTGGGGTACTGTCTGGATTAATGACCAGTAAGAGGTCCTGTTCTCCGTGGGTGTTATGAGCCATCCTCTTCCTGTGAAGGTCGTCCCTGGGTCTGTCAGAAGGTAGGATGAGCAAGTAATGATTAGCAAGCCAGTAAACAGTATTTCTTCATGGCCCCTTCTTCAGTTCCTGCCTGAGTTACTACCCTGATTTCCCTGAATGATGAACTTTAAGCTATAAGATTAAATAAACCATTTCCTTCCCAAGTGGATCTTGGTTAAGGTGTTTTTGTCAGCTTAACTATCAGTGAAACCCTAACTGATGCCTCTCTACCACACTGTCAGTAGTAAATGTTACACTACTAGTCTCAGCATCAAGCCCAGGGTACTCCATCATTTCATTTCACTACTCCAAAGAAATTTTATATTCACTACCCAACGAAACACGTCTTAAAAAGACTCTGAGTGTAGTGATACACAGAAGAACAGTACTTTGAGAGCAACTTGTAGAGATCAATATGTATGCATTGCTATTTGAAAGATTCAGTTAAATCTGTGTTTTAGTTTTCCATGGGGGCTCACTAGCAACTAGTTAATTCACTAGGAAGGGCAAACAAATGGAATGGTTGGTACCTTTTCACAACTTCAATGACAGAAAATGTTCTGCTCTCCTGATCAAAAAGTAAAAAAATAAAAATAAAAATTCCAACCTCTAAGATCAGAAGCTCAGCTTCAAAAATTAGCCTGCCAGGAAAGGGACCTGTATGTTCCAAGGTGATACTCTAGCCGCCAGCTGTCCCTACCTTCACATCACATGCAATGGTTCTTGAGCAGCAAGTCCATGCAGGGCTTAAGCCGCATATGCTAATGTGCAAATAATTACGTGGCTCTCAAATTCCACTGGGGCTCCAAAGAGCTCCTGAAGAGGAAAGTAAGAATCCAAAATGGTCAACTCAGAGAGCCAAGAAGACTGAAGACAGGAAAGGGAAACCATGAGTACAAACTCTGACATTTACAACTCCGTGAAGGCAAATAAAAACCACCAAATTAAGGACTTAAGAAGTTATATGCCTTTCCTGAAAGCTTTTCCCAAGGACCTAGCTTTCCAGAAAACTGTTATTATAGAGCTCTCAATGAATAAAAACACAGCCTGGGCAAGGTGAATATGGTTAAAAAGAATACATCTGCCCCCAGAGGCTTCTGACAGCAACGTATAGGAAGTTACTGTGATGAATGGAATAGAATTAAACCCAGAAGAGTCTGGACTTAAACCTTCAAATTTATAGCCAAGTTAAATTTTGACAGTGGTGTTTGGATAATACAGTGGAGTAGGATACTCTTGGGATAATCTTTTTAATAATGCTGGTACAACATTCCTTGTACAATGGCATATCCATTCACAAAATAGCTAATTACCTATCTCAGATATACAAATATTAACTCAAAGTGACCTAAAGTTAAGAATAACTC
Organism: Pachyuromys duprasi; assembly: GCA_028658305.1. Lineage (NCBI taxonomy): Eukaryota > Metazoa > Chordata > Mammalia > Rodentia > Muridae > Pachyuromys > Pachyuromys duprasi. Next base: position 74,422,527 of record CM053753.1, on the reverse strand, counting down.
TGCAGATCTTTGAAAAAATACGAATAAATCTTGACTTTGGATTAAGAACTTATTTCTTAGAGTTGATGAAAAGCACAGCAATCAAACTCAGATAAACTGAAATGATAATTAGAAACTTCTATGCTTCAAAGGATAGTATCAAGGAGTAAGACTGCTACAGGGGTTGAATGAAAGAGGGATACAGGTCCCCCATAACCTCTGGCATTTGAACACTTGGTCCCCATGTTATGACATTGTTTGGGGAAGACTTAGGTAGTGCAGTGTCCCTAGAGGAAGTATGTTGGCATAATGTTCGGGTGGAATGTATATAATTTACCCTTGTTCATTCACATGCTGATTTCTCTACCCCACTATCTGGTTTCAATTAAGCATCACCTGTCTCAAGTTTGTGTAAACATGCCACCATTTGTTCTCTGTAGTGTCAATAAAGCAACCAGCCACAATGCTAAGCAATGGTGAGAATAGGGTGGGACATTCTGGTCCAGAGGGGAGGAGAAAGAAGCGAATGGGAATCGGAGACAGAGATGGGCAGGAGAGGACTTGGAACCACCAGGAGAGATGAACCTGACCTAAGATATGACTAAAGCAAGTATAATGGGTGAAGTCTGAATGGAAGGAAACTATGTGGTTTGGAGGTTTAGGATGGAGTAACTACTGCCCAGCATTGTGCTCTAGGTTAATTAAATAAATGCTACTCTCTGTGTGGTGATTTGGGTATACAGCTAGTTTAGAAATAACTGCTGCTTAACTAAAAGAAAAATCAATAGTAAACATTAATATTCAATGACAGAAGTATATCACTGAGGATGGATTTAAGACTAAAAAGCCTCACCTACTTCCAGGTTAATCTTTCTGTTTCATGTCCTAAGTTCAAGATGTGCATTCTCAGCTTTCTGCTCCTGCCACCAAACTGTCCCCATCATTATGGACTCTAACTCTCTGGAATCATAAGCTCAAATATACTCTTCCTCTATAAGTTGTATTTGTGATGATGTTTTATCACAGCTATGGAAAAGCAATGAATACAATGGCACACAAAATTATCCTTGGAAATCGTATATCTGTTAAGTATCTAAAATCAATATAAAAATATTAAGATGTAACATTAAAAAGGCAAATGTATCTGTAGCCAATGGAATATAGTTTGCCTACAAAACCAAAGGAGTACTGGTTACAACCTGAAAGAAGTTGGCAGGTATGTAGGTAGTCAAAGCCACCAGTCACAAATATGCCAGAATATATCATCCTTGATGAAATGTCCGTGATGTATGCAGCTAGGGACAAGAAGTGGCCTAGTGGTGAGGAAGGATGCAGTGAGTTAAAAGTGATAAACAGAGACCGACTGACACTAACTGTGGGTTATTTTTAAGATGATGAAAATGTTCTCAAACTGTGGTGAGGATTACAGCATTCTGAAACCCTGAAAAAATTGATTACATACTCTGAGCATGACTACCATACTGTATAGGAATTAAATCTTTATAAACTTGCTATAAAAATTAAAAATAAAGTGGAATCATAAGAAGTAATAACAATTTTACTGAAATATGTACTACATCTGCACGGCTGGATAAAATAAAGCCTCGTTAAGAGCCATGGTGGGCAATTCATCAGATAAACAAACATGACCAGGTATTAGTGAAAAGACCAATCAGACAAAAATGTCTACATAGAGGAAGTATACCTCCAAGTGGGAGAGGGTAAAAGAAAATATTATAAAAAAATATATATATAGTAGAGCAGAATGTGATTTGTGCTTTAATTAAATAAAGGCAGTAACAAGTTAGAAAAAGCTCAAGTCTTGAACTTTTAAGAGTTATGTTCAGTATGGACCTAACTGCAAAGGCAACATCGGAATAAAACTCAGTGGTGAAGAACTGAGGCCGAAGTATGTGAGTCTGAAAATAGGCGTGGAGATAGAAAATGCACCAGTGGGGACATGCTCGGCTCCTATGAAGCCACAGTGCAAAACGAAGTCAGACAATAGGCTGCTGGATCCTACAGGGTCCTAGAGGCAAGGACATTTGGCAGAATATGATGGGAATTTCATCTTAATGAGATCACACTCACTGCTATGTTCAGAGCAGATTCAAAAAGAAGGGTAGAAAAAAAGGTTAGAAAGGAATTTGTTATCATAATTGAGGTAAAAGCAGATAGTAACTTGAACTATGGTGGTTAAGAGTAGAGCTGTTGACATTTAATCAGATTTTCATATATATCCCAAGAAGTGGCAGGTGTTTAGGGATCTGAGAAATAATGGCAAGATCTTTGGACTAAACAACTTAAAAGGTCAGGTCAAATGTAAAGCATTTAGGATAAGTACTGATGTAGAATCTACCTGATTATTTCGTAAAGCTAGAACACAGATGCTGGTAGTGTATATTAACCATATTCTTAGATAAGAGCTTCTATATGACACACACACACACAAACACACACATATGAGCTGCCCTTGTGTGTAGCTCAAGAAGAAACCAGTGTCTCCAGTGGCAGCTCTATGCAAGCTGAAGCAATAGAATATAACTCAGAGAAGTTCAGGCTTAACTCTCACAAGAAGCTTCTATCCTTCCTCTAACTCCGCAGAGCCAGTCTCAGCTGCATTTTTGTACAGAGCATCCTATTTTTCTACAACAACTTGAAATTTAACACCATTGCATATAGAATCTTGACACAGCTTAAAAAAGAAAATTTAGCTGGGTGGTGTTGGGGCACATCTTTAATCCCAGCACTTGGGAGGCAGAGGCTGGTGGATCTCTGTGAGTTTGAGGCCAGCCTGGTCTACAGAGCAAGTTTCAGGAAAGCCAAGGCTACATAGAGAGATGCTGCCTCAAAAAGCTAATACAGTAATAAATTAATAAGTAAATTAATTAAATTAATTTAAGTATAAGTTATAGAGAACATTATAACTACTCTGTGAACATTTATTTGCACATATTTAAAAATCTTAGTTAACATACATAATACTTAAAATATGACAACTCATCTAGGCCAGCAAATCATTTAACAAAGCAGAACATTAGTTTCTCTCTTGGGAATAGAATATTTTGATTGACAGCACCATGTTTTTCTGAGATAGCGTAATTATGAACTATTTTGATTTAGATTTTCCCTAAGTCATACTGGTATGTGTTCTTGACTGAATTGCAAAAAAAAAACCCCAGTGGCATCAGTAGCCATTATATAAAACAGTCTACACATTATTAGCTGTGGTATGTAATATCTTGTGTAACTATAATAATTTCTTTCTATAGGAAAGGAACTGAAATGGAACAAAACATCAAGTTTTGCTTCTCCTTGACCATATTTATTTCCCGGAAATGAGAAAACAGGAAAAAGACAGTAACTATGTACTTAACAAACTCTACTCTTTCCTCTAAAATTCTTTAAAAGGCCAACTCCCCACAGCCGGGAGTCCCCTGACATAGCAACACTGCTTCAGTAACTGTACTTCATGGTGTGTACATGTCTTTGTTCAGGTTCAAGAGGTTGTGGGATATGGTTGATCTCTATGCTCAATATTTCAATGTAGAGATTAAATATTGTGCTTCTCTTAGACAAATTACAATGATACCCGTGGAAGCATGTCTCCACAGATTTGGCACATTTCTGTGATAAAAAGTAAGGTTTCTTATCAATGATGTAAAGGGGATATAAAGGACGGCTAAGTTGCCTAAGCAACTGACAGTACAGTTAGATAGGCTGTAAACCACATAAGGTTAACTACATCAAATGAAAGCCCCTCTATATCTAACTTTCCGCATAGGTAAGAGACATCAAAAGTTAGCATGTTTCTTTTGTCATCTACACAGTATCTAGGACACTAAACAAAAGCATTAGAATTTAGCAACAGTGTAACTAGTGATTGTTTTGTTTAACTCAGCACAATACCTATGAGGTTCTTTCACAGAATTTCTAAGGTATCAAAATCCCCAGCTACATAGAAAACACCAGAAACAGGATGGTCACCAGGTGGCACACACCAGTAATCCCAGCACTGCCAGGGCTGCAGAGAAACCCTGTCTTGAAAAAACAAAACCTAAGAAGACAAAACAAAAAGAGAAACAGCATGATACACTTCAAGTTATTTCTTTACGTCTGCTTGGCACAAACTTCATTCTATAAATTACAATGCCTATTCTGGTCAAAGATTTTAACAGATTAATTCTGTGTTCAATTCTTTCTCTTGGTAAAACTGGTGAAACTCTTCACCAATGTGCTTGTTGTCTAAACTAACACTAAAATATGGCTGGTTTTCAGTACGCTATTTATACTATAAATAAACAACTTGGTGTGTGTTCATTATTCATTTACCTATAAACAAGGACACATCTGGAGATAGGAATACAAACTGAAATGTCACTAAGAGTCATTCAGTAGATTCAAAGTTTTAAAATGTGTGTCAGATACAACAATAACAGAAACTAAAATCACAAGATGGAAATTACAAATAGAAACCTGGCTGAAGTAGAAGCAGGCACAAAACAGATTTTGTATCATCAGTACACAGTCAAGGCACCAAACAATCTGAAAAATTCACACCCTAGTTTCAAAACCAAAAACATCCCATATAGAAGAAAAACTGGGGAACATGAACTAAATGGCTGGCTGTTCGACCTCCCCGTCCCCGAGGGAGGAGCAGCCTTGCTAGGCCACAGAAAATGACACTGCAGCCATTCCTGAAGAGACCTGATAAGCTAGAGTTAGACTGAAGGGGAGGAGGTCCTCCCCTATCAGTGGACCTGAAAAGGGGCAGGGAGGAGATGAGGGAGGGAAGGGGGGATAGGGAGGGAATGGGGGAGGGGGCTACGGATGGGATACAAAGTATATAACCTGTGATTAATATAAAATAAAAATGTTAAAAAAAGAAGAAAAACTGAATCAGCAACAGAAAATCAAACTCTATTAGAAAAAATTTATTCTACCCTATGTGTCACAAGCCTATATACTCTGATGTAAGACAAAAGAAATGGAAAATATTCACAAAAATATGCAGTTAAAGAAAGTAACAATCAGAAAAACTTTATGACTTTGGTGTTGGGACTAAAAATACTTCAACATGCTGCAAACGTGACCCTCAAATGGGTTGTTTTCAGGCCCAGCTGTTCAGAAGTCTTAGGTACACTGTCAGCAAACTCTAGGGTGGAGGCAACAAATGGACATGTGTGTGAGTTCACACTAGGAAAAAAATGCGTATCCACACTGATTATTCTGTCACAAGCAATTTTAAACTATTTTACAACTTCCCTCCAAGAAAGAAAGAAAAGGCAAATTTAGGCTCTCTACTCCAAAACTCTGGGTTGGTAAGACCCAAAATATTACCTTTAAAGTTTCAATATAATATTCTCTAAAATGTGTCTGATTTTAATTTTCCAATCTTGTGTGTACATACCGACCCACACATGAGTTATGGAGCATACAAATCAATGCTGCCTTGAAGGATCTGAAGCTTTCAATGTATAATGCAAACTCACTGCTATGTAACAAAAAGATTTAAAAACCACTGTTGAGAATCCTTCTAGAAACTGACCAGGGTTAAAATGATTTGAAAGCAGAAATTTAGATCACATATTTGTACAATTCATTTTATTTTTCAAGTTCAACTGACTGTTGTTTTCAATGTTTTTTTGAATTTTGTTTCCTTCATGTATGTATGTCCACCCCATGCATGCCTGGCACTCTTGCATGTCAGAGGAGAGTGCTGGATTACCTGAAACTAGAGTTAGCAACATTTATGAGCCACCATGTGGGGGTTGGGAATCAACCTGGGGTCCTCTGAAAGAATAGCAAGTGCTCTTAGCTGCTGAGCCATCTCTTCAGGCCAAGATGATGTTTTAAAATTGAAATTTATTTCTGTAAACAGTAGCATTATTATCAATCATGACTGAGAGATCCGAGTTACAGAGTCCTGAACTCTGAGAGGCTAGCTTTGAGTTTCTCACTGAGACCAGTGCTAACTCAGGAGTTTTTCTCTATAGAATACCCCCATTAGTGCATGTTCGTAAGTTAAGGATACTCATGGGCTCGCACCCATCCTTTCAGGAAGTCCAGCTGGAGTTTGATGTGTTTATGCCAATTCACAGTGGACATGCTGTGGTGGACTGGACGAGATGTCCCCACCGGAATACTTGATCCCCAACTGGAGATGCTGTTTAGGGAAGCTTAAGAGGCATGGCCTTCTTGGAGGACACATGCCACCGGAGGCACTGGCCAGTTTGACTTTGCTATTTCACACCTGCAGCAACTTGGAATTGTGAGTTAAACTAGACCCCATTCCTCCAAGAAGCGGAGGATGTGAGGTCGCAGCATCCTGCTCCAGCTGCCACCTCTGCTCCGCTGTCACGGACTCTAGTCCCCATCGTTCTGGGAATGTACACAGAAATAAAACCGTTCTTCTAGAAGTTGCTTTAGTCTACTTTTCTAGCAGTAGAAAAGTAACTACCATGACTCTAACTCTCAGGTTTTGATGTGCCCACATTTCTATGCATGTCTGTGTGCCTGCCACTGGTTGGGATATATGAGAATTTTTTTGTTTGTTTATTTGTTTTGTTTTTGTCTAAAAGAAAAAAATTAAGAAAAAGGCTGGTAACTACTCCTCATTAAAAATAATTAAAAATAACAAGGAAGGGGAAAATGCTCCGTGATATTTTAAAAACAAGAAACAAAAGAGGATGCTGGGAAATGGGCCCTAATTTGACCTGGACATTGATAATTTTGGGTGGCATTCAAGAGAAGTTTGCCCTGAGCAACCTCTCTTAGTACAACTTAAAGCACAAGCACAATGAGTCCTCATCCAGTGTGTCCTTGAAGGAGAGTCTAACTATAATGTTTGTATCACATGACCTTTAATCATCTCTTGTCTGGTCTCTTCCAACAAGCCTCCTCATTGGCCTTCACACAACCATCTAATTTCTCTTTCATCTACTTTTCACACAGGAAGGAAGAGCAACAAACAAACCAAACACAAACCTGAATAGGTCACTCTACCAAGTCTAGAGCAGAAAATGGAAGGGAACATAACTTTGCGTGGGTTCTGACACGAGATAATGAAGTTACCCTATCTGTGACTCTATGCATACAATATGTAACATATATTATATGTAATACAATATATAAAATATATAACATATGTAACATTAGTAAGTCTTTGTAAGAGTTTATAATAAAACAAAGTAGCCACTGAAGCAAGATTGTTCATATTATTTTATTCTCTATGACCTTAAATTTCAACAAGACTCCTTAGCTATGGACATGTAGCAGCAATCCTTTTAGGTATTTAAGGGATTTAGTGGCAGCTAAGTTTCCTATATGGAAACAAACTGATATCTCAACCAAAGCCAAGCAGCCTCCAAATAAATGAGTTACTAGAAAAAGTTGTGCCTGAGAGGCCACCCAAGAAGTAGTAAGAAATTCAGCTGGTGTTCCCTAGAAAATGTTTTAGCCAACTAATTTCAGTTGAATTAAACAAATGTTTGACAAATGGGACAGGATATGCAAAACAAAAAAAAACAAAACTAAAAAACTAAACATGACTTTAGAATTCAATTGGGAAATGGGATTTCTCAAGATTGCCACTGGGAAGTGACATCTGTAAGTTCCTAAGGAACCTGTCTCTAATTTGGAATAGAGATTTTAAGTCTACAAGGTGCTGACTCTGTGAGATCACTAAGAACATCTTTTGTTGTTGTTGTTTGTTTATTTTGTTTATTTATATTTTCAAGACCAGGTTTCTCTGTGTAGCTATGGATGTCCTGAACTCGCTTTGTAGACCACGCTGGCCTTGAACTCAAAGAGATCTGCCTGCTTCTGCCTCCCTGAGTGCTGGGATTAAAGGCATGTGCCACTGTACCCAGCTCACTGAGAGCATCTTATTTAGAACCAGTATCAATTCTTTAAGAACATCAAGTTACTATGGGAAAAACAACCACAACCCATGAGTTGAATACCTAATGTAAAATAAAACACCTCCTTTTATAATAAAAAAGGAGACATTTATTTTCCAAGAACTTGATAAATAGTGGGGAGAAAACTGGGAAACTGAATCAAAATGAGAATTTAAAACAAAGAAACTTCAGACAAGTAAGAAGCAAAATCAACTGTTGATTTCTTACCTTCTCACTTGTCAACCTGAGACTCTGACGCATGTGCTAAAAGCATAATAATCTCTTAGGTCTGTGCTCCCTACATCACCTGTTAGATGGTGGGAGAGTGCAAATGCATGTTCATAATCTCTCTATGCACCTCCTGGGCTGTGTCTTCGGACACCCCCACAGAGCCCATGGAGGTGAAGTGACATGATGCAGGTGATCAGCCTCACACATGGCACAAGCAGGCTGGCCTCAAAGATCGTGATCCTCCTGCTTCCGTTGCCAGAGTGCTGGACTACCCACACCCAACCGGAAGCCAGTTTTAACTGAGTGCTACCTAGCGACTTTCCTACGACATAACTCCATCATAATTTTCCTAGCTCTGTCAAAACATTAGCTGTTCACTTAAACTTCTAATCCTTTTACCCACATTATTTTATTCAAATAGGCTAAACCGTTCTCATCCAGTGAGTTTGTTAGCTTCACATCTTGTCCATGGTATATAAACTGGAGTAAAATAGATTCCCTGTTAAGCAGGCCCCACTCTTTCCTCCTCATGAAGGTTCTAAATGAAGCTTGTAGGGAGACAGTGCTCATCCTGGTTACCCCAGCTAAAGCGCGACAGCTTGCCTTTCCCTCAGCAGTTCCCAGAGTTCAACATTCTCATACCTAGGAGGTCTTGATATTTTTCTCATTTAAATGGCCTGAAGTAAAAGCTAATTTTCAAATTTAAATAGTCAAATTAGAATATTTACTGTTGAACATAAGAATAATCATCTATTTTCTAATGCAAATAATTTTTCTGATAGCTCTTCCAATGACACGGCCTCGTGGCTGTCCTCTTCACAGTGCCTCTAACAGAGGAAAGACAGGCCACAGCAGTCAAAGCACCTGACAAATTTCATACAGGTATTGCATTTTGCTTAGAGATTCAAACACATTTGGATTCTATTCTATTTAATATCCTTGCTTTTAGTTCGACATCCCCTTTAGATGCTAAACATTAACAATGAGAAAAGGCTTTATTATGCCCTGTCTCAGCACTTCTCAGGGAACAATCAGTGTATGAGAGCCCAGTCTTTATAAACAACAATGTGGCCTTTAATACAGAACTGTAAAATTGTAACTTGCAGATAATAAACCTTTAAGTCGATACAGTTTACCTCAATGTTTCACAGATTTCTGTTAAAATTAAGTTTGTGTTCTAATCTCACAGAAATAAAAAATTAGTATTTCCTCTACCAAGGAAAAGAAAGTGTATGGACTTTATATAAAAGTTAATACAGTCAATTTTCAGAATGCAGACCCAGATCCTTCTGCTTTCTTGTGCATTATTCGAAGTTCAATCTTTCTTTCTTTTTTCTTTTTTCTTATTAGTTACATTTTATTAACTCTGTATCCCAGGTGAATCCCGCTCCCCCATTCCCTCCCAATCCTGCCCTGCCTCCCTTGTCTACTCAGGGTCCTATATGAGACTGTTTCTCCAACCAAGGACCACGGGTGGATATAACCTAGAACCTCTGCTTGCCTGTAGCCCTTGATAGCTCAGTATTCAAGTGGATACCCTAGTAAGGGAAATAGGGACTATTTCTGACATGAACTCAATGGCGGACCCTTTGACCTCCCCACCCAGCAAGGGAGGAGCAGCCCTTCTAGGCCACAGAGTACTTTGCATCCAGTCCTGAAGAGACCTGATAAACCAGGGCCAGATGAAAGGGGAGTCCCTATTTCCCTTACTAGGGTACCCATTTGAATACTGAGCTATCAAGTGCTACAGGCAAGCAGAGGTTCTAGGTTATATCCACCAGTGGTCGTTGGTTGGAGAAACAGTCTCATATAGGACCCCTGTGCCCATATATATTTGGTACTTGTGGAGCTCCTATCCTCTCCAGATCATATCTTTCTGTTCTATTCTTCCAACATGAGATTACAGGCTTTTGAATCATTTCCTTCTTTCTGTCAGAATGACAAAATGTGAGAGCTACAGCATAAAATGAAAGTTACCTTGTTTGTCTATAACTGAGTATGAAGCCAAAAATCCTCGTCCAGAAGTATGGATTCCACTCATGAACAGCACTGTGACTTCACTGCCTTTGGACTCAACTGAACGATTCATTTGTAAACCCAGACCACAGTATTTGCCTAGGAATGAAGGAAATGCATGCATTAGGTGTGACTTTCATAAAGTCAACATTTGTAATGTATATAACAACATCATACAACAAGCCAGGCACTAAATTAATAAAAGAAATTGGTAAAACAGGTTTAAAATGCCAAATAATAACTATTTAAATGATTAAAAACAAAAATCCACTACAGATTTTCACTGAACTCAGAGAGATTCAATTTCTATAAAACACACATATGCTCCTCAAAACAATAATGAAACAGTTTTAGAAACAGGTATTGCAGACAGGGTGGTGGCCACAAGTAAGTAATTGGTCATCAGTATTCTTACAGGGTCTCTTCAGGACCTCCTAGACTCTTTGCCTTAGCTCATTCTCAAAATCTCCTCCAACTGGCCCTACTCAGTCTCATTTCTGAGGACTATCAGTCAGGTCTTTCTCGGCACTTCAGTGGTCAGGTGCACTTACATGGCCTCAGCTATGATCCAGACTCAGACACTCAGACTCCCACCGGCAGCCTTGGCCTCAAAACTCACATGTATATATTCAATGTAAAACAATGTCCTTAGACAAACATAGCCTTAGGAAAAAATCTAAGCAAACTAAGACAGAAAAGGAGAAGAAATCAATGGTGTAAACTAGCCACCAATAAGTAAAAAAAAAAAAAAAAAAAAAAGGCTGGTAACTACTCTAGTAAATCTGGAGTACAGAGTTCTAAAAACTGTTTTAGGCTATGGCAACAACATCATTTGAATAAGAACAAAATGGATTTCATGTGAAATCATTCATCACTGGAGACATAATATTAAAACCATGATGATATATTACTATACGCCATAGGCTGCAGTCAATAATACAGACTATACATTAAGTATCAGGGAGGATGTGAAATCAGAACCTTCATAAATTAATGGCAGAGATATAAAACAGACAAATTTGAGACCACTTTGCAATTTATAGATTTCCTTTCTATGTAGGAGGAAAGAAGGTACACTCACAGAAAGACAGAAAGGCTACAAATGGTCATTTGTACTCATTATTTATTCAGCCTCAAAAGAAAAGCATTTGATTTGATCACCTAATAATTAATGTGGTATACACTCACACCGAGGAACACTCTTTGTTAATACAAGAGAACAAGTTATTTGCAACACAGATGAACCTCAAAGATATTATGCTAAATAAGAGAAGTCATCTGGGTTGTTTCCAGCTTCTGGCTATTACAAATAAAGCTGCTACAAACATGGTTGAGCAAATGTCCTTAATTGTGTACTTGAGCCTCTTTTGGATAGGACAGGAACTCCACAAGGAGAGCAACAGAACCAAGTGGTCTGAGCACAGGGGTCTTTCCAGAGACTGATTGATGGTCCAACCAGGTACCATGCATGGAGGTAGCCTAGGACCCCTGCACAGGTGTTCAGTGTCCAAATGGGTTCCATAGTAATGGGAACAGGGACTGTCTCTGACATGAACTGATTGGCCTGCTTTTTGATCACCTCCCCCGGAGCTACTCCTGATGAGACCTGATGGACTGGGATTGGAGGAAAGGAAAGGAGGACCTCCCCTATCGGTGGTCTTGGGGAAGGACACGGGTGTAGAGGGGAGAAGAAGGGAGGGGTTGGGACGGGAGGAGGGAGGGAACCACAGGGATATATAAGGTGAACAAAGCATAATTAATAGAGAATTTAATAAAAATGAAAAAAGAGAAGTCATTGTACCTCTGGAAAAGGCAAACAAAATGACAAAATTAGGAGTACAAAGAAGATTGGTAGCTGTCTGAGCGAAGAGATAAATAAAAAGCACATCTTCTGAGATGGTGTGAAATTTCTAGACCCGGATTTTAGTGATGTTTGTGTAGGGACATATGTACTCAAACTCATCAAAGTATAAATTTAAAAAATAGGCTAATCTTGTGGTATGTAAAACATACCTAGCAAGGTTCATAAAGGAAAAAGACAGTTTTTATTGAGCAGAATTATCAGATAGGAATGAATTCACTATTTTTATGCAAAGAAAAAGAAAATATCATAGAATTCGATACTACTTAGAGGTAAAAGATCAGTAGAAAGCTATCCCAAATCCCTCATTCCACAAGAGAAAAATGAAAAATCATGCAGATAACTTGATTGCCTAAACTGACACTACAAATTAGTGGTAAAGTCAGTCCAGACCCTATGTTTTTCATATGGAATGAGTAGTGCATCCTCCTCAGATGCTTACCTTGAAAACTGCAGTCCTACTGTGACAGTATCTGAAGATAAGACTTCGGTTTGAAAAAAAAAGGTCTTTTTGTTTGTTTGTTTGTTTTTATGGGTAGAGTTCTCATGACAAAATTATAATTTTAGAGGAAGCCCATGGGACGGAACAGGAAAAGACCACAGATAAACCAGGAGGAGGCCCTGCCACACACTCACTGTTCACTGGACCTCAGAACTTGGAGAGTCTAGAAAGTTGAGAAATGACTCTGATGTTTAATCTTATAGCACACTTGTTATACTAATATAGAGACAACACACACTCTCTCATGTGTTCCACCTTTTTTTCCAATACATTACTCACTCACCATGGAAAGACTGACATTACTCTGCAGCAGGACTGTCATGTCCAGTGTTGTCCTCCCACAACAGCAGCCTATTTGGCTTTCAATCTCCGATGCCATCAACAGCCTCAGCCTTGACTTAACCAGCAAATATCCTGGCTCATCTTCGGGACACACTGCCTAACTATGTTGCAATACTACCTTTGCTTGCCCTACCTAACTGCAATATTTCTAAATCTATACTTGTAGAACTGCACCCAGGAAGTCATAATTTCCTTTAAATGACCCTTAAAAGAATCATTACATAGAATGTTAAGTAGATTTTAAAGACCCAAATACACAATGGTTACATCTAAGTGCTGTCTCTTAGGAACAGTTTGTCACACCCCAGTTTCCCCCGGCCTACCCACTGCATTATGTCTTCAATACCATTTCCTGTCATGACAGTGCTGTTATTTTCCAGTGCCCGGTCTTTTTCAGCATATTTATTCTAGATGCCTGGTTCATGTTGTGAGTTTGTATCCAATTGTACAGACTTTAGAAGCCTAACAACTGTCACCCCTCGTCAAATGTCCCTCATCTTCTACACTGAGGGGCAGCAGCAACTTCTACAGATGTTAAAGTAAAACACCATGTTTAAAAGGAATGTTCTATGTGATTCAGAGCCACCAAAGTTGCAGTTAATGTGGTTACTGCACGTAAGCAGCCTGGATCCTGAGCCTAGCCTGGTTGCGCATATCCTGTAATCCCAGAACTTAAGAAGCTGAGATAAGATGCGGACATTTAAAATCATGTTTTTCTTTTCAGAATTAAAAAAAAAAAGAAGCTGAGATAGGAGGATCGCTAATATTTCAAGACCAGCCTGAGCTATAAAGCGAATTTCAGGGCAGCTTGGGTTATCCTTGTCTGAAACTACAACAGCAACCACAAGCGATGCTTAAATCATGCCCTCAACTGCATGGAAACTCCATGTGCTGAGGTGCACCTTGCAACAATGTCTTAGGAGCTGCAACTTACGGAGGAAGTGGGAACACAGAAGGATGACCCAGACAGGAGGCACAGCAACTGCGCACACACACTTGGGGGGGGGCAGTGCTGCTTACAGAGCATTTCTCTTACTTTATAAGTGAATGGCTTTAGGGCAGTTCTTCAGAACCTGGAATAGGAGCACCTCAGACTCTACAGCAAAATTTAGAACTCTCAAAGGAAATGTTGTGAGTACTTGTCACTGATCCAGGACCCCGTCATGAAATGCAATGGGCACAGTGTTAGCACTCCAAGGGCTTGGTGCAGCGAGGTTAGAGCAAATGCATAGTGGGGCCTCTCAGGCAGAGTGAACCACTGGGTGGTCCTTCTCAGGAGAAATTTAGAGCACACATGCTCATTAAACAGCACAATGGCTTTGAGAAATTCATCTTTCCAGGCTCATGGCTTTGTGCTTCAAGGTCAGAGTGAGGGCTTTTGTATAAGTTGGCCCCTTTTGTGGCTTAGTATGCTTCTTTTGAATGCCTAACAGGGCCTAGAAGGATCACTCTCCTACTGTGCCTGAAAAGCCTATTTTTGTGATATTTAGCCTTAGCTTCCACAAAGACTCACCTTTACAGGACAATGTCCGAAGCATAGATCATTCTTTTTAAGAAATAGACTATGAGGTACACTGAATTTAAAATGAGATACACCAGATACTGACTATATTTTAAAGGATGCAAGAAGATCACTAAGAATGAATTTGCCTTTCCTTTAAGAAGACAGTGAGGCATTCCCTCAATCTGCTCTTTTCCCCTGCACATCTTGCAGTCAGGGTAAATTTGGAGTTGAAGTTTTTGTGAGGAGGTTGGTATTCCTTTCCCTCGACTAGGAAACTATTCTAGTTAGAGTGTCCTTTTCAGTCTCTATGGCCTCTGCTACTAGGAGTCTTTGCTTGAGTACCCTCATATCCTCCCAGGAGCCTACCCTGACTTAGGTCTCCAGCTTGTCACAGAGATACCCAATGAATGTCTGGTCCAACCAAATACCTATCCCTATGAGTGAATGCCAACCCCTGACATTATGAATGATACTCTGCTAAGCTTGCAGACAGGAACATGTCAGAACTGTCCTCTGAGAGACTCTACCCAGCAGTGCCTCAAAAAAGATGCTAAGACTAACAGCCAAGCACTGGATGATGCATAGGAAGTCTTGGGGGGAAACGTGGGAGGAAAGAGAAAAGGACCCAGAAGTGACAGGAGCTCCACAAGAAAAACAAGAGTCAACTAACCAGGTAACAAGGGCCCAGAGGGGTTTGTTACGCCTGAATCATCAAACAAGGACCATGCAGGAATTGGACCTAGGCCCCCTACAAAGATGTAGCAGATGAACAGCTTAGGCGTAAAGTGGGGTCTTCTAGTAAGGGAAGTGGGAACTGCATTGGACATGGGCTTACTTGCCAGCTTTTTGATCACTTCCCCTGATGGGACAGCCTTGCCAGGCCACAGGGGAAGAAGACAGGCTCCATCCTGAAGCAACTTGATAAGCTGGGGTGGATGGGAAAGGGAGCTCCCCTTTTCTGAGGACTAGGCGAAGGGGAAAAAGGAGGAAGGTGGGTCTGGGAGGGGAGGAGGGAAGGGGATATCAGAATATAAAGTAAATAAAAAAGAAATTAATTAAAAGAAGACAGTAATGACTATGGAATTTCTTTTCCATCAGGAAGTGATTATGCATTCTGGTATTAGGTAAGCTAGTTCACTACACTTTAATAGATAGATCCAGCATCTGCACATTTTATATGAGTAAAAGCTACACAGGAAAATGACATCTAACTCCTATCTCACATATCATACAAAGAAGTCAACTCTAGAAAAAACAAGAAAGTATCTATAGATGGTTCTAAGAGAAAACCTTGAAAACCTCTTTGTGACTAAGAAATGGGACAAACTATACTAAAGATAAGAGTGCTTGTCATAAAAGGAAAATATAATCAAAGTGCATTACATTAAAATAAAATTGAATTTAATGTCTGCTTATCAAAATATAGCAATTTTATAAAAGTATAATGATAGCCCATAGGAGGAGGGGAGATATTTGCAATGTGCATCTCCAAAAGAAACTCACAACTGGACTATATTTACAGAACTCCTACAAATGAATAAGAACACAAACAAAACCAGGAGAATCAGGCACTGGGACATGTCTGCAGCCCTGCCTACTTGAGCAGCTCAAACAGGGGGATCATTTGAGTCTGAGTTCATGGCCAAGCTCAGCAACATAGTGAGATACTGGAGAAAAACAGTGGGGAACTAACCAATAGAAAAAGTACAGGAAAATGAACACTCATCACAAAAGAAAGCATTCAACTGGCTAGCAAAGACAAACAGTGCACACACCATAAACCATCACAGAGACACAAGTGATTACATGCAGACTCCCACACACCCTAGATAGTGACACCAATCAAATCAGAGAGCACGCTGCAGTGGTGGGAAGTACAAACCAGCCTAATCACTGAAGCCGCTGGTCTAAGAATCTAAACATCGGCAACAAATGACCCCCAAGCTTTTCTTCTAGGTGTAGAAATGTGTGCTGAGTTCAGAGACGATGACTAGGCTAGTTACCCAAACCTGGTCACACCACAGATAGAACTTCATCATTTCTGAAGTGTTGGACTCACTTTCACATTTCCACATAGTGAATAATGCTAACGCTGCAACAAATATCATCCTAACAACTTCTGTTAAGTTCCTTAATGCTTCAAGTACCACCCAAGACAACCATCAGTACCTCAACACAAGAACAGCACCACCTTCATCAAACCAACGTAATCAGAAACGTTAAAAATGTTCACTTATCCAAAGTGCAGGGAAGGAATGCAGCTAGTTTTAAACCTTTGGTTGTTAAGTATAATTGCTCTCCAAATGCAGGTGTACTAACATGGCAGACCAAAGCATCCAAAGCATCCTGAGGGTTAAGGTTCTCACTAAGTTAGACTGCTTTGCCTCATCACACACTTCTGATAGACTCTCTCCCTCCCTGTGACACTTCTATTCTAACAGTGATTTAACAGTTATTTTCTGAGGCTGGCAAAACAGCTTAGCAGATAAAGGCACTTGTCAAGTCTGATGACCATAGTTAGTTCCTATAGATTCACATGGTTGAAAAAGAAAACCGATTTTTACAAGTCCTTCTCTGCACACACATGAACACACACACACAAATACACGTGTGCACACCCAAATAAATGTAATTTGGTTAAAAAAATTATTATCTCAAGGCCAGTTTGGTGGTACATGGCTATAATGCCAGCATTCAGGAGGCTGAGGCAGGAAAATTATTCCAAGATTGAAGCTAGCCTGGGTTACATGATGAGACCCTATCTCAAAAAAAAAAAAAATCAAACAAGAAAGAGCTACATTCCAGAAAACCAACAAACTTCTGGCTAAAAGCGAACTTCACGTTCTGCTTACATTTCTTGATGAAATCATCTGGAGAGGCACTGTGTGAAGGTGCTGGCTCTTCTAAAGCTCACAGCTTCTGTACAGACTGCTTCTATGAGCACTCCTCCAGCCAACCTCTCTAGTCTAAGAAGCAGGCATGGCCAAGCTGCAACCATTCTCCAGGATCTTACTCAGAACATGATGAGATTTTGGCTTTGGTAACTCCATGGCACACTTCTCCAGTAGGAACTTTGCTGATGACACTTTCATTTGACAGTGTCAAAAAGTTAATACTCCAAACCAAAATAATACAAAGTAATTCTTAACTTTCTGGTTTGAGCACTGAACAAAAGGCCAGTGACAGCCAGATATTGCATTATCAGAAGTGTGTTACTATATATACACACACACACACAGAAAAGGATTGAATGAACCATGTAACTACTAGTGAAAGATTAAACTATCAGTAGAAACTTAACATTTTTAGGAACTATAGCTACAGAAATATAAAAACATGCAATGTAGACACACAACTATTTATGCATGTATATACATGCAGATCTATGCATGTTCTCACATCAGTTTATGAAGTCTTCAAATAAAAAAGATTCTGATTTCTAATTTTATTCTATATTAAAAGAACAAAAGACTTCCAGAAGAAATAATGAATTTCAAAATCTGGGCAAGATAAATCTTGGATATTCTGTGCTTTACATTAGGATTAAAAAAATCAAAAAGTATAAGTCAAAGCTTAATTTTTTTCTTATTCTAATACAGTCTGTCTAAGCAGGGATAGACTTCAGATTTGAAAAGACATTTTAAAGTCTATCATTAAACCTGTCACTTGTCCATCAATGTTTCTATTCATAGTACTATGATAGCAAGTTATTTAAAAAATTTTACAGTGTAGCAACTCAGAAAGTTATAAAAAATAGCACATAAAAGAGAAGAAGTAACACTCAACTGCAAAGTAAACCAATACCTTGTCAGTTAAACACATCCTGATTTAAATTATCATTCCTTTAGAAACTATTCTATTTGTTTCCTCTGATTATTCCAGAATACTACTTCTTAAGGAAATGAAATTAACAGTTATAAAAACCCAAACCTAATTTTCAATACCAAAAATGGATGCTAGTTACGGGGAAAATAAGAGTGTAGCTGTATGGGTGCAGATAAGTGGGCCTGCCTCTGTTCTGAACAGGCAGTGAGACAAGACTGGAAAAGATAAAGAACTCAGAACCTCTATCACTGGAGTCTTGAAGCCCATATGGATTTTATCTATCATCCTCTGCAGAGGTACACGGATCAGAATGTTAAATGCTCATTTTAAAAGGATTAGTGTGTCAGGAAACACATCCCTACCACTAACCATGAACTGTGTGGCCATGGAGTAGAGTGCATGTCAATGCAATGAGGCAAAGGGGCACATGAGCTGAGTCAGCAGGAGCTATCAGTACTCCGCCCTCTGACCTTCCTGCAGCTTTATTCCCTATGCAAAGGGTGAAGGTGTGGAGGAAAAGCAAAGAGACAGAAAACAAAAGGTAGTTGAGACCATTAAACAGCAATCACATGGCAGCAGGGCCAACTATAATTCCATCCCATGCCTTTACACTCCAACCAAGGGCCATGCATGGAGATAACCTAGAGCCCCTGCACAGATGTAGCCCATGGCAGCTCAGTGTCCAAGTGGGTACCCTAGTAAGGGGAACAGGGGCTTTCTCTGACATGAACTCAGTGGCTGGCTCTTTAGTCAGCTCCCCATGAGGGGCAGCCTTACCAGGAAGATAATTGAGAGGTGACAGAGGAAGACAATGCAGCCAGTCCTTATGAGACCTAATAGTCTAGGGTCAGAGGGAAGGGGAGGAGGACCTCCCCTATCAGTGGACTGGGGGAGAAGCAGAGAGAGGGAGGGGCCTACAGCTGGGATGCAAAGGGAATAAATTGTAATAAGTTAAAAAAATGCTGGGGAAAAAAGTGCAGAGCATGACTGCAATCTGGGTGGTGCTGGCTGGTGGGAAGGACTCTCACAGGGAGCTCTGGAAGCTCTGGATAGACAGAGCCATGCTAACCCCATTCCCCCTACGGCTGTCTCCCATGCCACTGCTGCTCTTCCTAAGCCACGATTCATTTTCCAAATACAGAATTTGCTCATCTTATTAAAAACATTATCATGAAAATTTTCAAACACACACACACGCAAGTATTCAAAAGTTACCTCCTCCATGACCCCTTTGTTTGGCTTATCCCGTTCTTTTCATCTTTTCTTAAAGAAGTACTTTTTTCACAACTAAAACAATCATTCTTCATTATCAGTCAATAACCAATGCCTGAAATTTCTCTACTAAGCTTTAAAATATCTTTTAATCACCACACACTTAGTACCCAGGACTTCAATAATTCAAGCTGGATCTGACCTGGTGTTTAATGGTCTCAACTACCTTTTATTTTCTATCTTTTTATTTTCTGACCTTTTCCTGTGATGTAGTGCTCATGGTTCCAGAAAATACTACACAAGCTGTCAAGAGGGGGATGCAATTAAATGTTCCTACCCAGCTGCAACACCTATGAACCATGGCAATTACCAGCATGCAAGATATGTAAAAGGTGTGGTAAGTACCACTCACATGCCTTTGACAACCAACAGCTGTCTACTTGAACTTACAGGAGGAAAATCATACCTGGTACTGAAAACCTAGCCAGCTTCCCAGAGGTAGCGAGGTCATGGATCTTAGGAAAGAATGTACTGGTGCCACTTTGCCAGAGCAGCAGAATTCCTGACTACATTCTAAATCTTATCCTTATACACACAGATGTAGAGAAGTATAGCCACCAACCCTTACCAAAGAAGCCTCTCTACAGAAAACCACAACTGTCCACGATGCAGACATCAACAGATCATGGGGAGTCCAGCCCCAATGGATACCATAGCTCCTGCTTCCACAGCTCAAGTTACACTGTGGAAAAGGGGGCAGAAAGATTCTAAGAGACAGAATATCAGGATGAATGCAATGAAACAATCTCTCCTAGAAATGGCTGCACAAACACGACCAGAACAATGGCAGTATCAGCGGCTAGTTTAATGTGGAAGGGGAGAAACTTTGCAGAGGTCCTACCCCAGACAAAAAAATTACAAGGAGAAGGAAAATTAACCTCTTCCAGGAAGCCCCCTTATTGGCTGTCCAATGGAGACTGGTCAGCCCTGAACCAATATGCATAGAAACAAAACCAGCCAGACCCAGCAGGTCATATTTATATGTATTTGTGCACACACACACCTAGGTAAAGGAAAGAGGCAATCAACTTGAGAAGTGAAGGTCATGGAAAGGGCTGGAGGGAGGGAAGGGAGAAGTGTTGAAATTCTATTTTAATTAAGAATATATTAAATCTTAGCCATTCTGATCGATATAAGGTGAATCTCAGGGTCATTTTGATTTGCATTTCCCTGATGAGTAAGGACGTTGAGCATTTCTTTGAATGTTTCTCTGTCATTCGACATTCCTCTACAGAGAATTCTCTGTTTAGCTCTGTACCCCATTTTTAAATTGGATTATTTGATTTGTTGCTGTTTAACTTCTTGAGTTCTTTATATATTCTGGATATTAGCCCTCTGTCAGATATAGGGTTAGTGAAGATCCTTTCCCAGTCTGTAGGCTGTTGTTTTGTTCTGACAACAGTATCCTCTGCTTTACAGAAACTTTTCAGTTTCATGAAGTCCCAGTTATTGATTGTTGCTCTTAGAGCCTATGTTGTTGGTGTTCTGTTCAGGAAGTTGTCTCCTGTGCCAATGAACTCAAGGCTCTTCCCCACTTTTTCTTCTAACAGGTTTATTGTATCCGGTTTAATATTGAGGTCTTTAATCCACTTGGACTTAGTTTTGTGCAGGGTGACAAATATGGATCTATTTGCACTTTCCTGCATGTATATATCCAGTTAGACCAGCACCATTTGTGGAAGATGCTAAACTCAAGTGACAACACATGCTAGACAGGATGTAAACTGCTGTGGGAATGTAAACTTGTACAACCACTTTGGAAATCAATCTGGCACTTTCTCAGACAATTAGGACTACCTCAAGATCCAGCTATACCACTCCTAGGCATATATCCAAAAGATGCTCAAGTATACAACAAGGACATTTGCTCAACCATGTTTGTAGCAGCTTTATTTTTAGTAGTCAGAAGCTGGAAACAACCCAGATGTCCATCAATTGAGGAACTGATACAGAAATTGTGGTATATTTACACAGTGGAATATTACTAGGCAATTAAAAAGAAGGAAATCATGAAATTTGCAGGCAAATGGTGGGATCTAGAAAAGATCATCCTGAGTGAGGTATCCTAGAAGCAGAAAGACATACAGGGTATATACTCACTCATTAGTGGATATTAGACATATAATATAGGATAAACATACTAAAATCTGTACACCTAAAGGAACTAATCAAGAAGGAGGACTCCAGCTAAGATGCTCAGTCCTCATTCATAAAAGCAAAGAGGATGGACATAAGAAGAGGGAGAAAACAGGGAACAGAACAGGAGTCTACCACAGAGGGCCTCTGAAAGACTCTCCCCAGCGTGTTATCAAAGAAGATGCTGAGATTTATAGTCAAACTTTGGGCAGAGTGCAGGGAGTCTTATGAAAGAAGGGGGAGATAGAATGACCTGGAAGGGTCTGGAGCTCTACAAGGAGAGCAACAGAAGCAAAAAATCTGGGCCCAGGGGTCTTTTCTGAGTCTGATACTCCAACCAAGGACCATTCATGGAGATAACCTAGAACCCCTGCACAGATGTAGCTCATGCAGCTCAGTGTCCAAGTGGGTTCCATAGTAATGGGAACAGGGACCGTCTCTGACATGAACTGATTGGCCTGCTCTTTGATCACCTCCCGCTGAGGGGGCAGCAGCCTTACCTGGGCCACAGAGAAAGACAATACAGCCACTCCTGTTGAGACCTGATAGACTAAGATCAGAAGGAAGGGGAGGAAGACCTCCCCAATCAGTGGACTGAGGGAGGGGCATGGGTGGAGAAAAGAGAGATAGGGTGGGGTTGGGAGGGGAGGAGGGAGGGAGCTACAGGTGGGATACAAAGTGAATAAACTGTAATTAATAAAAATTAAAATTAAAAAATGGAAAAAGTAAAATAACAAATGAAAAAGAATATATTAAAAAATAAAAAATAAAAGAGCAAACAAAATCTAATTTTAAAATGTCTTTTTGAAATTAGTTATCTCTGATCAGAATAACCAGGACTTAAACATTACTTTCAGCCTCCTAAATGTTGTTATATATGGATGAAATGAGGCCATTGGTTTCACCAGAACCTCTCCTATTTTTAACTTCGTCCTTAGTGAGTGTATATAACTTACTCTCCCTTCTTTTATTTTCTATGACATGCTAGGCTGGTGCTCCCTTTTCACTGCTGTTTCAGGTAAGCTCACAGAGTGCTACCACCTATGCGTTCTCAGCAGGCACTGTCCACACATCTCCCACCAGAGCTGTAGCACTGTGTCCACACCCTCAGGTGGTCTAAGCTCTAGCAATCTTACCCAACATCAAATCCTGATGGCATGCAGGAGCTAATCAAGCCATCAGGTTAATCAAGCATTCTGAGTAACAAGAGAGGTAATCAGTAGCCAGGAAATGGGTTAGGATGAAAGACTCGGCTAGAGAAGGGGGAGGTGGTCAGAGGTTGACCACAGCTGGATAGTCAAAGAACAAGATACCAGGTTCCTATTGTAATTCTGAAAAATTATGTTACATATTGATCCCAATAAATGTTTCTAAACAAAGTCAGAGAATTAAAGCGTACTCTTTACTTTGTGTCAGCTCACTAAAACCTTTACGAAGTTTTCAGCCTTCCACAAGAAAATGGTACTGATCTCTAAGCCAAAGCTTCCAGATCTTGGCAGCAAAGGAGATTTTCCTGGAAAGCTTTTATAACTCCAAGGCTTCCATCTCACACAATCCATTTCAATCTGTTGGTTTCGGATGGGTGGCAGGGCAACAGTGTTTACATCTCCCAGGTGACTGTCACACAGCTCTGAGAATCATGGCTCTGACCCTAGAAATACCGTTACCATTGTATGCTCTGGGTCACACACCGTTCTGGGCACTTTACAAACACGTGTGCATAAGTGAGAAAACAGAGGTCAGGTGCTCCCAACAGATCACAGCAGGCTAATGCAGACTTAGGCTTTAATCCAGAGCAGTTTTGGTTCCAAACCCATATCTACATGCTACATTGCCTCCTGAGCATGTTTGAATTATATCTGTATCCTCTGACTATAAATAAAATGATCAAAGAAAAACATAAAACCTTAGAGAATTTACTTCTACCTTCTTAGAAGCAACACAGTAGCCTCCTGGAAGTAAGCATGTGCATTCTGCATGAGGGTGGCATGTGCACCTTGCATGAGGGTAACCATGTGCATCTTGCATGAAGGTAGCATGTGCATCTTGCACGAAGGAAACCACGTGCATCCTGTATTAAGGTAACCAATATGTATTTTTCACTAAGGCAACCATGTGTATCTTACATGAAGGAAGCATGTGCATTTTGCATAAAGGTAGCATGCACATCTTCAGGAAGATAGTATGTACATCTTGCATGAAAAAGTATTTGCATATTGCATGAAGGTAGCGTGTGCATCTTGTAGAAAGGTAGCATGTGCATTGTGTAGAAAGGTAGCATGTATACCTTGCATGAAAAAGCATGTGCATCCTGCATGAAGGGAGCATGTGCTGAAATAAGCAGGGGAGAATCCCCTTCCCCCCAAAAAGACTAAATTTGAGATGCCTACATTTTCTATAACTTCTCACATCATTTTATGTACTCGCTATTCAATATTAAGTACTAAAAACTACTTATTTAAGGGAATGATATATAACATACATATATACATTAATGTCCTACCTATTTCTGTTCTGGTGACTCCAATTCCATTATAGATTTTCAGGTAATTAAAGTGACAAGAATCAGAATCTTCAATGTCAAAGTCACCAAATTTGATGCGAATTCTTTCTCCCGTCTTTACTCGGATCTCCCATTCACATACGGTGCTATTAGGATAGGTGTGTGGGTAGTTGATGGATGCAAGAGTTCCACTCTCAGGGCCTAATACGGTGTGTCCACATCCGTCACCTTAAAAAAATAAAAACAAAGAAGTCATTCTCCCACTTTAAGTTTACATGTAATCAGGATTTTTACACAGACCTGCAGCAACGTATGACATCAACATATTTACAGAGCCAGTACTTCCTTTACAAAGAACACAGCAGATGACAGGGTGCTTAGCACATCCACTCACAGGAAGAAGCCAAGAGAAGTCAAGTTAGGTCAAAATCAACAAGGATTACCAAAATTAAAAGTAACGGAATTTGTAAGTTCAAAGGACTTTCCAGTCAAACATACAAATTATGTAGTAGTTAAATATCCGCCAAAAAAAAAAATCCTACTGTTAAGAGACTATCAGCATGTATTTATAGTAACCACTCAAAGTAAATGGAAACGTAAAGATGTGGTCAGCTTCGCTGACTTACAAACACAGCTGCTAAAGTCTCTGAGCAGAAACAGGATTCTAGAAATATTTATGCATGTGAAGATGTCCCAGAACCAAAGCAAGATCTGGTGGCTTGCAATATCCCACTGATTGAACTGTTTGGCCTCTCCTCCCACGTCTTATTTCTCACTCAGAATAAAAAGGAAACAAAAAGTTATTGGCTTACTGGAGACTGGGAAAGAAATGACTTTAATATCTTAGCAACAGGATTTCTTTGATTCAGAAATATCTTCAGCAACCGAAGGTATTAAAAGTTTTAATAACAGCATATTATTTGCATCATAACTTTCTCACAGTTGATGTTCTGAGTGTTCAGGTCATTAACTAAATGTACATTTAAAAGATTCTGCTGTTGCTCTAAGGTATGTTCAGTGTTCAGTAACAATGGGATTCAATGAACCTCCTTTTGACAGGGCGATGAATGCATCCTTTAAAATAATGGCGTTTTCTCTTTTAAAGAAGCTATTCCCTATCATCTTTTGGAATAGTTCAGAACTTATAGCATAACATTAAATTGTTATTTCTGTTATTAAATTGATATTGTTTTAACTTAATCATTATGGACATGGATGGTGGTAACAGAACTTCCATCATGTTGGTTTATTACCTAGCAATGTACTATTGATATCATTCATGAGAACAGATTAAAGATTATAACAGCCTAGTTGCAGGCAGCAAGCAGGAAGGGCCAAGTGTATATTAACTGGATGCAACACAGAAACTTTAATTTCCAAAAAGCAGTAACTACACATCTGAACCCTTTAATGACACCTGAAACAATGTGCAGCTTCTGCCTCAGTTTTATTCTCCAGCCCACACTAGCACTGCACACTGGTCTATGTTTGAGTTCAAAGAGACTATAAATTATTCTTCCTAAACAAACTCTTCTCATATCCGTTTAGCTCTGAGTCAACACGAAGCTCTTTTTTTTTTTTTTTTGACCCCTGCTTTCATTCATACATGAGAACTAGGCATAGTGGCGTAACAGTATAAAAAAAATATGGAAAGAATGAAGTAAATGTGTGTGTGAAATACACCCACTAATTTTTACAATAAAACAGCCTTTTACATAATCACACACACACACAAAAACACTACAATTTCCTCCCAAAGCTACCATAAAAACACCATGACGACTCTTTCTCCTGGATATCATCTAAGTAAAACGGTAAGGCTATGAAAACCTTCACTGTGAAAATAAACAACTGAAATATAAGTGACTTTTGAGGAATCATTAACATTTTCCCTTAGAAAGGCAAACACTACCCTAAAACAATTTCTAACATTTTAAACTAGCCTATGATTTCTGGGAGTACTTCAATATTTAAAAAACAATCTCTTGACAATTGAATACTTCAAAATATGTTATGTAGAAGGGAAAGCGCTGACTGGGAAGTGGTGCGGCACTCCGAATCAAGAATCACCTGCTGACAGTCTGCACATGACGGCAACGCAGCATCTCAGCTTATGTAGTCCCTGCAGACTGTCATTCAACCTGAGACTTATTTTAAAATCAGTGTTACAAGAGTACAAGCAGACTGTTCAGAGTAATTTTTAGATGTCTTATGAGCCTGTTTAGGTTTCAATAAAATACAAATTGTTTTATGTCCTTTCCACCATGAAGGTTTAAAATTAACAAAATAAATAATAATTGATGAAAAGAGGACTTTTGCATGCGCAGTGATGATGAAATCAATTAAAATGGAGCTGTCAGGGAGGAGCAGCCTTGCTAGGCCACAGAAGAGGACATTGCAGCCATTCCTGAAGAGACCTGATAAGTTAGAGTTAGAAGGGGAGGAGGACCTCCCTATCAGTGGACCTGGAAAGCGCCAGGGAAGAGATGAGGGAGGAAAGGGTGGGATAGGAAGGGGATGGGGGAGGGGGCTACGGATGGGATACAAAGTATATAACCTGTGATTAATATAAAATAAAAATGTTAAAATTTAAAAAAATGGAGCTGTCTTTTTGCAGAAACGTGTGTGGAGGGGGAGGCGGAGGGCCCACCCTCCCCCACAGAAGAGGGCACAGCCAACGAGTCTACAGCCGTGTGCCAAGAATGCTCTAAAATATGTGCTGTAGTTCAACACTCCCTCCTCTCCATGCAGATGATGTGCACCAGAAACCCAAGTTAAAAAGGATGCCTCCAGTCTGCTGCAGTGAACATTCGTGAATGTTTACTATTTTAAAGAGTGAGAAATTTAACCCAAGTAGACAGAATTTGCCATCACCTATGTGTTCACAACAGCCCAGCTCAAAGGGGCAGTTAGGCAGGGTACCCAGACTTAATAGACCAGCAGTTGCATGTTTCATGTTGCTTTAAATGAGGAAATACATTTTCTTTGTGACTCTTGGCACTCTGACATGCAGATTCCTGACTAGCTTGGACAATGTTTATCAACCCGTGGCTCACGATCCCTGCCGTTTCACCGGGGAGGAGGGTAAGTTAAGACCATCAGAAATGTGAGTTCCCTAGTAAGGAGACCAGGGACAATCTCTGACATGAACTCGGTTGCCTGCTCCTTGATCACTTCCCCATGGCGGTGCAACCTGGCCAGCCCACAGAAGAAGAGGATCCAGGCAGTCCTGATAGGACCTGATAGGCTAAAGTTAGACTGTAGGGGGAGGAGGCCTTCCCCTATCAGTGAACTAGGGAAGGAGGATAGGGGGGAAAGGGAGAGAGGGTGGGGCCACGAAGAGATGAGGAAAGGGGCTACAACCAGTATACAATGTGAATAAACTGCAAATAATAATAATGAAATATCAGTTATTTACATTACAATTCATAAAAGCAGTAACATTACAGTTATGAAGTAGCAGAAAAATAATGTTATGGTTGGGGATCATCACAACATGAGGAAGTGTGTGATAAAAGATTGTAGCATTAGGAAGTTTGAGAACCACGGTACTAAAGGGTTTACACCTGCAGCATGGAAAATACTTCTCACGCTCAAAGGTCCCCATGTTATATTCAAGTCAAGGAAAAACTGTGTCCTTGCTTTCACTTCAAAAGTAGCAATGAGCTTCCTGGTTATTTTTATGACTCATAAAACCAAAGTAAACCTATGAAAACACCTGAAATACATAAAAGTATTTAGAAGTTAAAACCCAAACTTAGAAAAGTATCAAAAGGCCACCTGGCTGGGTGGCAGCAGTGGGTAGGCTCCCAGCACGGCTCCCTCCCCCGCCGCTCAGCAAGTTTCCACATATCTCTAATGGAGGGAGAGGGCTGTTACTGGCAACCGAGGAGGCATAGGCTGGGTATGCTACTCAAGCATCTCAGGATGAACAGGACAGAGAATGATCAGCCCCCAAAACAAAAGTGATGTGACCCTCCAGAGTGCGACTTGGGACCACACTAGAAAATCTTAGACTCTTAGAAAATCTTAGTTGTTCGTTGGGTTCATCTGGCCAAAGGGCAATGCTGCTCAGCTCACTCAGGGTGCAGCTAACACACAGAGAGCTGTAGCTCACATTTCTCAGTGTTTGAAATGAGCAAATCCTTCATTTTTAAGTTATAGAGAAAACGTCTTTCAACTAATCTTCAAATCTCAAACGACGTTCACTGGAGGCTGGGGCTTCCAGCCTCAGAAGAGAAAGAGGGAAACGCTACAACAGGATCAGGGGGACTGTCCCGGGATCTCAGGACTACTGTTGCATACTGTTAAAAATAATGCTCGGTGCTCAGGAAACACTACCCACCACAATCAAGTCTGTTTACATGACAGAACTGAGGAAGTTTATCTACCACAGAATACCAAAACCAAACAACATACCCAAACCCTTCTATCACTGTAGTCCACACACTGTCCACAACATTGCAAACTTTGCAAACACCACCACCATCATCACTGCCAACTTCCTTCTTTCCCTGGATGGTTTCTAGGGAAGACCATCAACTAATGAGAAAGGGTGGACGCCCGTTATTGTGTACTTTTCATTTTAAATGTATTTTAGTTGGGAAAAGAACACTGGACTTTGATCTGACCGCTCTGTCACTGCACTTGTACGAAAGGATTACTT
Organism: Pachyuromys duprasi; assembly: GCA_028658305.1. Lineage (NCBI taxonomy): Eukaryota > Metazoa > Chordata > Mammalia > Rodentia > Muridae > Pachyuromys > Pachyuromys duprasi. The sequence goes on along the minus strand of CM053753.1, from coordinate 74,393,789 downwards.
AGAGAACATGTGCTCACTTCCTCTGAAGAGTGCAAGGTTGGGTATGTGAAGCCAGATAACAAATTTTGATACTGTTCCAGGAAAATAACTGAATAATTTTCTTTTACTTTATTTTTCCCCTAACAGCAAACACCGAACATATTCAAATATCCGTGAAATAATGCTACTAGGAATACAAACCTATTTCAGGCTGTTCTAACCAAACTCCAAACTAAGTGTGGTTAATAAACAACTGTGGGCCCTGATGGTAATTAGGTTGAACCTCTAGTCAAGTCACCCTTGTGTATTAGTGAGAGGGTTACTAATAAATAACACAGTTGCTGAATTTTAGCAATAGGAGCCCCATGACTTCTAAAAATGTATCCTTAGCAACAGCAAATATGTGAGAAACCTGTAGAACTACACCCCACATAGAGCGCAACAGAACTTTCATTACAGCTCATACTTTTCCAGAGTTTTCAAGGATTTTGGTTTTATCAGTGAAATGGTGAGTCTGACTACATTTCCTCTAAGAGTCACTTTGTCATACCTCAGCACCCATCTGTGACACAGGAAGAAAATCTCACAGCATTTAGTGAATAGGAGAAACATCATAAAGAAAAGTTACAACTGTTCACAACACATCCAGATTCATCTGGCTACAGTGAAGTTTTTGCCAGTTTTCTCACGGTGAATTTTCAGACTAGAAGGACTGATCAGCCATAAAGTTGCCAGGTTTCCTAAGCTGTGTAACACAACCAGAGCTTAACTTCACTTAATGATCTTTGACCCTGGCAACATCCTGTGATCTGGGCTGAATTCTGTCTGACAATGACAGTGGTGATGTTTTGGTTGTTGTTTTTGTTTGTTTGTTTGTTTTTTACTAGCGGTCACATGCTATGTCTTCCAAATAACATGTTTACAGTTTTAAATAGACTTCTTTTTTAGATGGCCTTAGTGCATAGGCTCTTCACAAAGGGGAGGTTAGAAAACTAATCTCAACAGAAAATCATCTCCCACAGCCCACTTTATAGCTCCTCCTGGTCCTGTGCTTTCAGTGGATTTAGGAAAAATCCATGACTGGATGTTAATGGCCAAACCATGTATTTCCTCCCCCACCCTCACTCCTGCTCCCAACCTTCACATGCTCTCTCTGGTAATCACTGTAACTTATTATCCATGGTGTTGCCTTCTCCAGAATGCTAGCAGGTGGAAGCATTCCTGACCAGCCTTTGCAGATTGGCTTCTTTCACTGAAGCAATTAAGTTTGTGCCTTTTTAAAAAATTGCCTGATGGCGCCTCTCTTTTTCTTATTTTCTTAATACTAAATATAAGGCAGATATGTATGCAGAGTCTAGGGAAAACTTGGACAATTAAACAATGCCATCATTTTTTCTGGTACGAGACTCACTCCTCCACGTGATCTTTATCATTTCTCTGTGGGAAATTCACAAGGACTGTTATTTACATTCTCTTTCCCTTCTGCAGCTCCTCCCATGCCCCCCAGTCTCTCAAGCTCATAACCTCTTCTTCAGTTATCAGTTACACATTGTGTATGCATGTGTAGATCACATGTGTAAATACAAATAGAGCCTCCTAAGTCCATTTAGTGTTATTCATTGGTGTATGCGTTCAGGGAAGCTAAACCCACGAAATCTCCAAAATAATCATCTAAACTAGACTTGAACAAGGACAACACCAGTTGATGTGGCATGCCAGTGTAGATGGGGATATTTCACGGGTCCTATTCTAGATGAAGAGCGGCAAGTAATTAAAGAGGAGGAATTAGTCTTTTCCAAGCATAAGCCTCACAGGTTATCTAAATTAAAAAAGGAATGAGAACTATGCAAATCCTCACCACACACACACATACACACACTTTACCCAGGATACTATAGTTAAACTATTCAGAATTCTACAGCAAGTGGACATGGCCATTCTCAGCAACTCCCTGTGACCTTGAGGTTAGCTACTGTAGCTAAGCTATAGTTTTGCTGCCTGCCAATTGGGGAAAGTAAGAGTTCAAACTTCATGTGCTGAGAATTAGGTATTGTATGAGCACACCTGTCAGCCAGGGCAGACTTCACACTCATGTTCTTACTACACATTCGTGTATACTACTAAAAAAATATCTGAATGGTTTTATCTTTTTGTGTTGACCCTTAAACTTTGGCTACAATCTAGCTAAATGACAGGAAGAACCATGGTCCATTACCCTTGAAAATTTACAGCAACTTCAGAGGTCCAGATGATCTCTGGTCTTATGAGGATGATAGTAAATTCCTGAGAGAGGTGCTCCTTACTAATTATGTCTACTCCAGTTGAGCAGCTCACTCACTGGGAAACCTCCAGAACCGCCCCCCCCCCCCGTCTTTATCCCAATCCTCAAAACCTGTCATCTTCTTAGAAGATCCTGCCCAGCTATTACACAGCACTTCCCATTCAATACAGCCAGGCCTTCAGTGGATAGCTTTCGCATGCCATGGTGGGCCCTTTCCACACAGTTTACAGCAGGACAGACATAGCAAGCACTTTCAGGAGGGTGAGTTCTCCCAGAAACTCCCTGTCTGTTAGCAAATCTAGTTACTGCATTTTAATATGCTTAGTTATACACATGTCAGCTTACCGTTGCCATCTGGAGGGCAATGCACTCTACTCACATGCATAGCCACAGACAGGAACGAAACAGTCTTTAACACACCCTGCTTAACTCAGAAGCAAACCCCAGATAAGAGCTTTTGAAACTTTCTGCAGCTCTATATAAGCTCACCTAAATGTGATCTATATATACCACGAAGCTTCCAAGGCAACAGTGTTGACTCAATGAGAACTTATTTAACTCTGTGTGACTGACTACATGCCACCATGGTTGGAAGGCTGAAGCATAACCACATAGAGCTTAAAGCATGCCTGAGCTAAATAGCTTCCATTAGGCCAGCCAGGACTGCAGAGCGAGGTCCTGCCTCACAAACACATGAACACAACCACGCTACATACAAAGCTCTGACGTTAAAAAGAGCACACTCTAAAAATTTTATACTTTTCCCACCCTGAGCGGACTGCCTTATATATCCAGGGCCTTATCCTCCTGGGGACTGTCCAGAAGTTCTGAACAGCTTTATGTGACCTCATGCCCCTTGTTAGCTGACTGGTCCATGGGTAGGTACTGACTCACCCTCAGCCTACTCACTCTTCCCTCCAATTTCTGTGTTTTGCTCTAGAAGGAAAACCCCAGAATTTCTCCAGTTTAGCCCTTCAAGTCTTGGGAACTTCCAGCAGCCGTGACACCTTCCACACAGAGAAACCTGAGAGAGGAAAGCAATGTGGAAACCCTGGTTTCGGAAGTGCAACTGCATTCCCCTTGGCTTAGTGAGGTACAGCTCTACTCTGAAAATTAGCCGAGAATCCTCCAGCAAGTTCTTGTCTACATTCAGCAGATCTGGATTTCAGTTTCTATGACCCCAAGAGTCCTAACTACACTTCCTCCACCCTTGCCAGGCCTCACATCCAAACAGCAAGCTCCTGGGATACACAAGAACACAGGCAGCAAGGAAGGGCAAGACAAACAATAATCCAAAATGACTGCAGAGGCTGAAGATCAAGGGCAGCTGAGATATGTAGAGTGACAGAATCACAGCAGGAAGGAAGGGCAGCATTAAGGGTTGGGCAGTTTTGTGGCCACTTACAGGCTCATCATCTGATTTTACCTTCGTACCTGAGTCTTCTACTTCCAGAATTTGGCCCTTTTCATTGAGCCAGCGCAGAACTTCTACGAGCAGTAAATGAGGTGGAGATCACAAGGGAATGGAAAAGTGGTCTCACACATTTGAAATGAGTAGATTTTAACTGCTGCGGAGTGAAGAGTCATTAATTTCATTTACTGACTCCACTTGCTGAATGACCAGAGAGACAAGTTTAACTTTGTGAAGCTGGTAAATTTTGACACAATTAGTGAAATATGACTGGAATTCTTGATCTACATTTTCCTGTCAGTTGTGAAAGGAAAAGGCTATGGCAACTATCAGAACCAAACTTTACGTCAGAATCTGAAAGATGACACAGGAGTTCGTTCAACTTTCTGGCAATGATTAGGGCTATCACCATTCGTGAAAGCAGCCAATCCAAGAGGAGAAGGTTTTACTAAATTAGCCATGTCTATATTCAGAGTTCCAGTCTGAAAGAGAACTCCCGGAGCCAAGTCACTATAGCAAAGAGGACTGGTGCTCTTGGCAGGCCTGAGGAAGACTGACAAACTCCCAGGCCCTGGGCAAGCAGGCAGTAAAGTTCAAGAGAGCTCCATTCCCAGGGGAATGAAGTAAGTGCCCAAATTCTGGACTCATGGCTATGTGTGGGGATTAGCCAAAAGACAAAAGCATGAAAGACCAACACCACGTAATGTGCTGGGGCAACAGATCCACAGCAAAAATGGGCTTAATACAAACATTCTGCATAACAGACACCACAGTAAATATTAGCAGAAGGAAAATAAATAACAGTCAATCTAACATAAAAAGTCCAACCTGGAGGTGGGTGTGTGGTGATGCTTACAGAACACTTCCTAAGGACAATGCTTGCATGTTTCAAGGATGATTATTAAGAGAAGAAAAGTAAGGGTGGGCGTTCCGAGAAAGAGGTCAGTACAGACACTAAAACAAAATGTTGTCAAACTGCTTATTAGTGAAAAACAAAGTAGCCTAGTCTTATACCCCAACTATAAGCTGTTGACAGGTGCTGGTATGGTGTTGGGACAGACAAGGGTTAGAACTAGTGTATACATTTATATGTGTATGTATGCATGCATGTGTTTCATGTAGATGCATTTGAACAGCATCCTGTAAGTGAAAAAGGAGATGATGACAGATGTTCACCATGGCAAGCAATTATTCTACCCAATGGCTGGCTTGCAATAACCAGTCAACAGATATCAGTCAAGTGACTAGGCAGAAACAAAGGCATAGGACTCAAGGAGAGATTGCAAGGATCACAGGCGGAGGCTTGCTACTGATTTTAAGAGAGTAGGGAAGAGAGTAGGGTTTCGACTCCCTTCTGGCGATGCTATGATCGGCACTTCTCAAACATCTGCCAATCCTGCAAAGGTCAGCCATGTAAAAATATTGATCAAGAAAGCGTCTGCTTCTCCAGGCACTGTAAAATGTCTCCTTTGATCTATACCACGCACGCTACTCAAGTTGATCATAATTACTTACTCCACTTGCTTGTCGAGTCCCTGAAGGCAAGGTGATGTTTTATCTCTTCTGCATGTCACGGGGTTGTACTGACACTGAACAGTCTCCTGAGAGAGCATGATGGCTACCCCCAGACTGTGGGCTGATTTAGTAAGAGAAGTTCAGTAACTTTTAGAAGTCACCATTATCATCATTACACCAGCTTTTGCTAAAATTAGTTTATTTGAAAACTTGTACTTCCCACCCTCTTGAATAATGTTGATTTAGCCCAAATAATGATCTGGAAATTTATCATCATCTATTTTACTAAACTAACATTTTGAAGTGACTTTCTTAAAAATTCTCTCATGGATGACAAATTGAATAAAATGTAAAAAAAATATACAGAAAACGCAAGACTAACTGGTATAATAGCATCATAAAAAGTAAATGCCTTGTGATAAAATTTTACATTTCAAAATTTTCTTTATTTTATAAATATGTTTGTGTTAAAATTATGAAACTATGTGGATATGGAGTAGAAAGAAAAATTTAAAAAATGATAAAGAGACAATTATAGATCATTACCATCTAAGTTTTTGCTTTACTCAATTATCATTATCTTCTGTAAAATATTTTCTAAGATTTTTGCAAAGAGTCATGGCTGCTAATTGTGACAAAGTTGTCCAAAACCAAACCAAGAACCTCACAAAAAAGCTGCTAACTTGTCTCACTCACTTCCTATCTCAGCAATCATGTTTGGAAAGTGTGACTCGTTTTCATCTGAGGCCAGCCTTCTACACCCTTCCAAATAACAAGTCTGTCTGTATATATTTAATCCAGGTGTACCATTTTAAGTCTAAGATTACAACTCCATAAAAGAACCTGTTGAGCCTGAATTAAACACATGCAAATAGAAAGTTTCTACTTCCACATCTTGGCTATTTAGAAGGATGTGGAAGGATGACCTAAGATGAGAATGATTAGGAAAAGACTCATAAAGACAGCCTCAGAATACAGGAACATTAAAGAGCCCTGTTTTGGTTTAGTACAGTGGTTCTCAACCTTCCTGATGCTGAGACCCTTTGATACAGGTATGGTGACATCCACATAAAATTATTTTCATTGCTACTTCTTAATTGTAACTTTGCTATGTTTATGAATAATAATGTAACTATCTGATATGCAGGATATTTGATATGCAACCACTGTGAAAGGGTCATTTGACCCCCAAATGGGTTGTGACCCACAGGTTGAGAGCCACTGGTTTAATGGTTGGCTGACAGGTTTTTGAGGTAGAGTCTCACAAGATAGTGCAGATAATCAGGAAGTCCTGATTCCCATGCTTCAGCCAAGAGCTAAGATTGCAAGCAAACATGTTTTATCAAACCAAGGAGACAGAAAATTCTAAATCAACCCAACAGTGATAATTATAAATGTTTCTTTGCTAAGAGAAATAGGTTCTTTGTTTCTGACAATTCAAAGGTACTGTATTTCCTTATCACCAAAGGTATTGCCTAACAGAATACAAGTTTTTTCATGCATTAACTACAAATATTACTGTTTAACTGAAATGATTCTTTCCAAAGAATCAATGTGATTTCTTCCATAGGTCATTAAATTGCAAACCCAAATCAATACCCTTGGCAACATGTCATATGAAGGGCTGCAGACAAATCAGTCTTAATGGGTTTTAATTTCCTGATATCACATCATGTTCAGGTCACATACTAGCCCACAAGGTAGACAAATTTTCTGTAATATGAGGTAGCTGGCCTACTGAGATGAGGTGACCCAAAATTTTAGTCATAATATAAACTGGAGACAGAATCTCAATCACAGTAGATATAAATTTGTTACTATGAAAATTTATTACAGCACAAATATACAATCATGCTAAGCACCACTGACTTCAGTTTTGTTAAAAAGATGTGTACTTTTTGTTTTTTTAATTTTTTAAATATTAGTTACAGTTTATAAACTTTGTATCCCAGCTGTATCCCCCTCCCCCATTCCCTCCCAATCCCACACTCCCTCTCTCATCTCCTCCCTGCCCCTTTCCAAGTCCACAGATAGAGGAGGACCTCCTCCCCTTCCATCTGACCCGAGCTTATCAGGTTTCCTCAGGACTGGCTGCAATGAAAAAGATGTGTACTTTTAAAAAGGTTTTGAAAATGAACTTAATATAAAGACTTGAAATTTAATATGAAGATCTGAAGATGAACTCACCATGAATCTTAGAATCCATATATATAAGCTATATCTAAAATGCCAATATTATAAACATATGTAAGTAAACCAAATATATTTAAATTTAAAGAATACTAGTTAGTTAAGATACATCAGTGTAAAGGATCAAGTTTTCAAAATGTTTATGAATTCTATTCTAAGCCAACCAGAAAGAAAACTCATTCTCAGCAGAAAATCTGCTGAGGAACAGCTATGTTTGGTATTAACTGGAACAAAGGTAATATATAGTATCATTTCAAAACAGTGTCAGAAAGATCAAAAAGCACTTATGCACCTGAATAGACACAGAATACATTTTTATCTGGGTAGGCTGAGAGGGGGGAAAAGGCTTATTCAGCAAAAGTATTTTTTCACTTTACTTTTTATTATAATTACATGCAAATAGCACACAATTTGGAAAAGTAAAAAGGACCCAAAATTCTACCTCCAAAAGACAGATAATGTTTTATTATTTCCTTCCAATCTTCTTCCCAAGGCTTAAAAGACTATAAATTCCACTGTGGAATATGTGGGCATTCTCATATTAAAGAGTCTATAGGTGCTTCAGAGTTTCACATCTGGGAGGGAATGTCAGCTGACCTGAAAGGAATGTGCTCAACTAATTAAGACTGGCTTCAAAGACATTTCACTGCAAGAAGCATTAGGGCCTTTGAGTAAGAGATTTTAAAAATTAGGGAATTCCCCTCTCGTACAATTTCTGAATTTTCATATGCTAACCAAACTAGCTTTTAATTTATTAATTTAGTAACTTGGGATTAATAATTGATAAATACATTACGTTTTCCCTTTGTAAAACTGCATGACCAGTTCATTTTCTTCTATGAAAGCGAACAAGACAGAAAGTCGATACAAAGGGATAAAAGTCATGTCTTTTTAAGATCTCTAGTACTATTTCTATTTGCATTGATATCTATTGGCATTTACATAAGATAGTTGGGAGATAAAAATATTGTTAAAATGCTGTCTAAAATTGTTCAAAGTCGTTAAAAATAAGATAGTTGCATGTTACATTAGTCTTGGCATGAAATGTTATTACAATGGTCTCCTACATAGCTGGCTCTATTATTCAAAGATTTGTTTTAAACATGATGTAAATACTTAAGCCATCTAGAAATGTGCAAAACAGGAATGTGCTACTTAGTCACATTCTTTTCTATAAGAAAATATGCCGTATTCACTGTGCCTCGGTTTCCCTTGGTTGGAAACGGGGTAATTATCTTGCCCAGCTGTGTGTTAAGTGCACTGATTTGCACGAACCACTTAGTCCTGGATCTCCCCCACAGTAAGCTTTTGTGGCTATGATGCCTGTTTCCCCACCATGAGGAAGAAAACTCACCCACCGATGCCGAAACTTGAGAGGCTTCTACATTCTAATGTAGTGAGTGCTGACTGAAACCTGTCTGCTACACATCTAAACCTCAGGTTACTCAGTTCAAATGTGAGTATTAAAGAGAACTGATAAGCAAGCTACCATTTCCCTTAGAGATTACCGCTCACAAGGCCATCAAAGCCGCACCACCTCCTCAAGACGATCCCATGACCTTGAAGATACATTTTAATGACAAAAATGTGCACTCGGCGGGAAGCTGGACTTAAAAATGAAAACGCATTAACAAAAAACCTCTTCCTAGCAATAAGTAGCAACACAATCCTTATCTTCTCACTGCAGTGCAATGAGGAAAGCAACGGAAAATGTGTTCAACAACGAACGCCAAACAAAATGTGGTAATGCTGCCTGAAACAGCAACGCTGACAAGCTCACTCCTGTATTCTCTTTCCACTGTGATGATTTATCAACCAACAGTTTTGCCCCCTTCTGGAACAGGTTTTCCGAGGATGGAAAAAAAAAAAAGTTTTGTCACTTTCTGGGAAAGTTTGCCCTTCTGATAGCGGACCATTACCCTGGGTCCCTTCTGTGTTCGATCACGCCAATCTACCAAACCGCCGTCCTCAGTAGCCGGCAGGTGCTCTGGACAAGCGAACGCCAGGCTCCAGGGAGCCCTGCAGTTTGCCTCACTCGCTTTAGAACCTGGGCGCTACCACCCCTAAAGACAGCTATCACTCCCCGTCTCCAATCGGATCAATTTGCTTCCCACTCGGTCCATCAGCGCGGAGGGCGGCGAGCAGAGAGGCCTCCGCGGCGGGGTCTCGCATCCCCTCTTTCAGAGAAATGAATGGCCTCGCGGGAAGGTAGAGAGAAGCCAACTTGAGACCCCGGGAGGCACCGCTCCCCGCCCCCGCCCCTCGGGTACCCTCAACGGCCCCCGGAGGCCGAGCCACCCCTCACCTTGCTGGGCTCCAGCGTCCCGGAGCAGCAGGAGCAGCAGGAGCAGCAGAGGCCTGGGCGGGGAGCTGCGGCCGGGAGGGAGGGGGCTGCGGCGGGCGCTGCGCGGCGCGGCCCGGCCTCGCGGAGCCTGCGGGCTGCGCGCGGCGCTCAGCGGCGCCCGGCTCGCCATCGCGGCGGCCGGCAACCCGCCCGCATAGTGCGCGCGCCGCCGAGCCCCGCGCGCCCGGGGCCCGCAGCCCCCGGCGAGGAGCGGGCGGCGGCGCAGCGCGGCGCGCCTCGACCCCCCTCCGCCCGGCTCCCCGCTCCGCTTCCCGCCCCGAGACCCCCAGGCCGGAGCGCGGCGGACGCGAGGGCAGCACCCGGGGCCGAGCTGGGACGCGCTCCCGCCGCGCTCGAAGCCGGACCGGCTCGCGGGCAGGCCGGCCCCGCTCCCTCGCCCTCCCTCCCGCGCGTGGGGGCCACGCCTCCCCGGCCCGCGGAGACCAATGAGCGGCCAGCTCCGCTTCTGCTCCTTTCGCGCCGCCCAATCAGCGCGCTGTCTGCTCGACCTCCTCTCCCGAGCGCCCCGCCCCTCATCCGCGCTCGCCAATCGTCTGGGACCTCTGGGAGCGTCCCACCCGCCTCCCTCGATCCGGGCCCGCCCCCAAGCCGCGGCCGGGAGCCGTCTCCGCCCCGCCGAAGAGCCTGTAGTTTTTGGGACCGCTGCCCAGAGCGAACCCGCCGGGACGCTCCGGTCAGTGACTTCCGGGACTTCCCCATCCCGCGCTCTCCGTCTTCCCAGAGCTAGCTTGCTCGTGGCTCCTCCCTCGTCGCACATCAGGCCACTGGAAGGCGTGGGATGGCTGGATGCTGGAAGATTTCACTGGGGAGCTGCGTTTAAGGCACTGTTTTTAAGGAGCAGAGCGTGTTTCCCTTAGTTAAAACTGCAGTCCACTGTAGCAACGTCTCCGCTTACGATTGCGGATGTAAATGTTCAGTTTTTGAAAAGATACCTATCTTTACTGTGGAGGTCTTTGGAGGGGGAGTATCAAACAGGCCCATGCCGCTGAGACAGTTTAATGTCTGTAAAACTGCGCTCAAAGAAGTACCAGGAGTTAGAGCCACCTTGCAGAAAATTTTCAGATTCTGGAATGGGAAAGATATGTCAGTACGTTCTCGCATGTCTAAATGAAGCAGGCACAATTTAGAATAACAGGCGGTTTGATAGTGGCTGTGAGCAGACAATGTAGAGGGGGGAAAGAGGCGTCTCTAAAGAAGAATCCACAGAACTAGACGGTAGTTTTATAGAGAAGAAACCATCAGGGATGTTTTTAATATGACCTCCCTAAAAAGAGAACGGTATTAACTAACAAGGGAGTAGTAAGGTAGAACAGATTGCGTAGCAAAGGAAGTAACTTCATCTTCTAATTTACGGTGGTTCAGCTTGGTTGATTTTCACTGGACCAGCAGTATGTGCTGTGATGAGCTGACCCAATTCTTGACTGCCTTAACAAACCATAGCTTTCAGGCAGCGGGGCATTCTCAGGGCTAAGCAACTGATGCTCTACAGCAAACTGATACTGACATGGGATGTCTGCAACCCTGAGTGTATTAAATGCACTCATGACTTAACCGTATTTTCAAGTGATGATGGGTTTATCAAATGTGACTCCATCATAAGCCAAGAAGCATCTATACTGGGATGCAAAGCTAGTGAGATAGCTCATCAGTTAAGAGCCCTTGCTTCTAATCCTTATCTTAATCCATCTCTGGGACTCACATGGCAGTAGAAGGAGAAAAGTGACATCTGCAAGTTGTCCGCCATCCTCCAGATGTGCATTGTCAAGCATGCCCATGACACACAAACACACACACACACAATAAATAAATAAAGGCACGTTTTTTGTTTTTGAAGAAAAAGAATGGTATGCATACTCAGGCAATAAGTGGGGCAGGGTAACAAGCAGGTCGAGTATGTGTCCCTTTGGGAAGTGTGTGGAGACTGAGTCTGGAATTCATAAATGCTTGTGATAGTCATAAACGTATAAAGGACTGACATCGTCAAAAGAAATCTGAGAGTTGGGAAGGACTCTAGAAGCTATCTTTTTCACACAGTCTGCTCATACCTACATGACAAGCATCTACCGGGGATCAACAGTGATAGGCTCAATATGGGCACCAGTCATACAAAGTTCAGTTAGAGAAGATGAACATTTAAACAAACCTGTTGTCATCAATGCCAACTTGGAGGTATGAACCGGAACAACAGACATAACATCCTCACCTACCCTGGCGAACAGTCAGTCCTGTCTAATGATAGTCCCTGAAATAATGTGCCTCACTTGTTGGACCACTCCTTCTATATGGCCACTTAATGATAAGCGTGGGCTGCAGAGTGGACAGAGAAAAGTACTTGAAGCCTCTGGCTAGCATTCCTTCAACTACATAGAGCTGCATCAGAAGCAGAATGAACTAGCACAGGTATGGAAACCTTTCTAGAAATGAGAAAGCTGGGTTGTGGCCACCCCACCTCTTGGGAATACAGCCTGAAAAGACTCAGGATTTCTTGTTAATAAATACCACTAAAGCAAGAGAAAGAGAGAGAGGAGTGTGCATATTTTCTCTCTGATTAGTATTTTTTATAGAGTTGGTAAAGTGGAGGATAAAATGGTAAGAGGTTCCAGAAGACAGGATAGAGAAAGAAAGAGAGAAGAAACTGGTGTCTGAAAAATGATGCTATCTGTCTGGTTTTATATGTTTTTATGCTTCGGCTCCCTGAGTTTTGTTTTGTAGGCTTGACTGGAGAACAGCTGTAGAGCATTCCTTTGCTGCTGGACCATGGGAAATCATAGGAAGAGAACTGAGGTGAGAGGGTTGAAACGTGCAGCCCACTTTGTCCCTCCACTTCTGATTACTGTTGTTTCAGAAGGCTACTGTGAGATAATGAAATTTTTCTCAGGAACCTCCCACCAAAGTCATATTTCAGGCATTTGCGTCGAGAACAATAACAGCCAGAGAGGAGTCCTGGTTTATAGTCCCTCCCCCACTCTGCATATTTCTCTAGTCAAACTCATCATTTCCTTTGCCGCTGAGACTTGTAGGTTGACATCTGCTGAATCAACGGGTGTAGGATGATTTTGCCCGTGAGAATCATCTGCCTAGAACCAAGACATAACTGGCGATAGTGAAAACCTCCCAAAGTGAATAGGATTGTAGAAGGCTGCCATCATACCATCCTAACAGTCATAGCTAGAAGCTACAGTGTGTCTCCTAGGCAAGCCTGGCCCCTCAGCTTTCCTAAAGAATCTCGAGAAGGTGAGAGCTTTAGAGATTCCCTTGGATGCAAAGCAACAGCAGAAACCCAAACTGAGTAGAGACTTCATTACACACTCGGTCCCGGACATGAGCCAGATCCTGCAGTCTTGGCAGTTGTCTTTTGGTTGATAAATTAAATAATGCTTTGAATGTAGGTTCAAGGGAAGATTTGGACTTTAGGTAAACACCGCATAGGATAGTTGCAAATGAAAGACTGGGAATTAAAGTGTGTATCATTTTAGTTCATATTTAGTCCACAAAAAGACATTTAAAAATACAGACTGCCAATTTTAATTTTAATTTGTAAGATCTCCTCTTCCCTAATGTCTCTTTCTTCCTCTTTTTTCTCATTCTTCCCTTTCTTTCATCTTCTCCTAGCCATTAAAAAGAAACAGCAATTGACATACAGAGAAAAAGAAGTATGAAGAGTCACACCCCGCAATTTCATCTTGTAAATGAGCTCAGGAAATGAGAATGGGGGGAAAGCCCCTGGGGCTGACGGCCTGTACTTCTGTCACCGCAGACATCTGGGCTTTAATGACATGATATGGTAAGAATCATTTGGCACCATCATTGCTGTTAAATGTCTTTCAAGCATTAATAAAACATAAGAGACTTGCTTAAAATGGCATTTGTACTGGAAACCTTACGGTGATGGTATGTAATGAATCACTGGTGAGCTTTATCAGTGGCTGTGTTTTTGGCAGGATAAGTGAAAGGGGCGAATGAAGGAGAATTTGCTTTTGCGATCTTCCCCTGTGGTCAGAGAGAAAGAAGCCTATGGCAGTTCTGAGAAAATATTTCAGACTTCAAAGACTGGAGGCCTAAGATCTGGTTGCCATTCTCACAGGAGTGTTTTCTTTGTCCTGTAGACTGTCAGGACAAATGTTTACAGCTATGTTTGTTGCGGAGTGTCTGAATTCGGCTAATGATCCCTTCTGTGAATAGACGTGGTTTGGATGCATTCTTTCCTTTATGTGGCTGGTTTCTTTTAGCTTGTTCAGACAAGGGTCTCAGGTTTATTCCTCAGATTTTTCTTAACCTTTTTCAACTAGTGCAAAAGATATTTGTTATAGCAAATTTAAGGCAAGAGTGTTCATTACACTTATTTATGTTTTTTATAGGAGATGTTTAGTTTCTATTAGAAGTTATAAGTTCTTTTTCTTGCAGGATTAACATCAGTGTTTATCTGTGACTATGTTTTCTTTCTACTAAGTTTAGTTGCTGCAACTGTCTCTTTCCATTTTCACACTACTCCTTTCAGTTTTTTAGGAATATAAGAAATTTGGGATTGAGAGTGTAGCTCCGTGGTAGCATACTTGCCTGGTATTCAGAAGGCCCTGGGATTTGTTTCTAGTCTCAAAAGTAAAATAAGTAAATAAAGTTAATTGGTCAATTCTCTTGTGGTTCAGAACAAGAAACCTTCACTCAACTGTTTATCTCTGATGGAGACATCAAAAGACTTTAGTGGGAGCATGTGAAAATTGCCTAGAAATGAGAGAATTAATCATACACGAATGGTCAACATACCACTTCAATACAAATACTGAAAACAGCCAAATGTCTGAGATAATGCGTTTTAGAGGTGAAGTACCTACATGCTTCCTTGTTTTTGTGCTGTGTGTTTTCCTGTAAGGATGTTTGCTGGGAATGGTTAAGAATTAAGGTATAGAACTGAGATGCTATTGAGCATCTGAGAAACTCAGTTGTTTCCTAAGATCGTGGAAACAACCCTGGAGGAAGTGCATGCGTTGAGCTCCTGCTGCAGACTGTTTTTCAGCGCCCTGCAAGACCCTAGCTTCTGCTTCAGTTTCTCTGCCCATTTACAGAAAATGGCTGGATACTATTATAAATTTAAAGATGAATAATCCTATATTTTACTTCTTTTTTACTTTATTATTGTTTTAATTTACTCACCTCATACCCCTCTCCTCCTGGTCCCACCCTCCCTCTCTCTTGTCCCTATTCTCCCTCCCCTACTCCTCAGAAAACCTATCAACATATCTAGTTGCATCAGGCCTGATTCATCCTCACCCAGTGTGGCCTGGGGAAGAATCCCCACCAGTGGGTGATTCTCTGTGTTCATCGTCTGCTCCCTTCCCCTCTTCCACCCTTTCTCCCCAACCTCATTTTTCATCTTTGTGTGTGTGTCTGTGTGTTTGGGTGTGGGAATATGGACAAGTATGTATGCCAGAGTGTGCGAGAAGTCAGCCTTGGGTGTCAGCCTCAGCTTTTACTTGGTTTGATCCCGTTTCTTGTTTGTCACTTCACTCCAGGTTAGCCAGGCAATAGCTCTGGAGATCTCCCTGCCTTCACCGCCATAGGAACACTGTAATCTGGTTCTGGGAATGTGAGCTCAGATCTTCGAATTTGTGTCTGTCTGGTAAACGCTTCACCCACTGAGCCATCTCTCCAGGCATGCATCTTTCTTCTATCCCTTGGATAAATTCTAAGTCCTCGATTTCCAAATTGCTACATAACATAGGAAGGAGAAAAAACAGAAGCTTATGGGTACAAAGTTGGTCTCCGGGAAATGTTGACTCTGAACAGAAATGTGCCTTAAGGTTTGCTTGAAAGACAATGCCCCCAAATCCAACTCATATCAGCAAGGCCTGTGCGGCTGGGCTAAAAAAATAACCACTGTTCTGTTGTGTGGGGGAAGCAAACAGGACCTTGGGGTAAGGAAGGTAACATTATCCAGAAGAAGACAGAACCAGAGGAGATAAAGCTGGTCAGCTGTGTGGCAGGAAGCTGCTGCTGCCAGCGCTGGAGAGACAGAATTATCCAGCTGTACGGACGCCAAGGCGCCTTTAAAAGTAAAGCTAAGTCAGGAGTACTGGTACATGCCTTCAGCCTCAGCCTCATGGGAGGCAGGCAGGGCGGAGGCTAGCATGTACTACATGTCAAGACTCTGTTGCGGCTGACTAACCCACATAATAAATAAATAGATGCTATAATAATAATTAGATCTAATAAATAACTTCAAGGCATTTGTGGTATATGGTATGTTGCAATTCTTTCTTTACTCTCTTTTCAAATGTTCCATTATGTTTGCTAGTCATAGCCTTGATTTGAATGAACTTAAGTCATTGGGAAGAGAATACAATCACGACAGTACCCAGTTTATTGATTGTACATAGAAAGGAGCACTATCCCCAAGAGGTAAAGTAAAAAGAGAGATCAGGAGACTGTGCGAACCATAAATTTGAGAAACTTAACCTTCCATGCTGCTCCCTTAACAAGAAACTGATTTCCAACTGTTATTAGGTCAGTATATTTAAAAGTTGGTCATAGCTTGCTAGAGAATATGGAACCATCTAGGCAACTAATACCTATTATAGTAGTATAAGTAAATAATATAATAAATTTTAAATATTTATGAACCAAGAGAACAGAAGTGGAAACTGCCAAGTTTTAAATACATACATCATTTCTTTCAACAAACTGTTTTTAGTCCTTCAATTTAATTTTAATTTAAGTTCCTTAAGTTTAGAAAAAGTCAATAACATAGGATTCCAGAATCAAGCATTTGTAAATTTGGTGTTTAAAAGGAAGACCTAAGTAAGGTCTTTTAAACCAAATAGTGTATTATTCATTTAATACGGCATTCATAGGCAAGGTAATGTTAGCCTGCCTAATGTAATAGCATGTAAATGAGATGAAGATGTATATTTTCATTTAAGCAGTTCTTTTTTTTATTTTTGACATTTTATTAACCATGGTTTGCAAAATGATAGATTGTGACTGGAAAGGAAATTATATATTATTCAGATTAACCTAATTTTCCACGACCTTCTGCATTGATAGCCAGATTTTAATGCTATTGTGAGTATTGCATTTGACTGACACACACTATCATCTGGTCCATAGCTAACATATAGCACAAAAGGAACGAAGTGAATGATTTCCTTTTGAAGGGTTGACTGCTGACTGTGATAACTTCTAGGAGAAAAACAAAAGAGAATGTCAGTTGCCTATACTGGTTATTTCCCCCATATTAAAGAATACATGTCTAGCCTGTGTGGAATTTTGAATAAATAAGATTATTTTCATACCACTTAAATGGTATTATCTGCTGCTACTTCTTCTACCCCAATGTTTCATATATATTTGTGGATCTGAAGATTCATTTTGGGTGTGTAGAATAGTACACATGGTGCACAGGGCTTGTGCTATGCTAACTTGACTAAGTGAAACAGAGTTGCATGGTCTTTGTAAAAGTCACAGATTTTTAAGTCACAAAAAGTCATGTAGTGATGAAGGATCATGCGTTTTCTTGATATTTAGAATTCATGAATAAAACACACGGATATGCACAGCATCCATCTAAATATTTATTTAGATATTTTGGCTCTAAATATATTTTCCTTCCAAAATATATTGTCAAACATATGCAGTCCATGATTCATTTAGTCTCTTTGTTATTTTCCATTACTCTCATTTTCAAATGTAATATTCAGAAAGTACTTCAAACACAACATAAATCACTTGTGAACATGTTCTCTATAGCTATTGTTAGTTACATATGCATGCCGTTAATTAAATCACCTACAAAATAATATTCCTCACCAGAGAGCCAAACTGAATTAGCCTCAGATTTTCATAATAACTACAGCACTGTATAATTAAATTGAAATTCTCTCCAAGTGAACAAACTCATATGGCTACTCACAATGGTTAAAGAAGCCATTCATTTAGAGAAACTAATGTTATACATGCCCAGAATGGAAACTGAAATACAATTCTTTGCCCATAGAAAACAAAATGAAATGATTAAGCCATGTCTAATGATATGTAAAAATATTATACTCAAATCTCATCTGTATTAATGCCTTCTCTTCTGTAAATTATTTCTCAGCTTCCAGGTCTACATGTACTGATTATGAAACATCCAAATTTTTTACCAAGCAAACTTTTCTTTCTGACTCTGGAATTGTTTCTGCAACCTGTGTTCTTACTCCATTTCTGTTAGATGAAATGAGCCTTATTTCCTCAAGATAGACAATAGGAGAAGTAACTAATATTCATGGAAGATAGAGTATCTTCTCCCCATCTCAAATATTACCTGGGTGTGGTGGCATATATCTATAACCCAGCCCCCTGAGATAGAGACAGGAGATTCTGAGTTCAAGACCAGGCAGGGCTATGAAATAAGTTTAAGCCGGCATGTACTAGAGAGACTCTGTCTCAAAAGCCAAGGGTTATGGGCATAGCTCAGAGGTTTGGCTAGCATTCACATTGTTTGGGGTTTAATTAGGAGCACTGCCAAAGAACAGAGAAAAGTTTCCTCTATGCATTTGATAAAGATAGAAAAGGATAAGAAATTGTTATTTTGAAGAAAACAACATGAATTGTTATGGAGTCCATCCTGAGAGTGTAAAACTCTAAGAACATGACAGCCTGACAATGTTAATTCTTTTTCCATTGGGTTTCTGGTATTACTGAAAAGAAAACCAGCTACATAAAATAATGACGCTTGAGTTTGTGAACTATGGCATACTCTGAACTACCCTGCCAAAATGTTAAGTGCCAAATAAACTATGGCATACATTGAACTACTCCACAGAGATAATAAATGCCCAGAGTAGCGCCAGATTGGGACTTTCCAAGTTGTGAGAATCCTTAATGGAAACCTAAGGTTTCACCGAATAGTGGGGGAAACTGTTGAGAACAATTTTGCTCAGGGCTTTATTGTGACAGGCTGTGTGGGTTCCATAGAATCACTAGAAATTTACACTTGGGGAAAAAGGAGGATGGGGATAGGGAATCGTTAGGTGGGACTGGCAGGAAAGGAGGGAGGGCCCTAGGATCAGGCTGTAAAGCAATTAAATGAATGAATGAATGAATGAATGAATGAATGAATGAATGAATGAATGAATAAATAGATAAATAAATAAATAATAACCAACCAAAGGGGAAAAAAACCTATGTGTTATTTCTTTCAACTAAATGTGTGTCTATTTGAGGCAATATAGATGCCATGTGCGTTTCCCTTTGGTGTAAGAGTCTAAATGAAACACTTTGATCCACTGGTGTGAAATCATTGACCCTCTGTCACAATGCTGGTTTGCAGCCACAGGAACAGTGGACAGCAAGCTAGGCTATACAGCTAGTGTCTTAATCTTAGCAACAGGTCAGACATGATGCTTGCCTTAATAGTCCCTCCACTTTAAGCAAGTAGATCACCCACGACCTTGAGTACGGCTTTATTACTGAGAATTCATTTTCCATAATTTCCCTCTCACCAGAACACTTCAGAAAGCTGTTTGTGACAAGGGTGAGGTACCTTCTTGCAACCAAGGAAGAATCATTAACTTTATAATATGGAACCCCCATCTCCCATGCTCAGTGACAACTCCAGCCAATGGAGGAAGGGACAAATGCCACACAATACAGAGCATTCTATGCAT
This sequence comes from Pachyuromys duprasi, assembly GCA_028658305.1. Classification (NCBI taxonomy): domain Eukaryota; kingdom Metazoa; phylum Chordata; class Mammalia; order Rodentia; family Muridae; genus Pachyuromys; species Pachyuromys duprasi. The sequence goes on along the minus strand of CM053753.1, from coordinate 74,374,404 downwards.
GTATTACGGATGTTTCCTAGCTGTCAGTAAGGTGGGTATAATTATCTATAGGTATGGGTACACTAGCCAGTGACTAGACTGGAACTCATCTGGGCTGAGACACCAGAGCACGCTACTGTGAGCATTTGTGTACTTCCCCCACTTTATCACACTTCCTCCATGCTCTCTTGAGGATTTTGCTTTTATCATTAAGTGAGTAAGATTCTCTCTAGGGCTTTCTCCTACTCTCAAGTGAAGTATCTAATTGAAATACAATTAGGGTTGCTGCACTTATTTTTGATACAGTTGGTTGTTTTGAAATCTAAACAGTGTTAGTAAATGCCCGTGTCACTTGTTATATTTTCTGAATTCTCATTAAAAAAAAGTCATGTTTACATTTTAACAGCCACTATCCTGATGGACAGGAGCATGCATTGACTTAGGGCCGCATTAGTTTGAGAAACAGAAGACTAATTGTTTTGTGTGCTTTTAATTATATTTTTTAATTCTCTCCATTTTTTATTTAATATCTTTATACAATTTCATTATAATTTATTCACTTTGTATCCCAGCTGTAGCCCCTTCCCTCATCCCCTCATCCCTTCCTCCCTCTCCCTTCTCCTTCCATGCTCCTCCCCTAGTCCACTGATAGGGAGGTCCTCCTCCCCTTCCATCTGACCCTAGCCTATCAGGTGTCATCAGGACTGGCTGCATTTTGTTCCTCTGTGGTCTGATAAGGCTGATCCCCCTTCAGGGGGAGGTGATCAAAGAGCCAGCCACTGAGTTCATGTCAGAGACAGTCCCTGTTCCTATTACTAGGGTACCCACTTGGAGACTGAGCTGCCATGGGCTACATCTGTTCTAGGGGTTCTAGGTTATCTCCATGAATAGTCCTTGGTTGGAGTACTGGTCTCACAAAAGACCCCTGGGCCCAGGTATTTTTGGTTCTTTTGCTCTCCTTTTGGAGCTTCTGTTCCTTCCAGGTCTTTCTGTCTCCCCTTCTTTCATAAGATTCCCTGCACTCTGCCCAAAGTTTAGCTATGAGTCTCAGCTTCTGCTTTAATCCCCTGCTGTGTAGAGTCTTTCAGAGGCCCTCTGTGGTAGGCTCCTGTCCTGTTCCCTGTTTTCTCCCTCTTCCGATGTCTATCCTGTTTGCCTTTCTAAATGAGGATTGAGATCTTATCTATAGAGCTGGTTGAATAATTTAAAAACATAAAATTTTATCCCACATGCATGCTCAAATCTCAAGTTACCAATCTATTTGCAGCTAGAAAACAGGCAATGTCTTACATTGATTTCAGTGTGTCATGTCATCTGACCAAACTCTAGTACATTTACAGAGGTTTTAAAAATCTCCAATATATGCATGAATATGGTGATTTTTTTTGACAAAATTTATTTTCTTGTTTAGACTTTAGATATGCTTTCTATCCTAAGGTTTTGCTTCCAGCTTTTCTTCATAAGACTCCCCCTCAGCCCCCACCACCCAGATAAGGATGTGTTCTGAGGAAACATTGTCACTACCACTCTAGGTTGAAGCATTTTAGTGATGTTTCACCTTTCCTAAATTCAAAAATATTCTGCCACTTTCCCTGGATTTTGTATCTGGGGTTCGAATCCAGGTTCTGGTTTATTACTCTGTAAAATGGGGTTACTAATGGAATCTTGTCACAAAATTGTTGAGGATTAAATGAGGGCCATTTAAAAAGTTTGGTGTAGAGCCTCTCAGAGGATAGTCCTGTTAGGATCCTGTCTGCAAACATAGCAGAGTATCACTAAGAGCCAGGTTGGCTCTCTCCCGAGAGGTTGGTTTCAGGTTGGGTAGTCATTGTTTGCCTGTTCTTTCACCGTCTGCTCCATCCTTAGCCCTGCACATCCTGTAGGAAGGGTAAATTTTAGGTCGAAGGTTTTGTGGGTAGGTTGGTGTCCCTTTCCCTTCACTAGAAATCCAGCCTGGCTAGGAGGTGACCCCTTCAGTCTCCATGTTCCCCACAGCTAGGAGTCTCAGGTAGGGTCACCCCATATCTTCCCAGGAGCCTACTCTGTCACAGGTCTCCAGCTTGTCTCAGAGATCCCCCCCCTCAGTTTCCCTTCTCTGTCCCAAGCCTCTTGCCTCCCACCCACCTCTCCCCACAGCTGATCCCCACCCAGCAGTGGAATGAGACAGATGCTAAGACACACAGCCAAACATGAGGTGGAGTTAGGGAAGTCTTGTGGAGGACTGTGAGGAAGGATCGAAGGTACCAGAGGGGACAAGAACCCCTCAAGAAAACCAAGAGTGTCAACAAACCTAGACCCATAGAGGCTTACAGAGACTGAAGTACCAACCAAAGAGCATGCATGGACTGGATAACAAAATGTCTTAACTGAAAGTCATGGGATCTATCGTGGACTTTGAGGAGTCTACAAAGGAGGTAAATATGAAGCCACTAAACTAAAGCAGTGACTTGGTAGCTGTGCCTCCTGGCATTCAAGATGTCTCGTGGTGGTTAAGCATCCTTTAAGCTGCAGATAGTTGTTCCCACTACCTTCAAAATGAAGGAACTGAGCATTTTCCCATTCATACACCAATGAAGGTCTCAAGTCTCAAAAGTCCTTGACTTTATCATAATATGATTTATATCATAGTTTTGCTCATTCATTAATTTTCTAGAGAATCATGG
>CM053753.1:74355436-74371262 GCA_028658305.1 Pachyuromys duprasi | reverse complement strand
TTTTTTTTTTTATATATAGTTACCTCCTTTTATTACAATTTTGCATATTAAGGATTTAGGACATAGAGCTCAGGTCTCAAGCATTTTGTCTTAAGGTTACATTGCAAGAGAAAGAAAGAGGTAAAGTTTGGGCCCCAGAAATTTTGTTGTAAAACACATGCACTTGACCTTATTTTTTGATGCCTTTGGCATGGTGTAATAGTTAAGCTGGTAGAACAGATATTTTTGTTTGCTAAAAATATTGGCAAAAACTACAAAGGAAACAAATGATTTACTAATAATGTACATGAGGAAGGACCAATGTTGTTAGTTGCTCACAATCTGGATCTCAACAGAAGAGAAGTCAGATGATTCTAAAAAGGAAGCTTTCGGTTCAGGACAAAGGTAACTGTTTCATCAAGTTCCAGCTTCTCTGACTCCTAAGAATATGCCAGAATGTTTTAGTTAAGTCTGGTGTCATACTTCATGAGCAACACTTTCAGGCTAATGACACAACCCCGGCAGGCCAGGGACTGCTTTTTCTTAGCTGAGATAGAAGTTTATAGTACCAGTTTCTCATATTTCAAAGTCATCAGTTATAGCAAGTGTGATCTAGGACATCTTGGTTAAACACCAGGTAGAATCATGCAAATGGTGAAACCTTAAAATGTCTCAAGACAATAATTAGCTACTAACGTCAATAGGTAGGGAGTATCTAGCCACACAGTTCTCCAGAACATTCGGGCCACACCGGTAAGCATTTTTCTGTTAGCAATTAGAATATTTCTTCCAACAAAAGTGCTTTAGAGGTGAATAAAGTGTAATTAATAAAGACTTTAATAATAGAAAAAAAGATTTTAAAAAGTGCTTTAAAATACCCGGTTTTCCAAAAGCAGTTTTTAACTCAAAACCGAAAGAATTATTCACACACACACAGTCATTAATTAGGAACATCAAATTAGTGTGGGCTTCTTGGGATTCATTATCAGCATATTCTGACGGGCAACACTAATAATGAAACATGGAAGACTAATATCTGAAATGAAACTTCCAAATTATTTATCATGCAGCTAGGAAAAAATGTTTTGAAAAATCCATTTCAAATGGCCATGTCTCTGACCCCTTCATGTTTGTAATTGCTCTCTGTCTTTGGGAAGGCGCCACAAAAATATGGAAGTTAATAATGTAAATACCTGGTTGAGAGTCACAGTGAGATGCACCTATGGTGATTGAAAAGAGTAGGAAATTTTAATGTAATCAGAGAGGTGACTCCTGGATAACCCCAACAAAATTTCTCGTGAGTCATCTATGCTCACATTTCTTTGAACTATGTCTCTCCCAAGGGAGATGAAGCAATTACATAGACATAATGTCTTACCCTTTCAGTGCAATGCAACCCGCATTCCTCAATCCATTCATCATCATCCATGGTATTTGTGTGCAGTGCTGTCATGCAGAGCTGGCTGCCAGCAATGATTAAAAAGAAATCCATAAGGTTCTACATTTAGGAGACAAAGCAAAACCAATTTTCACCATGTTTACTATGGAGACATCAATCCATTAAGGGGAAAATCCCCTGAGTAGCTCCTCGATGAGCCTCTCTCCATGAGGACCGTCTCCAGAGACCTCAGAGATAAATGAAGTGATTATCTGTCGCTCACAACCTGAGGCTGGGATATTGCTGTAGTCCAGCTTCTCTCTCCAGTCGCTGCTTTGCCTACCTCTTGCTCCTGGATTATGAAGGCTTTTTTTCTCTGACTTTCCTGATAGCCTGCTTTTATTCTTAAAACAAACAAATATGAAGATCCCAAACACTCTATTATCTCATTAATAGACACATTTCATGTGGCATACATCCTATCTAGCACATGGAGTTTCCTTTCAAGTTCTTAGAGAAAAAGAGACTGCTTTAAATGTGATCTCGCCTCCTTATCTCTTCCGGTCTTCTCTTTGCATCCCTTTCTTTCTTTCTCTTCAGTCCTCCTCCTTTTTGACTTCCTCTGCTCCTCCTTCTCTATCTTCCTATGTTTGCGTTCGAAATGAAAATACCGCCTTCAACCAGTTTTCTGATACTATTAGTATAGCAGCAATGTGGAAGTATTTGCACTATGCCCAACTCAGTAGCATTCTAAGAGTATTACACATATTGACTCATTTAACTGACTTGAATGGGGATAATTGTTACTTCTCTTCAAACAAACAAAACAGAGGCATGAAGAAGCTATATAATTTGGCAGTGGCCACATGGAAAATGAGCTCTAAACATTTCAAACTCCATGCATGAATCAATGCTACGCAACATTCTATAGAGGAAGGGGAAAAAACATTCTATAGAGGATTGAGGAAGACACAGCACCCGTAATTTGTTCCAGCACTCAATCTATGCATTACTTAGTTAAATCTGACCAACAATACATCATACATGATTGTCCTTGCGTTCATAGATAAGATTAAAATAACCTTGTCCAGGAAGACTGATAACCAGATGATTATGTAAATTATTCAGGCTAATGCATACTAGATTATCACCTGCTACTGGAAATTATCTAAATGGCCTTCATCTGAAGTCCCATCTTTGGCATTAAGTTCTTGCTCATTCTGACACCCTGACCACCTGGACATGCTAAAAATTTCATCCCAGTCACTCAAGGATGCAACTTTCTTTAACTTTCCCGCTCTTTAACTACAATTTTCCTGCTCTTGAGAAGCCAGTCCATACAAAACCTCATTGGAGCCCAAGGGTTACTTCTGACTCAGATTTGTATTGCACATTTTTTTCTTTATTAATTTTAATCCAAAATGGAGTATATTAAGAAATTTAAAGAGGAACCAAATGTGTTATATTGTAAGGCGTATTGGAGTCACCTGGACCTGCGTTCCTAGAGTAAATAACACAAATAGTGCCATTTCATGAGTCAACATCATTTAAATTTTATTTTAGTTTTTTTTGGTTGTGAGCCTAGCCTTTAATATCTGATCCAACTCTCCAGCCCCATTTAAATTTTCTTATTCCCATAATTTGTTTTAAAATAATTAAGAACACAGAGTATTTTGGTTTTTTAATTTTATTTTCCTCTTTATTTCTGTATTCACTTTACATACCGATTGAAGCCCCTTTCCTCCTCTCCCCCCAGTTTCACCCTCCCACCCTTTTCCCCTGTTCCCCCCTACTCTTCTTCTCAGAGAAGGGAGCCCCCACACACGTGATATCCTGCATCAGGATTAAGCGCATCTTCTTCCACTGAGGCCAGACACCAGCTAGTGGAAAGTGATCCAATAGCAGGCAATTATGTGATGGTCTCTGCTCCACTTGCTAAGGGACCCATAGAAAGACTGAGCTGTCATCCATCAGCTCCATAAGTGTAGAGGGCTTGGGCTCATCCCATGCATTGTACTTAGGTTGGTAGTTGAGTCTCTGTGAGATCTCCTGGTCTTAGGTTATTTGACTTTGTTGGTCTTCTTGTAGAGTTCTTGACCCCAGAACATAGGGTATTTTAATGGCAAGCATTTAATTGCCCTCAAGAAATAACTGTCTTACAGAAGCTTTCCAATTTCACGAGGTCCCATTTATTAATTGTTGATCATAGTACCTCAGCTATTGCTGTTCTGTTCAGGAAATTGTCTCCTGTGCTAATGTAGTCAAGGCTTTCTTTTCTATCAGGATTAGTGTATCTGGTTTTATTTTGAGGATCCATGTGGCCCTGAATTTTGTGCAGGGTGATAGATATGGATCTATTTACATCCTTCTATGTACAGACATCCATTAGAACAGCACCATTTGTTAAAGATGCTTTCTTTGTTTTGTTGTATAATTTTGGCTTCTTTGTCAAAAATCAAAGGTAAATCCATAGGTGTGTGGATTTACTTCTGGGTCTTTGATTCAATTCCATTGATCAATTTAACTGCTTTTATGCCAGTATCATGAAGTTTTTATTACTATTGCTCTGTAGTACAGCTTGAAATCAGGGATGGTGATACCTCCCAGAAGCTATTTTATTGTACAGTATTGTTTTAGCTATCCTGTTTTTTTTTTCCATATGAAGTTGAGTAATGTTCTTTCAAGGTCTGTAAAGAACTGTGGTACATTTACACAATGGAGTGTGTTACTCAGAGAGTAAAAACAATGACACCATGAAATTTGCAGCCTATGGATGAAACTAGAAAGAACCATCCTGAGTGAGGTAACAGAGACCCAGAAAAAGAAACATGTTATGTACTCACTTACAAGTCTATATTAGCAACAAAGACAGGATAACCATGCTACAATCCTCAGACCCGAAGAAGCTAAGTAACAAGTAGGGCCCAGGGAAGGATGCTTGAATCTCACTAAGAAGGGGAAGTAAAATAGACATCTGGGTTGGATGGAGGGAAGGAACTGGGTGGAAGAGGAGGTGGGAGGGGAACAGAAGAATCAAGTATGGGAAGGATGGTGGGAGAGATAACTGAATGGGGGTGGGAAGCATCTCTGAAATGAAACCTAGAAACCTAGGGCAATGGAAACTCCCAGGAATCTATGCGGGTCACCCTAGTTAAGCTTCCTAACAGTGAACAGACCATCTCTTGTACCTGGGCAAGACATCCAATGGAGGGATTAGAACACCAACACAGCCACAAAACCTTCAGCCCACAATTTGTCCTGCCTATAAGATGTTCAGGGGTACAGATGGAGCAGAAATTGAGGGAGCAGCCAACCAATGACTGGTCCAGCCATGAGAGAGAGCCCATCCCCAACACTGTTAATGTTATTCTGCAATACCTGCAGACAGGAGCCTAGCATAACTGTCATCAGAGAGGCTTCACCCAGCATGGAAACAGATGCAGAGACCCACAGATAAACAGTAGGACAATCTTGAGGAATCCTGTGGAAGAGGGGGAGGAAGGATTTTAGAAACCAGAGGGGGTCAAGGACACCATAAGAAGACATACAGAATCAACCAACCTGGGCCCACAGGGTCTTATAGAGACTGAACCACCAACTAGAGAACATGCACGGGGGGCCCTTTGTACACATGTAACAGTTGTGTAGCTTGGTCTTTCCTGGGCTGCTAACAGAGAGTAGGGACTGTCTCTGACTCTGTTGCCTACCTTTGGGACCCTTTTCCCCTACTGGGCTGCCTTGTCTAGCTTCAATACGGGAAGATGTGCCTAGTCTTATGCACTTTGATATGTGAAAGCTTTTGATATCCATGATAGACCTCACTTTTTCTGAAGAGAAAGGGGGGAGGAGTGTTTGTGGGAGGGGAGGGGAGGTGAAGAGGAAGGGGTTGGAGCAGAGGAGAGAGGGGAAACTACAGTTGGGATGTAAAATAAATAAATAAATAAATAAATAAATAAATAAATAAATAAATAAATAAATAAATAAAAGAAATAACTGAGCCCAGGTGTGAGGCAGCTTACACCTTTAATCCCAGCACTCAGGAAGGCAGAGGCAGGTGGCTCTCTGTGAGTTCAAGGCCAGCCTGGCTTACAAAGTGAGTCCAGGACAGCCAAGGCTACACAGAGAAACCCTGTCTTGGGAATAAAAAAAATTAAATAAAGGAAATAACTGTGAGCATCTTTTATAAAATTTTCCTTTTCCTGTAAATGACTGATTATCGATGTTACAGCCTCAGGAGCTAGTGTCTGCCACACTGCATTAACTTAAAGAAAATTTTAAATATGCCCTGCGTTCCATGAAAATACAAAGTATCAAAATTTATGAAGTGCATTAAGGCTGAGCTGAAAAGGACATTTATAGCACTAAATGCTTAGTGTAGAAAATGAGAATATTCTTAAATAAGTAATCTCGTTTCCCATATTAAGTAACCAGAAAACATTAGCAAGATAACCTCAAAACAAGAAATATCAAAGATAGTAACATGGACCAGTGAGCCTGACACCATAATAAAACAGAGAAAATTCATGAAACAATGGACGTTTCTTTGAAAAGACCAATAAAACTGATTAACCTCGAGCAAGACAAAGGAGTAAAGAGAATATGCAAATTACATATGTTAGGAATGACAGGATATGACTACTGTCCTAGAAGACATTAAAATTATAATAGAGAAGTGTCACAAAAAACCGTTGCATATATAAATTATATAGGACAGTCGAAATGAACCAATTTTTCCAGAGGCACAAACTGTTACAGGTACTTTCATATGAAACAGGTAATTTGAGTAGCTCTATAAGTATTAAAGAAATTCAGTTTATAATTTCAGTTCTTTTTCCAAATGGTTTTAATGGTGAATTAGTCCCAATATTTAAGTAAGAATTAAGGTTAATTTTCTACAAACTTTTCAAAAGAAAGAACATGTTCCAATTCACTGCTAATTTGACTCCAAAGTCTATAAAGATACCAGAAGGAACAAACTTCAGTGTCTCTCAATGGCACATACAGAAACTACTCAATATTTAATCCATTAAAATTAGTAATGTGTAAAAAGGGGCCATGAACAAAGCAGGATTTACCATAAGAATATACACTTGGTTCAAGTTTTGAAAATCAATCAGTGTAATCTACTATTTCAACATGGTAGAGAAGGAACACCATATGATCCAATCAGGTGGTACAAGAAATACTTGAAAAATTCAACATATTCAACATTCAGTATGTATGTATGTATGTATGTATGTATGTGTGCGTGTGTATACACATACAGATTTATAAGTTTTACATAAACTCAGCAAAGTCTGAATGGATAGTAATACCTTATTCCTATAAAAGATGTGTATAGAAATGGTTATAGCTAAATAATATTTGCTGGAAAACTAATGTTACAAAGTACTTCACCAGAGAATACACATGGACATGTTAAGAGTTGAATAGAAAGTGTTTACTGGCCAGATGAAGGCTGAATGGGGAACTTGACCAAATCATGCAGTCATGAGCCTTGCTGTTCTTGGCTTTTTATGCGCAAAACCCACATCTTGGTTGGCACAGTCCTTTGTTTGAATGCTTGGCCCATAGGGAGTTGCAGTGTTCAGAGGTGTGGTCTTGTTGGAGGAAATGTGTCACTGTGGGGCTGGGCTTTGAAGTTTCCTATTCTCAGGCTATACCCAGTGTGGTACACAGTCTCCTTCCACTGCCTGAGGATCAAGATGTAGAACTCTTGGCTCCTCTAGCGCCACATCTGTCTGCATGCTGCCATGCTTCCTGCCATGATGATAATGGACTAAACCTCTGAAACTGTAAGCCAGGCTCAATTAAACGTTTCCTTCATAAGAATTTCCATGACCATGATGTCTCTTTACACCAATAAAACCCAAGCTAAGACAGTCAGTTGTGCTAGGATCTGTGGGCTGTCACATTCCCCACTAGTTCTATGGGAATGAGTCAAATTGTAGACTCATGGGATGGAACCTCCAGGAGAAGAGGAAATCACACATGTGTTCTTCTTCCCCCTTGGCTTCATTCACTTTGTTTCTGGGCTCTTGAACTGTCGTGCCCACCTCGCCAGCAAGGAAGACGCTACAACAGGATTCTTCTGAAGCACACTTGCTATTCAGCTGCGCAGGTAGCGGCAAAAGGCAGAAGACCCCAAACTCCGGACTGACACTGCTTAAATAGGACTTAAGACGGTGTGTACTTCCATGATTGGTCCCTGTCTCAAACCCTCATTAGCATAACCCCTGGCGGGCTATGCACATGCGCACATGAGTTGTTTACCACTGCCGTGTCCACGAAGAACCGGGAAACTGGCGCCATCTTGTAATGGTGACTGCCAGCTCCTGACATTGAACAAGGGAAATTAGATTCTTTTGCTATCTGTTATGAAGAGAAGAGTTAGGCTCAGCATCTTTAATCTCCTCCAAACTTATGAACCTGACAATTATGAAAAAAATACGAATAACAGCTATGTGTGTGCCAGAAAAAAAATGACAGCAAGGTTCCTGTGTTGCCTCTCATGGAGAAATAATTGTACAATAGTAACATTTGGTATGTACTTTGTTTACCATATGCAAGTGCTGCTTTAATCCAGTGAATCTTTCCTTCATATCACAAATCCATCTGCTTACCAATGGAGAAGTAATGACAGAGTAAGGCTACAGTACTTGCTAAAGATGGTGGCACTCCTGCTGGTGTTGGAGTTAAACCCAAACTTTAATAATTGTGCCATTGTTTTTCTTGACCAGAGCTTCAATTATAAATACTTTTAGATGCAATAAGTGTGAATCAAAACAAATCACTTATAAAAATTAATGATCCACATGAGACGAGAAATTTGCCACATGTGTTGACACGCTAGTCCACCTGCTGGTTTGGAAACAAGAATTATAATTATAATTTCTATTTTAATAGCTTAGACTATCTGAGAAATAAAGTGATAGAAGACACTGTCTGGCTTAACTTAGCACTGTCTTTAAACAGGCCATGGCTAGAATAGTAATCTTAAAAGTCTCATTTCAATTGTGGGCTTATTTTTCAACAGGTAGTGGTTGCAACAGTCTGATCAGGTGTAAGTTATAGTTCTTGCTTTATGGAATCTTCTGGTAGGAAAAATCATTCTTATCACACACACACACACAGAGACGTACACAGAAAGAGTAATGGTATTTTGTTTAAATACCACAATGAATAGCATACATAACACACCCTTACAATCCTCAAGTGAAAGATTTATGTATTCAAGTAGTGGTAGAAGAATGTGGACCATCCAGGAGAAAGTCCTTGTAGGGGATGAGCCTGAACCAGGACCTGAAAACTGGTACGAGTGAGGAGAATATAGTAGCAAGCATCCTACATGATACATAAGATCTGGTTGAGAAGTTCTGGAGGAAGTGAATACATGGATATAACTTGAGCAAAGATGTGCAAAGAGCAGTTACATTATATATCTGGGATAAGTTATGGTACTTATGAACTTTGGGATTTGCACTATATTGTATAGCACTATAGAATTAGGAGAGGCTCTAAGGAGACCTTAAAGTATTTTAGGATGGTAATAACAATCATCATAATGGTTCATCACAATGTTATGAAGAATGATTTAGGAAAGTATAATTGACGAGAACATTTAAAGGTTGGGGTGTATATCCGATTAAAAATACAATGTACTCTCTTGTATTCTGTAGGGGAGTCAGTCAATCTAACTGCTATTGGCATTGTTTTCTGGGATGTTTAGGATAAGATGGGGTCAGGAAAAAGGGCCTCTGATGAGAAAAGTTCTAGAGCTCTAAATACAAGAAGCCAAATCTATTCCGCTATAGGAGCACTCATGAAGCTGAGAACAAGAGATGAAACTAGGAAAGGGCAAACAAGGGCAAGAGTTGAGCTGGAAGGGATGGATTTTTAGGTGACGTTCACAAGCAAGTTCATACTTTAGTAGTATCAAGATTTAAATGTCTTAAGCTCTTTTTAGGTGATGCCAAGCCCCATGGTCTACTGGTTAGTTATCAATCCCCAACAGGGGGTACATTAGCTGCTCTTCTAGATAACCTGCATTCTATTCCTAGCACCCAAGTCAGGTGACTTACAATTACCCATGACTTCAGCTGCAGGGAATCCAACATCCTCTTCGGAACTCTGCACAAACAGGAACAAATATGCAATGTTCACACTCTGACATATAATTTAAAAACAATAAACATAAATATTTTGGAGTGGGAGGATTAAACAAAGATCAGGGGGAAAGGAGGGTAAAAAAAGGGATTGTGGGGAGCAGGTGACATGAAGGGCCATTTGAGGGGTTATTTGGAAACCAAATATAGTAGATGTTTCTTAACACATGCATATATGAAAGAAGTCTAAATGAAATCACCAAATAATGGAGAGGCAAAGTCACAACTAGATCTCTCTTACCACCAAATGAAATCTCCAGTTCCAGGATGGGTTACATTTAATTGATTTGTTGCCCCAAAGGCCCTCATGAAAGCCCCAACCAACTCAGGCTATTAGTTGCTCCCACAAACTTTTGGCAAGCTCCTTTTGCAGAAGACAATACCTAACCAACTCATTAAACATGGAAAAGTCAAGTTAGTACCTACCTAGAACCTTCACTCTACTGACTACTATTCATGGTGCTATAATGTACTGTGTATGTTACCAGAGGGAAAAGCCAAACACCAAGCCAGCTACAAACCCTTTGCTCTACAATGATGACCTGCCTGCAAAATATGCTGGTGACATACTGGCACAGAAGTTGTAGGAATAACCACCCACTATCTGATTGGATTTAAGGTCCACTCCATGAGATGGAACCCATGCCTAACACTGCTCAGGTGGCCAAGATCTTGAGATTAGACAGGGTAAAACCAAATACTATTGTTCTGATAAAAGGATATAGCAATAAGATGGCTCCTAATGACATTATGCTAAACTCATAGATCAGTGTCTCGCTCATCCCATCATCAGGGAAGCTTCTCTCTATTGTAGATGGTAACTTAAAACAGAGAGCCACAATGGGACAATGTACAGAGAGCGTCCTAAGTGGGTGTCTTCATCAAACCCATCCCCTCAGGGCTCAGGGAGCTGTGAGGAAGGGGAGGCAGTGTCAGTGGGGTTGAAAGTCAACAAGGAAACAGAACTCAGAAAGACTGTGGCAGCAAACCTGAGGCCTGCATAGGTCCAAGTCACATGGGGTCTTAGTGCTGCAAACGGAACTGGACATGGGCCCCTATCCCTAACCCGGAAGTTGTCTACAAGTGATAACTGCTTGCAAAGGAAAAATTAGCTTACTCCAGTGCAATCTCCCTGGGTATACAAACCACATTTAAAAAGACCTCTTGAGATCTTTTGTGTCACAATGCTTTGTTTGTCTTTTTTTTTTTTTTTGCTTATCTATTATGGGTTCTGATTTTGTGGGTTTTGTTGTTGTTCTTTGTTTTTGTTTTTCGAGACAGGGTTTCTCTGTGTAGCCTTGGCTTTTACGGATTCTCTTTGTAGAACAGGCTGGCCTCAAAAACTCTCCTAAGTCTGGCTGCTTCTGTCTCACCTAGTGCTGGGCTTATAGGCATGTGCTACTGCTCCCAGCTTGATTTTGTGTTTTTATGGCGTGCATATTGTGTGTGTGTATTTTATGCTTTTCTTAGCTCCTCCCACATTCATATGTTTGCTTTGTTTTATTCTGGTTTGTTTTCTTATTTGCTTGTTTGTTTTCTAAAGAGAAAGACAAAGAAGGCATGGACTTGGAAGGGTGGGGTGGTGGGGAGGATCCAGGAGGAGATGAGAAGAGTGGAAACTGATCAGAATACACTGTCTGAAAAAATTATTTTCAAACAAATAAAGTTAAAGCAAGATAATTTTATTTTGAGCCCGAACATTGTCTGTAGAGCAGGACAGAGATGTCGTTCTCCTGCTATGTTTGACTCTATCACAGGAAAACAGTTATTAAAATCTGGTGATAAAAGACAGATGCATGGAGAACCAGGATTTACTTTCTTTAGTTATAGCCATGTAAACTGTTCATCAAATCTCTAGAGAGGAAGTGGCATTAATATCAGGACCAAGGAAACATGGTTAATATCATTTAAATTTATGCTACATGTACTTCTAATAAATAATTACCGGATGCATCCTATCATTCCATTATCACTATAATTGAGAGTTCCAGAATGAAGGGCCAAAGGCATTGGGTTAATTTGCGACAGGCTTTTCTTCATCACCTCCTGGATCATTCACCACACTGTCTTTCTTACTAAACAGGGAGAATATTCTTAAAACCACATTAAGAATCAATCACAGAAACAGATTCTAAAATAAAATCATATTTTTCTCTATGAAAAAAAATCAAACCAACACCAATAAATCCCAAATCTTTTTTTTTCCCTGGAGAATAAATTTTCTGCTCACCAAATAACTGTACATTCATCTCATCTTGTTCCTATTATAGTTTGAGTCATACGGAGAACTGTGGAAAGAAACGTGCTCGTGTACTGTGGTCACATACCAAACAATGCCAGAGCTGACTGTAGTAGATGTCATCTGTCATTTCTTTTATGAAATGTGGTTCTTATCATTTCCTTGCAGCTAGCCAAATAAGATATCAATGCCATTAAGTCATTTTTGTGTCCTCTTTCAGATACTGCTGAGTAACCTAAAAAGTGCATTGCTTTTCAGTGTAAGCCCTCACGTATCATGGTTTTATACTAGAGTTATTTTTAAATTAAAATATGCAAATGAATATATATCACCAGGTCTGAAGGCAACAGGATAGGTCATAACTGAGCTGCTATTACTGTCCAACTTGGTAATAAAACACAGAGAGGGTGCAAGTAATTTTCGGAAGGAAAACCTCTTTATCTGTATGTAAATGAAGTGACTGATTGAAAGAAAGGACTCCAAGAAAGTAAGATGAGTAACAGGCATGTCCAAGAAGGGCTGATTTTACGTGTGGTGGGGAATGAGAACATTTGTTCCTTGCTGACTCAGAGTCAGAACCACAGATTAAAATGAAGAGTTGCCAGTGCAAGGTTCCCTCATTAGCAGCTCTTATTTATTGAAGAATGTGGATCCATCTAGGCTGTGCTGGATGGCCGGGGTTGAGTCAGATTCAGTGATCATCTGGATGGGCTTTCATAGGAGGTGGCTGGGCTTGAGTTGAACTTGTAGAAATAAGAAAAATTACTCAGGCTAGTAATTAGTGTAGAATCAAGGGAGAAGGAGAGAGGGTGTTTGGTAGAACATGAGTTACACACAGGGGACAGATGACTGCTATTTCTGTGTCTGTGAACTTATTAAAGTTGGTAAGAAGGAGTCACTAGCTTTTTCCAATATGTGTCATTTCTCTACTAGGAAAATAAGTATGATTGATAGTGAATTTTTCCTTCATCCCAATACAGTGGGCTGACTCAAGGAACCTTGGAACTTGTATATATCTATCTTACCGTAAGATGAAAAAAAAAAAACTGGTGCCTGATATGTCGGCATCACCAGCTTATTTGTGTTCACAGAAGAAAAACAAAGCGAACTTGAAACTCTTCTGGAAAATCCCAAAGTGCATGTTATCTGGTGAGTTTTTTTTTTCTGAAATCTTTTTACTGACAAATGTAAACATTATAAAAACTACAAGGGCACATTCTCCCATCTTTCTTTTTTAAAAAATTTTATTAATTACACTTTATTCACTTTGTATACCTCCGTGGCCCCCTCCCTCCTCTCCTCCCAGTCCCACCCTCCTTCCCCCTTCTCCACATATGCCCCTTCCCCAGCCCACTGATAGGGGAGGTCTTCCTTCCCTTCCTTTGGATCCTAGCCTATCAGCTCTCATCAGCACTGGCTTCTTTGTCTTCCTCTGTGGCCTGGTCAGGCTGCTCCCCATCCGGGTGAGGTGATCAAAGAGCAGGCCAATCGGTTCATGTCAGAGGCCGTACCTCTTCCCATTACTAGGGAACCCACTTAGACACTGAACTGCCATGGGCAACATCTGTGCAGGGGTTCTAGTTTATCTCCATCTTTCTTTACTGATGGTGTGAGAATGTGAAATATTAGAGTTTATAGAAATTTCAATTTTGATCTAATGCTGAATGGAGGATGCTCAAAAAATATAATTTATGTGTACCAAAGTAAATTAATTCTTTGAAGATTGATCAGTGACCAGTAGCCAAAACTAGAAGAAGAGTTAGGCATCTTTAAATGAGCTTGTAGGACAATTACAAATAATTTAATCTATGTTAGAAATGTGGACCTGGAGTCAGAAGACAACCTGGGAGAACAGCTCTTGTCCTTCCATCCTTCCATCGGTTCTGTAGCTTGAACTCAGAAAGTCGGGTTATATCACTGGGCAGCAACCAGTTCTAAACTAGAAATATTTTTAGTAAAATGGACCCAGCAGGAGCCATCATTTTTGTTCCTAGGATTCCCAAGTGACAAAATATGAACAGAAAAGAAGAGGCCTCTTATGGGAAATCCAGACATGGTGGGTATGTCTTCAGTATTTACTTTCGAAGGTTTTAGTATCCCCCACCATTCTGGAGTGTGAAGTGTAGTTCTGTGTGCATGTGCCAGGCTCTGTGTTAAATGCTTCTGATTTAATGACTCAGACATCACAGAGAGTATGCAGATATTACTTTACCTATTTCTCAGGGAGGGAGACAGCAACTATAATGGTTGACTTAAGTTTATAAAGCAGTGGTTTGCATCTGTATTTGCCTAGCTCCAGAAAAATAATAATTTATACAAGAAACTTGATGTTTAAAAAAATCCCATTTAGTTTTAAAGACAAACAAGTCTTTGAATAATTTACCTAAAATTAAAAAAATTGATTCTCATTTAATGCTGTTGAATGCCTTCTAAATATTATTATTCATTGGAGTTATATTTGATACAGAGTATGTTTACACATAAGAAATTAATGATGACAGTACCCCGTTTCTTTTCTTTCTCATACTCACTTCAAAAATGATGTTTTCTTGTTGTCAAGTTATTTGGTTTCCAACGTGGTTGTACAAGTTTACATTCCCACTAGCAATGGAGGAAGGTTCCCCTTTCTCCACATCCTCTCCAGCATGAATTGTCACTTGTGGTTTTGATCTTGGCCATTCTGATGGGTATAAGGTGAAATTTCAGGGTTGTTTCAATTTGCATTTCCCTGAGACTAAGGACATTGAACATTTCTTTAAGTGTTTCTCTGCCATTCGATATTCCTCTACAGAGAATTCTTTGTGTAGCTCCATTACCCATTTTTTAATTGGATTACTTGTTTTGTTGTTTTTTAACTTCTTGAGTTCTTTATATATTCTAGATATTAGCTCTCTGTCAGATACAGGGTTGGTGAAGATCCTTTCCCAGTCTGTAGCCTATCATTTTGTTCTGATGACAGTGTCCTTTGCTCTACCAAAGCTTTTCAGTTTCATGAGGTCCCATTTATTGATTGTTGTTCTTAGAGCCTGTGCTGTTGGTGTTGTGTTCAGGAAGTTGTCTCCTGTGCCAATGAATTCAAGGCTCTTCCCCACTTTTTCTTCTAACAGATTTAGTGTGTGTAGTTTTATATTGAGGTCTTTGATCCACTTGGACTTTAGTTTTGTGCAGGGTGATAAATCCAGCTATACCACTCCTAGGCATATATCCAAAATATTCTCAAGTACACACAAGACATTTGCTAAACATATTTGTAGCAGCTTTATTCATAATAGCCAGAACATGGAAACAACCCAGATGCCCCTCAACTGAGGAATGGATACAGAAATTGTGGTACTTTTACACAGTGGAATACTACTCAGCAATTAAAAACAAGAAAATCATGAAATTTGCAGGCAAATGGTGGGAACTAGAAAAGATTTTCCTGAATGAGGTATCCCAGAAGCAGAAAGACACACAGGTATATACTCACTTATAAGTGGATATTAGACATATAATGTAGGATAAATGTACTAAAATATGTACACCTCAAGAAGCTAAGCAAGAAGGACCTTGGATCAATCCTTACTTAGAAAGACATTGGAAGTAGGAGAAAACAAGAAACAGGACAGTAGCCTACCAGAGAGGGCATCTGAAAGACTCTACCCAGCAGGGTATCAAAACAGATGCTAAGACTCATAGCCAAACTTTGGGCAGAATGCAGGGAATCTTATGAAAGAAGGGGGAGATAGCAAGACCTGGAGGGGACAGGAGCTCTACAAGGAGAGTAACAGAACCAAGAAATCTGGGTTCAGGGGTCTTTTCTGAGACTGATGCACGGACCATGCATAATAACCTAGAATCCCTACACAGAGGTAGCCCGAGGCAGCTCAGTCTCTAAGTGGGTACCCTAGTAAGGGGAACAGGGACTGTCTCTGACATGAACTCAGTGGCTAGCTCTTTGATCACCTCCCCCTGATGGGGGCGCAGCCTTACCAGGTTACAGAAGAAGACAATGAAGCTAGCCTGATGAGACCTGATAGGCTAGGGTCAGATGAAAGGGGAAGAGGGCCTCCTTTAACAGTGGAC
>CM053753.1:74324408-74355336 GCA_028658305.1 Pachyuromys duprasi | reverse complement strand
CTGCCAGCCAGCAGTCTCCTACATGCTGCTGCTCCCTGCAGCTTTTCTCTCCCTCTGTCTGCTCCAAACCACTACACTGCCCTTGGTCTCTGGTCTCTCCAAATTGCTACAGCCACACACCAACACCAAATGCCACACAGAACGCCCATGTGGAAAGCCGTTACCAGCTGGTAAAAGCCAGTGTCTGCCCACTATAATCCCCCACTTTTGATTAAAACAAAAACATATTCACATAACATAACTGAGTTTATAAAGAAACCAAAACTTCTATCATACCTAGCACTTGAATATATCCCACAGAGGAAAACTTCACCTGCTCCTGCTGACAATTCTAATTTTGGACTGCACTGACAATAAGGAAAAAAAATGTGTCTTATTATAAAGCTAACACTATGTTTCTGTGAACTTTACCCACTTGTCCTAGTTAATTCTGTGGTCTTATAGAATAAGACCATTCTTGGAATGCATTTGTCGGGTGGAATAAACATGCCTTGCATAGAGTAAGGTGCTTGTAAAGTAGATGCGGTCAAAAGAAACCTTATGGTTTGGGACTTGGAAAGATGACATGAGGGGAGAAAAGGAAAGGAGAAAATCTGAAGTTTTTCGATGCAGATTATTTTGAGATAAATGCGATGCTGTTCTTTCATGTAAATTCAGCAAATGAGAGGCTAAAAAAAGAGGCCCACAAAAACCCCTCATTTATCCCTGTAAGTCTATAATCTTCAAATAGCTGATCTTTGCAAGTGATATCTCCATGTGCCGGCTTAAATAACTTTCCCAGGAGGCTGCTGCTCCTCCATATTGAATACTTGCTGATGTTAACTTGCTTAGAAATCTTTTATTTTTTTCACAGACACAGAAAATGTTCTGGAAGAACCCACAGTAGCAGAGTCAGAAACTTGCAGGGGTCTTTGATAATGCAGGAGGCTGGAATAATTTTTTAAATAAATGTATGTTATGTTTATATCATATGTTTCTTTGGGAATTAGTGCTTTTACTTTGTGTTATAAAATATCTCAAAGTGGTAATAATTATATGAAAGTCAATAAAAAGCAGAAGTGATGAGTCCCTTTTCCTCTTACTCCTATCAAATTCTGAAAAGCAAACTAAAATTAATAAGAGTGTAAGTTTATGTAAGCAACAGCAAACATGATGATAATATTGAAGACTTTTATTTCTTTTTACAGTGAATTGTTACTGAGATAGTACTGGCCAACTTCTTAACGCTTAAATCGCACAAAAACTATTTGAAGTCAGTTGCCTTGGTTCTTTGTTAAACATTGTCAAGTGTTTATTGTATTACAAGTCTTGTGTTCTTTGGAATGCCCTTCTGCCCCCAAAGTTTAGAGACCAGAAAAGCTCTGGGTTAGACTCTGAGAAGACATGGTCATTGAAACTGCAGGAAACATAACAAGATCCTATGGTTGATATCGGAGGACCTTTCAACTCAGAGGTACATTGCAGAAACATGCAGACACTCATTACCCTCCACCAGATAGAAACAGTAACATGCAGACTCTTTTCTTCCTATAAGCTAGAAGTGTGGTGCTTAGATGCACAATACTGTACAGTGTTAGGTCAACTTCATCATCTGAGAATGCATCATCTGAGATGTGTTCAATTACATCTTACCAAAATCATGCTGCTATAGTTTTTAAAGTGACTGGTTGGTACTCAGGTAATCTCTAATAAGATCAAAACGATAGATATATCAGGCTAATAGAAAATTAGGAGTAGTGTAATTTGTTCATCAACACATACAATGGGGAAAAAACAAGGGCAAACTTTAACAATTCCATTAGAAATGGAGTCAAATGATGAAGGAATTTGTTTTGTTGTTTTTGAGGTTTTTTCCATGTTAGGACTCATCTTATTAAGCTTGATTCACTTGGTCTCATCTGCTAAGCTGTATTCCCACTGAGAGAATCTATGAGCAAATTATTCTTATTGGTTGTGGCAGGCTGTGCTGCGTTTTATCCATCCTAATACACATGTAAAGAAACCTCTCTCTGACAGCTTGCTATTGCCAAGGCAATGCACCTGCCCAAGTTTATAGATATAAATGGCCCATTGTTGGCCCATTGCTTTGGGCTTGTAAAATCCTTCCATAAAATATCTATTTCTTTCTAAGTCTCCATTGGTGCTTTTGGCATGCATTTCTTTTATCATTCCGATCCAAGTGCTAATTCCAGAGTCTGGCACTCAGAAGCATTCATTGAATTAATTTTAGGTTTATACTGTAGTCTTTCTAACGGACAGTTTTATACATTTGTTTAGTTTTTCTTTCTTTGGGAAAAAAGGTACATTATCTCAAGTTGAAGAAGATACCAGAAACATGATCATTCTGAATATGAAAGGACATACCGAAAGGAAAGCAACAATTAGTTTACATGTTTAGTGAGAAGGAACTTTAAGAGCAATCATGATCTTTATATTTTTATTTTCTAGTTTTTGTTTCCTAGTATTTTTGACTACCTATAGGGTTGTTTCTAAGTCAGGAATGCTGACATTCTGTTTTCTGACCCATCTCGACATGAATTGCTCTGCTCTGCTACAGTTCCTTTGTGATGAGTTGAACCCTCGGAAACAAATAAACTCCCTTCAATTGTGCTGGTATTGAGTATTGCTACAAAAAAACCACAAAAATAACTAACACGCTACCCAGATACATCTTTCAGGAGACCTTCATGTTAGAACTTATATTGTCCAACTTGTCTGGCTTGCTCTCCTCCACTAAACTAGACTCTCATTTGAGATGATTTACAGTCAAACCTATTCACTGGTTATTGCAGACTGACAATAGCTCTTATCCATTCTGATTTCTCTACACAGAAACCTCCATCTGATAGTTTGTTCATGTTCAAAGTCTTTGGTCCTTGGTTTTATTCTACTTACCTTTAGAATGTTTCTTGCTTTTCAATGAGATGTCACAAGCTTGGGCCAGTCTTCAACACTTCCCGTCCATCTCTGTCTGCTGCTGCTTCCTACTAACATCTACACCTTAACTTACATTGTCAGATAATTCCCCTAAACAGTTCTTTTGTTGTTGTTGTTTTTGCCTTATCACCGTCAGTGGTGCAATCTTCAAACTGAATGTAAACTCCTCAAACATAGGGAATGAACATATTCCTATGAACATTGTTGAATAACATCTTGTTAGCAAAAGAGTGCATGTGAGAGATTAAGATAATTATAATTTCAGAAATGTCAACAGTTAGGGCAAACACAAACCTCATACGCAAGGAAATCTGGTACATCTTTCATCTCCACAATTCTAGAAACCAACAAACAACTGTTAGTAGCAAATAGCATTATTTATTTCGTCAATACTAATATTGCCAAGTCAATATTGACAATCACTAGCCTATCAGGCTCATATGCAACATTTTTGCTTCTTAAGACTTTACCTCATCTTTAAAATCATATACTCTTTTGAAAATGTTTTTTTTTTCAGAAAATTGCTTTAAAAATTACATATACTATGGTATACAACATGATACCTCAACATAGTGAAATGATTAGTCAGAGAATATTAACATATCATTTCTCTCCCTCCGTCTCTCTCTCCCTCTCTCTTTCCCTCTTTCCCTTCCTCCGTCCCTCTCCCCACCCCCGTGTGTGTGTGTGTGTGTGTGTGTGTGTGTGTGTGTGTGTGTGAGCACATGCGAGCGTGCAAGCATATGTGTGCATGTTTGTGTTTTGAGGTGATCTTGGCTTTCTAGACTGAAATGACACACCATGTGTCATTCAGTCCCTTCATTTCTCATTTGATGACCAGTGCCTTGATATTTTGTATTATGTTCCAAAGGGCAGCTAATCAAAAAACAATAGTTACCTCAATAGTCGGTCCCAGAATTCATGTTTCTAAGGCATCATGTATGTGTTTAAGAAAACACCTCATGAACCAGTGTGAGAGCTCTGGAGCAGTGTGTGGGAGAAGAAGCAGAGCACAGAGAAAGCGATAATATCATGCATAATAAGGAAGTGATAAAAGTGTAAGAAACCAACCTTTTACCCTATTTTTTACTAAGAGAAAAAGGAATGAGGGAGAAATAAAGGAACAGCAACTTGCATAGAAACTCAGCGATGGTGAAAGTCTGAATCTTGAACAATGCTAATGAAAAGACTTTAAAAAATTCATTCATTCATTTTACATCTGAGTCATAGGTCCCTCCTCTCAGTCCCACCCTCCATTTCTCATCCCCTCTTCCCTATTCTAAGGAATGGAGAAGTCATATCAGGGGAAGCGATCAAAAAGCAGGCAACATAGTCCATGTTAGAGATAGCCCCCCCTTCCCTAACTAGTGGGCCCACACGAAGCCTATGATGCCCACTGAACTTCTTTACACCAATCGTCTGGTCTGTGCATTGGAGTATGTCTATCCTGAACTATATGACTAAAACCCGCTTATAAATTTGTGTCTTTCTGGGTCTGTGTTACTCACCCAGGATGATCTTTTCTAGGTCCCACCATTTGCCTGCAAATTTCATGATTTCCTTGTTTTTAATGGCAGGGTAGTATTTCATTGTATAAATGTACCACAGTTTCTTTGTTCATTTTTCGGTATAGGGACATATAGGTTGTTTCTAGTTTCTGCCTATTATGAATAAAGCTCCTGTGAACATGGTTGAGCAAATGTCCTTGTTCTATGGCTGGAGCATTTTTGGGGTGTAGGCTCAGGAGTGGTATAGCTGGGTCTTGAGATAGGGCTATTCCCAGTTTTCTGAAAAAATGCCAGATTGATTTCCAAAGTTGTACAAATTTGCACTCCCACCAGCAATGGAGGAGCGTTACCCTTTCTCCATATCCTCACCAGCATGTATTGTCACTTGAGTACTTTACCTTAGCCATTCTGACAGGTGTAAGGAATCTCAGAGTCACTTTGATTTGTATTTCCATGATGACTAAGGATGTTGAGCATTTCTTTAAGTGCCTCTCCACCATTCGATATTCCTCTGTTGCGAATTCTCTGTATCCCATTTTTTTAACTGGATTATTTGGTTTCTTGGTGTTTAATTTCTTGAGTTCTTTATGTATCCTGGATATTAGCCCTTTGTCAGATGTAAGATTGATGAAGCTTTTTTCCCAATCTGTAGACTGCTGTTTCTTTCTATTGATTGTGTCCTTTGCTTTACAGAAGTAATACTGCTTTTCAGTTTCAAGAGGTGTCTAACTGGATGTTTGCATGCAGAAAAATGCAAATAGATCCATACTAGTTTCCTCAACAATACTAACATTATAATCCACCATTATACCAGAAAACCTACCTAGAAAGTGAACAAGTGAGGCTAATATATGAATGTTACTTAGCTATGATGTCTGACCTTTTCGGCGTGAAATGGCTCATAGTTCAAACAGTAGAAAAATAAACTTGGGGCTTATGGAACCAAGGGAACTACCAACCTGTCAGACCCATGCTGACACAGATAGGAGTTATATCTGTTTCCTTTGTCTTCTCTTTAAGGTACTTACTGATTAGTGAAGATCTTGTGCTTTGCTGCCCTTGTAATCATTACCTTGTCATTAGTGTGTAAAGCCTACAGTACAGACTCACAAAAGACAAATGTGAAAATGTGGTCCTTCCTTTCCCTGGGTGTCACTGGCCGCCAGCCTAGAAGGACAGAGGAAGCAGAAGCTACGAATGGAGTTTGGACAGCCCATGAGTACAACAGACAAGACTTCAGGAATCAGCTTCAGAGAAACAGCTTACTTTATCGTTTCAGGGATGAGATATATAAAGGTTCTTAGTGATACCGGTGGGAAGAACTGATTGCTCATAACACAGTACCTAGTTATCATATCGGTAGTAAAGGCTGATTGGTCAGAACAAAGTTCCTAATTGTCATATGGGAAGGCAAAGGAGCAGGACTCTGTATTGAGTCATGTAACTCTTGCACAGAGTCATACCCCAAATATGGAGAGGTATCTGTGGCTAGAAACACTCTCCAGATAAGGTCAGGCAGGGAAGAGAAAGCCCCTTTGAGAAAAGGAGTCCTCCATTTCGCGCCATGCTTGGAGAGCTGTTTGGAAATGGTGGACTGTGACCTTAATAGCAGGGTCTTCCAACAGAAACTATGAGCATTTTGACTAATATAGAAAGACAGCTCTAATATACATTTGTGTAGTAAGGCTCAGTTTGGTTTTGTGTACTTATCTCAATATCTATAACAAAACATCTATCTTTAGTATTTACTAAAATATAATTAAAGCTTTGGTAAGTAAGCAGTATTCCCTAGCACCAACTGGTAGAAACTAAAAGAACATAGTTGAGAAAATATAGTGTGGTGGTTTTATATGTGAGAGAAAAACTTATTCACTAAAAGTTAAAATGGATTGATTTTACTTAACATTCATTCATATCTTGTTCAATGCAACTCAGTATCATTGTTCAACAGCTTGATGCAATAGAACTCTTTTTTTTTTTTTAGTGACATGGGGGTACTGTTTGCTGAGTTTCTGCAAGGAGTGGTTTATAAGAAAGTTTATATTACTAATTTTACAGATTAATGAGAATGAATGTCCTCCAGTGATAGGAGCAACTGTGAGAAACTGACCAATACCAGGTACAGAACTAGTTAAAGCTAGCCCAAACTTTCATTGGCTCCCAATGCTTTCTGCTAAGGAACTCAAGGGGCACTTTGAGGGCCTCTGAAAGACTCTACCTAACAGCTTATCAAAGCAGATGCTGAGACCCATAACCAAACCTTCAGCAGAGTGCAAGGAATCATATGACAAAAGGGGGAGTTAGTATGACTGGGAGAGGACAGGAGCTCCACAAGGATAAAATATATCAGGGCACAGGGGTCCTCTGTGAGACTGTTTTTCCAACCAAGGACCATGTATGGATATAACCTAGAACCCCTGCTTGGATGTAGCCCATGATAGCTCAGTATTCAAGTGGGTTTCCCTAGTAAGGGAAACAGGAACTATTTCTGACATGAACTCAATGACTGGCTCCTTTACCCTTCCCCCACGATGGAGGAACAGCTTTGCTAGGCCACAGAGGAGGACATTGCAGCCAGTCCTGAAGATACCTGATAAGCTAGGGTCAGATGGAAAGGGTGGAGGACCTCCCCTAGCAGTGGACTTGGAAAGGGACAGGGAGGACATGAGGGCAGGAGGGTGAGATTGGGAAGGAATAGGGGCTACAGCTGGGATACAAAGTAAATAACCTGTGATTAATATTAAAAAATAAAAATTAAAAAATAAACAAACATAGAATTTTTTCTTTCTTTCTCTCTCTCTCTCCTCCTCTTCCTCTTCTTCTTCTTCCTTTTCTTCTTCTTCTTCTCTCAAGACAGGGTTTCTCTGTGTGGCCTTGGCTATTCTGGACTCACTTTGTAGACCAGCATGGTCTTGAACTCACAGAGATCCACTTGCTTCTGCCTCCCAGAGTGCTGAGATCACAGGCATAGGCCGCCATGCCCAGCCTTTAGTTTCCTTAAAAAGAAACATTCAACAACCACCATTTAGGAGGCACAGTATCAGGAACCAAGTGAAAGCAAAGAGCATATGGCCCTGTATCAAAGATTTTTACACTTTACAATCAAGTCTTTTATTAATATAAGCATTCAGTCAGCAATGCCACACAGTGCCCTCAAGAGAAGCTCAAATAGTAAGCTCTGAATTGGAGGCAAGAGAGATGCTCATACAACTCAGGAGGCTCAAAACACTTATAGGACTCACAAAGCTCCTCCATAAGGTTTCAGGAGCAGGAAACAGTTGCCTGGGAAAAGGAGATTGTTGAGTCACACTGTCTTCAAGTTGCACAGGGAACAACCTGTGCAACACAGGGATGCTACCTTAGTGAGCTATCACTCACGCTAGGGTATGTTTGTCAGTAATGCAGCTTCCAGGGTGAGGGGGGAGTCACTCATGCTCCATTTAATAATACCTCAGCAGTGCTCTGGTAAGAAATTCTAAGAAGTCCATTTGTTCACCCAGGTAGACTTTAGTGGAATCATTTCTTTCATGGTCCATGCAGAAGGGAGAGACATTTGCTATCTTCTCAGCAGGAGAAGCCACGTGTAACAGAGTTCAAAGTTCAGAAGAATGGTGTTATCTGTGGTAGTTTGACCTGAAGTCGTGAGATAGAAGCTGAGCCTAGAGGTTGGCTTGCTTTAGTAAGTGAGTATAGAGAGGAAGTAGAAAGATAAATGGGATCCAAGGTAGAATGAATGATACCTAACTGTGTCTCAGGCCACCAAGCTCTGTTTTGGGCTTGCATCTGGCCAACACTTCCACCATATTCATCAGGACTTGGAGTCCTCAGCAGGACCTCTCACTCATTTCGAACTGGCTGTAGCTCTACTGCCTAGGCATAATGTGCTTTGGGTGCTTCCATCTTGGATCCTCCAGCACTGGGGTTACTTTACACTTTAGCAATGGGTCTCTCTGTCCTACTTCTTCTAACTTGTCTTGGGAAATACATTGCCTCTTATGTTACTCTACTACTAAAAAAACATTTAGAGGCTCATGACTCTATATGTAGAAAATAAATCCCATATGTAAGATCCTTCATAATGTGGTCCTTTTTCTACCAGTAGAAAATTTGCAGTCTGAGGAACATTCAACAAGGCAATGTTTGGAGGCATTTTAACTTCTCATAACTTAAGAAGCATGGGTACTTCTATCATCTAGTAGGAGAGGTAAAGGATTGCTAAACAGTCTATAAAGTCCAAGGCGATTTCTACAATGCAGATTTACCAGAGCTGAAACTGAGAAATTCTGGATTATTTAGCATTTAATTCATTTATATAATTATAAAAACAAGACCAGAGATGTGAGGGAAGAGATTACTGGCTCTTTATAAATAAAATTTCATCTAATGGCTATGGGTGAACAGAAGAGTCATCTATGAGCTATACACAATTTCTACGTCCTATACAGTTGCTCATTTACTCACATAGGATTGCTTTGTGCTGCATAAGATACTGTAATATAGGATAAATGTACAAAATATGTACACCTAAAGAAGCTAAGAAGGAAGGAGGACCCTGTGTAAGATGATCAATCCTCACTGAGAAAGGCAAATGGGACGGATATCAGAAGAGGGAGAAAACAAGGAATAGGACAAGAGCCTACCACAGAGGTCCTCTGAAAGACTCTATTCAGCAGGGTATTAAAGCAGATGCTGAGTCTCATAGCCAAACTTTGTACAGAGTGCAGGAAATCTTATGAAAGAAGGGGGCAATAGAAAGATCTGGAGGGGACAGGAGCTCCACAAGGAGAGCAACAGAACCAAAAATTCTGGGTGCAGTGATCTTTTCTGAGACTGATACTTCAACCAAGGACCATGCATGGAGATAACCTAGAACCCTGGCACAGATGTAGCCCAAGGCAGCTCAGTTTCCAAGTGTGTTCCCTAGTAATGAGAATAGGGATTATTTCTGACATGAACTCAGTGGTTGGCTCTTTGATCCCCTCGGGGGGTGGGGGGAGCAGCCTTACCAGGACACAGAGGAAGACATGCATCCAGTCTTGATGAGATCTGATAGGCTAAGGTCAGATGGAAGGGGAGGAGGACCTCCCCTACCAGTTGACTTGGGGAGGGGCATGGGAAGAGATGAGGAAGGGAGGGTGAGATTGGGAGGGGATATTCTACAGATGGAAAAGCAGATGTGAATGAAAGAGTGGTAAAAAGCTAGGCTGCAGAAAATACTTGAAAGTTATAGAATGTTCTGTCAGCCTTGGGTTTATGGCTTTTGGGGAGGGCTGATAGCAAATAGGACATCTTTCTTTTTAATCAATAAGTGATACAAACTGTCACTGTAAAAAATTAACTGGTGGAAACATTAGAAAGTTATTTGATAATGACACAATCTTTTAATCTTTTGACTACGTACATGAAGCTCATGTAAATACTGTAGGGATTAGTGGCAGAGCATGTGAACTCAGTCTAGAGTCTCTCCCATTCCAGGAAGACTAAGGAGAGGACGCACCGGAGTATTACTATAATTATGCAACTTGTCCCCAGAATTTGTATAGTCTACTGAGAAGCGGACATAGAAAAGGAAGACACCAGGTCTGGGAGTTTGGACAACCACTGAAAATGACAAAAGCCTAGTTTGTTTTACAGGGAAGGGCCTGCTCCTCTCCCCATCGATATCCCTACTTTGTACATCTCATGGTACCCATTGCCGCTGATATTTATGCTACCATCAAGGAATTCCATAAGTCTAATTATTATTATTATTTACTAGCTGACTTATTCCATCTTTCTTTTTCCTGATATAGTACTTCCTTTTCTTTGGCGAATTCTTAGCCTGTTTATATGCTCTTTGTATCGCCACTGATGTCTACAGTTCTGTCATTTCAGGCTCATGTCTGAACACTTGATTCAGGCTGAGGCAATCATTATGTCACATGCAACTTGGGCAGTTATAATTCAGAGAGTGAACACATCAAGACCAGGCCCATTGAAATGCTTCCCTAGAACTTTATGGTTGAAAATGGAAATGGATCACTTTTCTCCACTTAGCCTGTGAACTGTGAGAATGAGGCTCTTGATCATCTGCCATTCACAGTGAGCCTGCACAGAGAGTAGATGATAAAGAAGGTACTAATACAAAGAGAAGCTGATAGCAACAGAAACAAACAGTGGCAGGAGACAGTGGCTGCCATCGCGCTGGCGGTAAGGTCTTGCCCAGACAGACTCCCTGGCCTCTGTGGCTTCTTCTCCAAGTTTATAACAAACCTTGATATGCTCCCAGAACAAATGAGTCAACATATTGCCTCTTTGCTTGAATTCATTTTTTGTTGGAATGTGGTCATATGGAACCTAAGGAATTTAACTAATAGTGTTAACCCTTGCATAATGTTACAACAATTCAAGGGAACATTTTTCTGAGCCAGCTGTGTTTCAAATACCAGCTCTTATTGCTACCCCTCCCCCCCACTATTTATTGACCCTGCAGCCCCAAAGTTAGGTATGATTTATTTGGATCTCTATTATGTCTAACTCACTGTCAAAACCCAACCGCATTACAAAAAAAAATCAAAGCACAAAGCTTTTACATTTCATTAAGTGTTGCAAACATTAAAAATATGAAAAAGTTCTCATTTTGTAGTACATACCAGTGGTGATGTGTACCATCAATCACAACGGGATCTGTTTATGTTGTGAATGCATGGCTCTTCTTGTTTGGACACTTCAGAACAATAATGACTCTCTTCCTAGTTCAGCAGTTCTCAAGCTGTGGGTCACGATCCCTTTGGGGGTCACATATCAGAGATCCTGCATATCAGATATTTGCATCATAATCTATAACAGTAGCAAAATTACAGTTACTAAGTAGAAACAAAGTAATTTTATGGTTGGGGATCACCACAGCATGAGGAACTATACTAAAGCGTCACAGTGTTAGGAAGGTTGAAAACCACTGCCCGATTTTCTCACCACTGGACAAGCGGGAAATGGAAAAGGGATGACAACAGTTTGGCTTGCAATGGTGAGAACAGAAAGAGTAGACACAACTGGCAAACACCGGAAGTTCTAAACTACAGGCACAGCAGTATCTTGGGTAGACTGTAGCTGGGAAGAGTTGGCTGGGGCTGTGATTCTATTCTTTGAATATTTCAGGGTATTGCTTGCTCTGCTCTTCATGGTTTCTGAACAGGGAATTGTGGTGTATGCTTTCCAAGGGTGTTTTAAAGATTGATCAACCCATTCTCAAGAAGGAGGCTGGAAGTTCAAGACCCTGTTCTGCTGCTTACTCTTTTGGTCAAAGGTCCAGCTTCTTGGTAATTTACTCTCCTATAAAAAGGCTTCTTACTGGTTTTGATTGAATAAAATTCTGTAGTATTAAACATGCCAATAGCCAATTAACCATCAGGATTCTCAGATTTTCTTCATTTCTGTCTTTTACCCCTTTGTCTTGCACCCTTTTCTTTGTTTATTTGAGATGAATCTTGTTATGCTGCTCAGACAAGCATCAGAACTCTGGCAGCCTCCCAGCCTCAGCCTCCTCAGTGGTGGGCCTACCTGCCAGTAACTCCAAATCCAGCTAGTTGTCTGTGTTTAAGCTTTTGAGCTTAAATGAGACTATGCCCCCAATCTGACCTCTCCAGGAAGAACTTTAATCAACTGAAGATTTAAAAAAAAAATCCAAGACAGGGTTTCTTTGTGTAGCGTTGGCTGTCCTGGACTCACTTTGTAGACCAGCTTGGTCTTGAACTCACAGAGATCCACCTGCCTCTGCTTCCCAGAGTGCTGGGATTAGAGGCATGAGCCACTGCACCCAGGTTCAACTGAGGATTTTTATTGGTGTATTTTTTATTGTCATTAACCTTTTGCCACTCAAAACTTTTAAAACTCTTTTTTCACTTTTGAACTATCGCTCCCATGCTTGGGCGGCCCTGAATTCCTAGTTTTTCCTGCAGATTCCTTTCCAATTTGCTCTTGAACAAGCAGTCCTTTCTGATTTCATTTCCTTCTGGCAATGCCTTGCTGAACACAGCAAAAGGTCCCTAATAATACACAGTGCAAACCCTGATTTCCACCCTTCCTCTGACTCCCAGATGAAACCTCTTTTAAGCTGATGTCCTAGTGAGGCTTAACCAATGATTTTATGAACACAAAACACATTGTTATTCAAGCTGCTCAGATCAGTTTTCGTGCCCACTTAAAAAAAATGTAACTTAGGTTATTTAAAACTGCTCCTTGACATTCAGATACTGTTTTCCTTATTGGGATGATTGATGCCAGCTGCCACAACAGACATTCCAAAATGACACACAAGTGACAAAAGTTTCATATTCTCCATTCTACACATCCAGAAAGAACTGGCGGCTAGAGATGGAGAAGTTCCACATGGGAAGGCAAGCTGGGAGATGATTCTCACAGTATCTCCACTCCTCAAAGGTCAGTTGGCCTTTGAGGTGTCTTGCACAGGAATTAAATATCGGACCAGCACATCAACTTTTCACTCCTCAAACCTGGATTTTTGAATATCACTGTGTGCATGGCTCATTTGTTTTAGATAATCACTCAGCTCAAACCTAATTGCAAACAAGGCAGGAGGCCGGGACACATGAGGGGGGCTTGTGGACTAGTGGGTGAGCCTCCGGTGAATCAAGCCCTGGAAGCTGCTGTGGCGGTATGCAGATGTGAGACTGCAGATTGGAAGGTCTTTCGGGAGAGTGTCTGGTAGTCATTAGCTCCATTCCACAAATACTCCCAGTTTTCTTTCTCAGCCTCTTGTACCTCTGCATTTCCCAGGAGGTGCAGTGCTCCATGTTTTTGCCTTTCATTGCTTTGTGAAATGAAATGTGAACAGAAGGGCATGTGTTTCTTGCAGGTTGACTCTTTCCGCCCAGGATGCAATTATTTGGCACAGTATCTTTCCATCTGCCTTAATCCCCAATGGCATTCCAGACAGAGGTTGCTTCATTAGCCTGGATACCCAAGTGAGGATGATAGGAACCAGAGGTCCAGCTAAATCACTGTAGACGTGCATGAGCATGCACAACAAAATCCCAATTCTAAGACACTGAGATGTGTGTGATTGTTTGTCATTGAAATGCTTACCATTCCATTCTGATTGTTGTCACTTTTCCCCCCCAACTTTGCTCTTTTTACCATCGGCGAGTCAGTAAATGCAGAAGGAAGTGTCACGTCTTTGCTTTTTTTGTTGTTGTGTTGTTATTGTTTTTTCCATTTTTTCTTGGATATCTCTGTATCTATTATTACCAGTGATATTCCCAAGCAATAGAATAAAAATTTCTTCTGACATGAACTCAGTGGCTGGCTCTTTGATCACCTCCCCCTGAGCAGGGAGCAGCATTACCAGGCCACAGAGGAAGACAATTCAGCCAGTCCTGATGAGACCTGATAGGCTAGGGTCAGAGGAAAGGGGAGGAGGACCTCTCTTATCAGTGGACTTGGGGAGGGGCATGGGAGGAGAAGAGGAAGGGAGAGTGGGATGCGGAGGGCATGAGAAAGGGGGTTACAATTGGGATACAAAGTGAATATATTGTAAAAAATAAAAAAATAAATTAATTAAAAAATTCCTGACAGTTACCCAAATACTGTTCAAGCTAGTGCTCATTGACAGCAGGGAGAAGAGGACCACCCATGGCTTTTCCTAGCTGTGTTTTCAAAGCAACACTTGTCTCTGCAAGTTAACATCAGCGGAAGGTTCTCTCAACCTCAAATCACTCGGGACTTCTTTTCATTCTCTCTCCTTTCTTCTTTGCTGGAAAAATCATCCTTCCTCCATTAGGCTGCAGCAGAACTCTTTGCTCACATAATGGTGCATCAAATGTTTGTTTTTTTTTAAGTTAACATACAGAATCTTAGGTTTTGTTATCCCACGTTCAGACCTACTTTACTTTGCTTTTGTTGTCCCACCGGCCTCCTCCCTCTTCCCTCAAGCAGTCTGAGAAAATAAGGAGAGAGGCTTTACTGCACACCCGGGTTTAGTCATAGGCAGTGTGCATGGTGGCAAAGCACCACGTATGGATTCAGGGACTTAGATTGAAATCTTGTTTCTGCTTCTTACTAGCTGTGAGAATTTTAGCTAATTTTTTTTTTTATCCCTAAATGGGGTCAGAATGGACTCTATTTTCTATAGCATTATTATGAGTGTAAAAATATATATTAAACAAAATATGATGGTGACAGAAGCTTGTTAATATTTACCATAAAAATAAATGGTATAGTTAGCATAGAGACCCGTGTCACTGTTACTTGTTTGTGTTAAATGCCTTTGAGACTGAAGAAGCTCTTAAGCCAGGTGTACTTTATTCTGTCTCTGGCCTTGTCTACTCTTATAGCATGGTCATACTGGAAAAACCGTGTTGAAGGAACATTTTTGAGAATGAATGAAAATTGTAAGTAAATTTATTGGCTGCAATTTAAATATGAAGTTTAGTCAGTTCAGGTGTGTATATGGTGCGGTTTTAGTTTTCAACTTTATTCAACAACAAAAAGGTTAAATGAAAGGGACTGATAGTCATGGTTACAAAGATGCTATTCAGCCAGGCCCAGTGACGCACAACTGTAATCCCAGCACTCAGGGGGGCAGAGGTAGCCCTGTCTCTGTGAGTTTGAGGCCATTCGGGTCTACAAAATCGAGTCCAGGACAGCCAAGGCTACACAGAGAAACCCTGTCTCAAAACTAACAAAACCCCAAAACCGAAACCCCAAATGCTATTCAATTGAACGTAGAGACCACAAGAAAACCATATTTACATTTTTCAGTGTTGTTTTCAATTTTTCTCTCTAGAGAATGGCCAGAAGACAGAGATGAATATTCTCAGAGAGCTGTAGTACCATAGTTAACTGCTCCTTCCTGTGGCGTTCTGATGCCTTTTTCTCTTTACCGTGTTACCATGACTCATCCAGTGACTTCTGTGTCCCCTCTGCACCATTTGTAGTTTTTCAACTTCAAAGAATTTCAATCTCAGTGAAATTTTCTCCAATACTTTACACACAGCATGGTTATTTCTAGCAAGTGAGTATCACTGTTGCTAATGTCATAGAATTTAAGGATAGAATAGGTCTTGTCCATTGGCTCTCTGTCTTTTTGTGAGATAGGGTGGCTCACACGGCAGGCATGCATTGACACAATCTTTGGTTTCCTGCTAACTGTGTAGGAAGTTTTGGCAGTAGGTGGGAAAGGGAAGGGAGTGTGCCCTCCGGGCCAGGGGCAAGCTCTCCTGCAGCTGAATTCCTCCCACATTCACTGCTTTCCTCAAGTCAGCTTTCTGTGGGTTCCTGCACTGTGCACCCTGCTCTCTTCCCCAACAGGAGGAGTGTTAGACTATTGCCAATCCCGACTGCACGGTTCCCACAATCCACATCTTTGCAGACAATCTCTTTGTAAATAAACTCATGGAATTATTCTATTTAAATGACACCATCTGTTTCCCCTTGGGACAGTGAGTAACTCAGCAGATGCCTTCCTTGAATTTACTCTGTTTCTGCTTTCTCTTTCACTGTTGCTCTTTTGATATTTTCTTCACCTGTATATAGTGTCTGCTGTTTGTTTCTATTCTCTGTGTGTGTTTTTTTTTCTATTTAAATTCATTTATCTTTGAATTACTCTGTTGTTTGCCAAGTAAGGGTTGTTGTTTGGGGCTGTATAGTATGTTTCTCTCTCTTTTTTTTTCTCTTCTTTTTGAAATATTTAAAACCACTCAAAAGTGGCAAGAATAGACCGAAGAGATTATTATTATCCTAAAACATTTGAGGAAGTTAAGAATCAACACTAACTTGAGCCAGCAGTATGGCTCAGTAGGTAAAGATGCCTTCTGCTAAGGTTCACTGGAGTTCAAGCCTTTAAATCCATGCCATGAAAGGAAAGAATGAATTCCCCTAACTTGCTTTCTAATCTTTGCACATGTTCTGTGGAACATGACTGCGCACGCACACACACACACACACATACACAAACACAAACACTAAATTAATTAAAATTAAAACTTACCCTAATTTGAAATACTTTAATGAACATACTTTATAAATAAGTATAGATTTTCTGCATAGCCATAGAAACACCATAGAAGTTAACCATGATAAATTACTACTAACGAAATCACACATGTCTTCCTAATAAAAGATTTATTTCATTCTGCAATCTGCTGTCATGTCTTTGTTAGCCATTATAATCAAGAACAGTGCTTTAGTTCATTTAAACATTATTATGGATTTATAATTTTGTTAAATCAGTTTATAAGGCATCTCAAAATTGGGTGTATCAAGTGTTTCCTTATGAAGATTCAGTTTGAATTCCTTTTGCAGTTGAACCACTACAGTAATGATTTATGTTCTCATGGCATCAGCCCTGGTGGTATGAGCTTTCGTTTCATCCCACTGCTGGTGACATCAACATTATCCTTGGGAGGTGACGTCTGCCAGGTTTCTGTACTGTGTGGTCAGTCTTCTTCCTTACAATTAACCTTTTTTTTTTAAAAAAAAAAACAATTGACTAAGTAAAAATTTCATCTCTTGAACTTGCACTTGAATTTTAGAATTTACTCATGTTTCTTGTCCAAATTAGTTATTAATATGTTACTATAATGTTATATGTTATTATAATGTTATACTATAATGTTTTTGTCCAAATTAATTATTACTCTTTTTATCTTGTCTTCTGTATTTATTAGCTAGCATTTTATCATCATATTTTATTTCATTTTATTTTCAAGACAGGGTTTCTCTGTGTAGCCTTGGCTGTCCTGAACTCTCTTTGTAGACCAGGCTGGCTTTGAACTCACAGTGTTACACCTGCCTCTGCCTCCCTGAGTGCTGGGATTATAGGCATGCACAACCATGCCCAGCCTCATTAGAAAGTAGTTATTACCAGTTAATTTTGTTTATTCATATCATTATGGAATTATGAATATTTGTCTTATTTGATGGGTTCCTAATTCGAGTGCACAGATTGTTAAAGACTTGCCAGCAACAGCCCTTTAAAGACGGCTCCCACAAGAATTTGACCATTTCCTTGGTATACTGAATAAAATATTCAGGTTCATCTTTAATCTCCCAGGCTTTAACCCTAAAGTCAGCCATTTGATGAGGAGCCCTGACCCCTTTTAATAGACAGTTAAGTTTAGAGACCAAGATCTGGGCACTGGAATACTCACTTGTTTTGAAGCATTTTTGCCTTTAGACTTCTCAATGAGTACAAAATATGTGAGCATGTATGCATGTATATAGTCACTTCTATTTGGTATAGGTATCATATAAAATTTATGATAATACAGTATACATATACTCTACATAGGTACAAATAGTTAGCGGCATGGAAAATTGGGAAATATCTTAAGGGCTGACTACCATGGTGTCCATGTTTATTACACTATTTCTCTATGTACTATACCTATATTTTTGTGCATGTAGCTATGTATGTATATATTCATGTATCAATGCTGTGAGTACACAGCAACATCTTCAAAGCTGATCAAGCTCAATTTCAGTTTGTGATTTTCCATTACAGTGAGAAAGCTATATTCTCAATGCAGACAATCTGCTGGCCCCGTAATAAGCCCTGGCACCCCTGGGTACGTGCACCCTTCATCTCGAATGGGTTCTTACCTTCACTGCATCAGTAGTTCTTCTCCCACACCCCTCATATGGATTAGCAGCAGGACTATCCCGTGAGCCATGAAGTACATTATTCAAGAAGAAAGGGTAATAGTATCACTACTTTTTTCCTTCTTGAAGTTTAAGTGGTCGACAGAAAGACTTTACCATGCTTACTTTTGGATTAGAGAAACAGTTCTTTTGATTTAATACAGACTAACAATGGTTTGTCATACCTATGCAAAAGCTTGAGACATCCATGTTCCTGTGTAAGATGAATCAGGAACTTATTTTGTCTGTGAAGAGTTGTTTGTTTAGCTAGGCCAAGGATGCTTTTATGAAGGCTATATTTAAATATCTTAATCTCTTTTTCCCTATTTCCCTTTCCTTCTCTTCTCCCCCGACCCCGTTCTTTCCTCTTTACTTATCGTAGTTTTCATCATCCGTACTTTTTTTTTTTTAATTTGCTTTTGCTTCAGGCTTTTCCTTGACATTGATGAGTAAGACTCAATTATTCTCATAGCAGTCTTCAGGAGGTTTAGTGGTACTGAAAAAGAAAACCTCCATTGATACTTATTAAGAAAACTTGAGCATCTCAGAATGTCCCATCTCATATTAGACCTTTGTAGAAAATACTTCCTTGGAGAACACAGGAATGGATTGTTTTTTAAATGTTGCCATTCTTCTTGTGTCTCTGCTGAGGTACTTACTGGTGACCAGGAAACTTCAGCTTCGAACAGGATGTCCAACACACAATTCATGATTACCCCAACAATATGATTTCTCTAAATTGCACACTGATGAATCATACTAAACACCATTCCTCCACTGGCCATTTCATCTTCCCAGAAGCTAGGGTGATTTACTGGATGAGACACATCCTGAGGACTATGAGACAGATGTTCCAGATATGTCAGGGAGACAAAGGCAAGCTGTTCAGTCCTCAGTTCTCTATACAGAGAAGCATAGTGGACCTTTTTAGACTTGGGAATTGGGCATGGTTAAATCCCTGTAGGACTGGATGAGCTTTGTAGAATGCAGACATGAATTTTTTTTAAGCATAGGAATGGCAGTTTGTTATGGTTTTACTGTGGAAAGAAGCAGGGCAAGGTGACAACATGCACCTGCCAGCATCAGGGTACAGACGTCTCTGAGTTCAACAATCTGACACCTCAAGAGTGAGAGTAACTTGTGGAGGAAGCCAAAGGCAGAGCTCCTGCAGAATGTGCACACTGGGCATCAGACTCAGTGGGAAGTCAAGGGATGGTGAGGAGATTCATCTTTTGGTACACCTCATGCCTTCTGAGGTTAACATGACACAACACCAATGTGTCAAGTTATCTTGAGCTGGGAAGTTTCACCACTGTTTATGAAATGGCTTTCGTTTTTCAAAATCAAGGCCAATGCCAAGTTATATCTAAAGTAAGTTTAGAAAAATCATTCCAACTAACCAAGAGAATGAAGTAAACAAATAGAAAAATATAAACACTTTAAAATGTGAGTGTTCGCACAACAAGTTTCAAGATAGGATAATACTAGGGCAACATGAACAGAGAGTATGGTAGATTTCCAAATCCACTTCTATCTTGGACTTCTGTTTAGCTATGTTAGGTCATTATTAAATGAAGCTAACACTAACATTTGGATATTCTTCTCTGCAATTTTAAGGGGTAACAAAAGAATAACATTTATTCAGTATGAATTTTGACATTAAAATTTTCTTGTCACAGTAATTTTAATTTCTCTGGATATATTTAATATGATCAATTAGTGCCAAGACAGAATTTTTTGTACAGAATGTATGGGAAGATAGAAAGAGCTGTTCTCAAACTTTTGGGAGGGAAGAGTGGAGAAGAACTCTTAATCAGGAATCATTAAGAAAAAAAAAAGTACAAATAAACAAATCCAAAATTTGGTTTTGCTAAGCTTTCAAGTTGCCTTCCTTCCTTCCTTCCTCTCTTTTTTCTCTCTCTCTTTCTTTCTTTCACATCCTGATCATAGCCCCCTCCCGCCTCTCCTCCCAGTCCCACCCTTTCTCCCTCTTTTCTCTATCCCCCCCCCCAACCCATCCCAGCATATCAAGTTGCATTAGGACTGAGTGCATCCTCTTCCACTGTGGTCTGGTGAGGCAGCCCCACCAGGGGTTCTTAATAGAAAAGCAGACAACAGAGTCCATGGCAGAGACAGCCACTGCTCCCCTTACTAGAAGACCCATACGAAGACTGAGCTACATTTGTGTAGACAGCCCAGGTTCAGTCTCCACAAGCCCCCCTGGGCCCTGGTTAGTTGGCTATGTTGGTCTTCTTATGAAGCTCCTGTCTCCTCTGGGTCCTTCTATCTTTCCCCCCACTCTTCCACAAGACTCCCTGCATTCTGCCTAATGTTTGGCTGTGAGTCTCTGCATCTGTTTGGATCCACTGCTGGGTGGAGCCTCTCAGAAGACAGCTATGATAGGCTCCTGTCTGCAAGCATAGCAGAGTAGCTTTAATAGTGTCAGCGTTTGGCTGTCTCCTACAGCGGGTCTCAGGTTGGGCCAAGCATTGTTTGGACATTCCCTCAATCTCTGCTCTATCTTTATCTTATAGGCAGGGTGAATTTGGGTCAAAGTTTTTGTGGGTAGTTGGTGTTCTCCTTCCTCCACTGGAAGTCCTGACTAGTTAGAGGGTGTCCTCTTCAGTCTTCATAACTCCTGCTACTAGGAGTTTCAGCTAGACTCACCCCATATTCTCCTAGGAGCATACCCTGTCTTAGGCCTCCAGCTTTTCCTAGAGCTGCCACTGCCTGCTTGTTCTTTTTCTTTTAGTCTCATTCATTCTTTAATTTGTCTTCATAAGAGTCTGATGGAGGATTTCAAAAGTTAATAAAGTTAAGAAGTAAAAAGCTCTCTCTCTGTTTATTCTAAAACCATTTGTGTTTTGAAATGAAACATTTAAACAAGGAAACCCCCACAGAAACAAAATAATCGTCATGTCCTTAGAGAACAAACTAGTCATTATCTTTCAATTCATGGAAATAAACATTTTCTAGTTCCTACTGCTTTGGATAGGGCCAGAAAACATCACTCTTTCTAGCATGGATGCATATTTTCATGTCTCTGTCATCTGTTATCCTTTCTCAGAACAGCATCTGTACTTTCTTTAAGGTGTACTTGCTCCCTCTCACTAGTTCTAGCAGGTCACTATCTCCTTAGATAGGTGACCTTGGTTTGTCCTTTGAGCACAGTGTTTGGCTGAGAGACCACCATGTGACCCAATAAGTTCAGGAGAATCAGTTCTTGGAGGTGGTTGGATGTATTGGAAAAGCAATCTCTTCTTCAGTGGGATTTTTCAGTTTAGGCCTAGGAGGCGGGCCTGAGATGTTGGAAGTGTCCCAAAGTCTGAACCAGCTAGCAAATGGAGGTGACAGAGAGGAGCATGTTATTGAGAGGAGGAAACTGACCAGGCATTGAGGCTGTTGCTGGAGATCTTTCCCAGTGGAAATTTTGTAGGTTTCTGTTTGTTTGTTTTAGATGATTTCATGGTAACTTTACAACACATTTTTATTTAAAAAACTAACAGGAAGTAAATGTGATGGTTAACATTGATTGGCAACTCGACAGGACCTAGCTCATCTAGGAGACAAGTCTCTGAGCATGCCTGCAAAGGGATTAGACTGCGTCAATCAAGGTAGGAGAAACCACTTTAAATTTACATAGCATCCACTGGGATCCTGGAAAAGGAGAAAGCCAGCCAAGCTCTAGTATTTATCACTTTCTGCTTTTTGACAGTAGATGCAGTCTGACCAGGAGACCACCTCATCATGATAGTCTACACCCTCAGACTGTGAGCCAAGTAAACTCCTATCTAGTAAATATGGTTATACCAAGAGTCAGTGTGGTTACAGAGTAACAAACAGTATATCCATACAGTTTTAACACCTCTTCCCTTCAACTTCTGTACTTAGATTAAGATGTGTAACTAAACATTTAAGAAATTTTTATGTGTCAGCACTGTGTTAACCACTTAGTCAAGAACACCCAGTGTTCAAGACAGTCCCATGATGGGCACCTCGATTTCACCCTAGAGGTCCCATGGTGCCCACAAAGGTCCTGTAAGTAACTTGCCTCAAGTCACACAGGTGTCAAGGGCAGACCTAGGAAATGGAACTCACTGTGCTGCCTTCAGATGTGCCTCAGCTAGTACTCTACATTGTCTCCTCAAAGCAGTATCCTGCCCTGTTCAAAATTGTGAATAGAAGCAGAGAGTTAAGTATCTGTTCATTCTGTGAAGGAAATTTAGGTTGAGGATACTGTCAGGCAGTTAATCACTTTTTAAGAAAGTAACCCTGAGAGGCTAGATAGTATTTTGACTCAAGAGTGTAGAGAACCAAATAAATACCAACAGCAGGAACTACCAGCTGTAAAGATTAATTGCTTCACCTCTGTGTCTCTACTGTCTCATTTTTGAAGGGGAATAAAGTAATACATATGGTTTCTATCCATTTGTTCTCCTACAACAGACTACCAAAGACCAAGAAGTTTATTTCTCACACTTCTGGAGTCTAAGAAGCACAAGGTTAATGTATAACCTCTGACCTTACTGTGTGCTTACATAGTGGAAGACAGAGGACAAGACAAGGTTCAGTCTCCTCTGTAAAGTCCTTAAACAAAGGTACCTAATCCCATTTACCATCGGTAGACTCGATGATATAATCTTTTAAAATTCACATATCTTAATGCTAGCTCATTGGCAACATCTGAATTATGGAGAGAATTCATTCTCTCCGTGTGCGTGTTCTTTCTGATTCTTTTATTCTTCCCTCACATATCATATCCCCACTGCACTTTCCCCTCCCTCCCCTTCTTCCAGTTGCCCCCAACTCCCCTCTTCCCCTAATTTACCTTCTCCTTCTTTTCCCTTGAAAAGGGAGAGATATCAGCCATACATGGCATATCATGTTGTAATAAGACTAGGTACCTCCCCTCATATTAAGGCTGGAAGATACAACCCAGTAGGAAGACAGGGTCTCAAAAGCAGGTAAAAGAGTCAGAGACAGGCCCTTACTTCCACTGTTAGTTTTTTCACAAGACCACCAAGCTAAACAACCCCAGCGTGTATGGATGTAAGTCAGACGCTGATTCTTGCTACAGTCTCTGTGAGCCCCTATGAGCCCCACTTAGTTGATTCTGTGGGCCATTTTCTTGTGGTGTCTTTGACTCCTCTGGCTCCTCCCCCTCTTCCACAGGGTTCTTGGAGCTCTGCTTAATGTTTGGAAGTGGGTCTCTGCATGTGTTCCCATCAGTTGTTGAATGAAGCCTCTCTTCTGGCAATCATGCTAGGCTCCTGTCTACAAGTATAGTTGAATATCATTAGAAATTATTTCATTGACTTTTATATTTTTTAATTTTATTTTTATTGTATTTTATTTACTTGTTTGTTTGTTTTTATTCTACCAGGTGTGTCTGGTTCTAGCCAATGTCTACGGGCTACTCAGTTTTGGGTTCCTGGCTCTCTAGGCAGTGCCAGGCACGGACTCCCTCTCATGGCATGGGTCTCAAGTTGGACCAGGCATTTATTGGTCACTCCTACAATTTCTGGGCCACTTTTACCCCATCACATCTTGCCACCAGGAAAAATTGTAAGTCAAAGGTTTTGTGGCTGGGTTAGTGGCCCAGTCCTTCCACTGGAAACCTTGCCTGCTTACAGGAGTTGGCTGGTTCAGGTTCCGTATCTCCCATTACTAAGAAGTTTTACTAGGTTCACCCTCATATATTCCATTTGCACTAGGTTTCTACCATGGTCCCTAAATGACTACAGCACTACCTCCTTCCTGGCTAGTTTCCTTCTGTTCCAGTCCCTACCCACCCCGAGTCCACCAGTGAAATCTATTTCCCCTCCCATCCATGCATCTCCCTTTGAGCCCTCCTTGTACTCAGTTACAGAGAGGATTCTTAGTATCTACTTGAGTAAGTTATTTTGGGGGTTTAGAATTGCAGTACCTATAGTGCACTTAACAAAGCACACTAATTAATACATTGTTATTAATTAAATATTATTATTAAATCTCACCTTTCATTCTTTCAGTTGTTTTTCTCCCTCTTTTCTGGTTTTATGCTTTGTGTCAATGCTTGTAACTATTCTATTTTGATTATACCAGAATTCTTATTGTCCTCTCAAAAGATCATTTTTTAAAACTGAGTTTGAATCTATTCTCTGATCTTGTTCTAACTACAACTCCCTGCTCAAATAGGATTTTCATTTGAACAATTAAGAATTAGGGTGAGGTACGCAAAAAGTCTACCCCCTACCCTGCTTCTCTTCTCTTTGTCTATAGAGAACCAACAGTGTAGTCAGTCACTTCTTGCTCCTGTATAATACTAACGATGCCGGTGCCATTGTTTCTTTAGCACATGAACCCATTTTCTTTGCAGAAGGACTGTCAGCTATCTGTCAGGGAATTGCCTCTGACCCCCCATAGTCCTACACACGGAGCCAGTATGTCTTAGTTCAGGTCAAGGCCAGAGGCTAAGGATTAGTAACTAGATGAAATGGAACATTTTCCTAGGCTGAGTGGCTACTAATGAGGTATTTCAACATATAAAAATGCAATGCGGTAGAAAAATTAGTTTGGGGCAAAGTACTGTAGATCGTAATTGCTAGTTACTGAGTTTTATGGATGATATGCAACCATAAGTATTTGGTAATACCATTTTAACCTTGTTCAATGAGAAATATTTTTTATGAAGTTTTATTCGTTAGTTATTATTTACTTTACATCCTGATCACAGATTTTCCTTCCTCCTCTCCTCCCACTTACTTCCTGTCGTTCACTCCTCCTCCCATTCTCCTAAGCAAAGGGAGGCCTCCATGGATATCAACCAGCCTTGGCTTATCAAGTTGCATGAGACTAACACAACTTTTTCTATTGAGACTAGATAAAGCTGCCCAGTTAAGGGAAAGAGATCCAAAGACAGGCAATGTAGTCAGAGACAGCCCCTGCTCCCGCTTGCTTGAGGAGTCCCACACGAAGACCCAGCTGCACACATGTTAACATACGTTCAGAGGGCCTAGGTTCGTCCGATGCATGCTCCAATGAGGGGTATGCTGCGCTCAACAAAAAGCCAAAGGTAGCTTCACTGCACCACTTCCACCTGACAGAAAGGTCTGTGTACTCTAGAGCAATGGTTCTCAACTGGTGGCTTGTGACTCTTTGGGGAGTCCACAACCCTTTCACAGGAGCTGCCTAGGAAAATCAGAAAGAACAGATCTCTACGTTACAATTCATAACAGTAGCAACATTACAGTTATGAAGGAGCAATGAAAGTAATTTTATCGTTGGGGATCATCACAACATGAAGAATTATATTAAAGGTTCACAGCATTAGGAAGGTTGAGAATCACTGGACTAGAGGAAAGCATTGCAATAATTAAAAACAAGCACATGCCTTTATGCTGGCTGTGAAGACAAAAGTACCATATCCCCAGTGGTATGAAAAATAGAAATTTACTTCTCCGTTCTAAGGCCAAAGATTTAGGGTCTGAGGAAGACCTTCTTCCTACATTGCAGATGGCTTTTTTCTCCCTAGGCAGATGATAGAGATGGAGTGAGCTCTGTTCTGTTTCTTTCTTACATTATACTAATCCAAATTTGGATTCCTACTTTGGAACTCTGTCTAATTAATTAGTGCCTGCCAAACTCCACACCTCTAGATACCATCACATTGAAGGGTAGGGTTTCAACTTAGGAATTTGGAAATGACATATGCATTTTCTAATCAAAGGTCTTTCTTTATAAATTAGCTAGGGAGGTCAATTTCAATGTAATTGTCATATTCTACCATAATTGCATATGAGCTTAAGAGTTTGGACTTTAAATCAAGGTTATTATTAAAATTACTCACATCTAACATTTTGTGACCCAATTTTCTGTTAATGAGGAGAAAAACTGTCTAACATTTTCACTTATCTCAAGTGTTTTTAGGTAGTGAAGAAATGCTACCAGAAAAACTTTTCCCTTCACTGTTTTATCTCACTGCTAATGAGAACTGCTATGAAATGAACATCACTCTTTCTCGGGGGATTTCTCTGGCTGTGGCTACAGGCAGGATGTGGAATCGGATGGACAAACATGACCTTGTGACCCCTTGGCTAACGTGGACCTTTGAGAAAGATTAAGCAGATTTTCCAAGCAACTAGTTTAAGACTTAAAAGCTCTGAGGTAGATAAAATGGAATCCCCATGTTGCTCCATCT
This sequence comes from Pachyuromys duprasi, assembly GCA_028658305.1. NCBI lineage: Eukaryota > Metazoa > Chordata > Mammalia > Rodentia > Muridae > Pachyuromys > Pachyuromys duprasi. The sequence continues at coordinate 74,329,074 of CM053753.1, read as the reverse complement.
TGACCCACCGGTTTGTCTTTAAAACTATGAGTCAGTTTCCTCTTAGCATGTAAAAACACGATTAAAAACATTCACTGGTAAGTGAATCAGCAAGCATTCTGAGAATGGATGGCAGGGTTTGTTTTCAAGTATTTGAGGGAAGATATCAAACTCCTCTGATTTTCCAAGGTTGGGGGGGATCCTTCCAAATCTTCATGATTGTCGATGTAGACTATGAGATAGCAGAGGCTCTTAGAGGTTGGGGTGTTGTCTTGAAGGTGAGGTGTCAACTAATGGTCATGGGCAAGACACTGGGTCTCTAGAATCTTCCGTGACTTGAACTGTTAGTTAAAATAAAGAAAACCCACCAACTGTGACTTTGCCCTGAAGTTGTTAGACTCTAAAGGAAATAAGTTCAAGCAAAAAGTAAAGACAAGAACTTTCCAAATGAACTAACTCATCTGTTGCTTCGAAATGAAAACAGACTTAAAACCCCAGCACACAAAAAATTTAAAGCTTCTACTTTTTAAAAGAAAATAAGGAGCGTGGAAGCAACATAACTATCTAAAGAACAACACAATTTCTTTGGCCTAGCTCTCCCCTCTGTATTTGACAGATTCAGGGAGCACTCAAAGAACTTGATGGATTTTGTAAATAAGTGGACTGAGGCTTGCTGTAAGGTGTGGATTACTTTTTTTAAAATATAGAATATAAGCAATCTTTGCTCCACCTGAATAACTGGCCAGCAGGCTTCTAAGAACACACACTAAACCCATAAAAGTGACAAGGTAGTCAAGTACAACATCCAGGAGACCCTTCCCAGAGTAAGAGCATCGTGACAAATCATTATGACATGGGGCCAAGGACAGATGTTTAGAGACTCAAGAGAAATTATATCATCATCAAAAATTTGCAAGAAGGATGCTTAAGAGGTAGAACTGAGTCTTGGAAAGTGAATTTCTACAACTTAGAAATATCCCAAAATAAGGCTCTAAGATCGACAATCAATAAATGGGACCTCATGATACTGAAAAGCAAAGGACACTGTCATCAGAACAAAACAACCCCTGACAGATTGGGAAAGGATCTTCACCAACCCTATTTCTGGCTAATATCCAGAATATATAAAGAACTTAAGAAGTTAAACAGCAACAAATCAAGTAATCCAATTAAAATATGGGGTACAGAGCTAAACAGAGAATTCTTTATGGAGGAATATCAATTGGCAGAGAAACACTTAAAGAAATGCTCAACATCCTACATGACTACATCAGGGAAATGCAAATCAAAACAACCCTGAGATTTCATCTTACACCCATAAGAATGGCTAAGATAAAAAACTCAAGTGACAGCAGCCTTACCAGGCCACAGAAGAAGACCACGAAAGACAGTCCTGATGAGACCTGATAGGCTAGGGTCAGAGGGAAGGGGAGGAGGACCTCCACTATTAGTGGACTGGGGAAGGAGCATGGGAAGAGATGAGGGAGGGCAGAACTGAGAAGGGACAAGGGTGGGCCTATAGCTGGGATGAAAAGTGAATAACTTGTAATAAATAAAAAATTATACTAAAAAAAGGAAGAGAAAAAAACTCAAGTGATAACACAGTCTAGAGAGGATGAGCAGAAAGGGGAACCCTCCTCATTGCTGGTGGGAATATAAATTTGTACAACCACTTTGGAAATCAATCTGTACAACCACTTTGGAAATCAATCTGGTGTTTTCTCAGAAAATTAGGAATAGTGCTTCCTTAAGATCTAGTCATAGTACTCCTAGGTATATATCCAAAAGATGCTCAAGTATACAACAATGATATTTGCTCAACAATATTTGTAGCAGCTTTATTTGTAATAGCCAAAATCTGGAAATAACCCATATGTCCCTCAGCTGAGGAATGAATACAGAAATTGTACAATTTTACAATGGAATACTATTCAGCAATTAAAAACAGGGAAACCATGAAATTTGCAGGCAAACGGTGGGAACTAGAAAAGATCATCCTGAGTGAGACATCCCAGAAACAGAAAGACACACATAGTATATACTCACTAATAAGTGAATATTAGACATATAATATAGGATAATCATACTAATATCTGTACACCTAAAGAAGCTAAGCAAGGAAAACCCTGCATAAAATGCTCAATCCTCATTCAGAAAGGGGGAAAAACAGGAAACAGGACAGTAGCCTACCATGGAGGGCCTCTGAAAGATTCTACCCAGCAGGGTATTGAAGCAGATGCTGAGACTCATAGCCAAACTTTGAGCAGAGTGCAGGGAATCTTACGAAAGAAGGCAAAGATAGAAAGGGGTAGGAAAGAAGTGGCTGAGTTTCAGGCGGGGATTTAACAGTTATATCTACGCAAAGTGTAAGGTTGTAGAGCTGAAGAAAGCTCAGGGCTTGTTGCTACAGCAGGGGTGTTGGCTGGAATGCAGTGTTGGCTGGTGTTTCCTGCCTTTAGATTCCATCTCAGTAGTTTATACAGGGCAGCTGCTATGGGGACTTCTCTGATGAAGGGGGTAGAAGTGCTGTGAACAGAGTGACCCTTCTTTTTTAGCGAAGAGGGAATCTTACACATTTTAACTAATCTGAGTGTCAAAGATTCTAATGACAGAAAAATATGTAGAAATCAAAGGCTCCTGTTACTGTTGACTGATGGGTAGCTGTGCCTGGGAGAGCAAGCATGATAATCTGTGTTTTCTCCTTACATACTCATTTTTCTAGTGGGCGAAATACCATGTTTTAAAAACTTACTTTCTAGATTCCCTGCTCAAGGGCAGGCCGCACCGGCCAAAGAACAGAAAGAAACCTAGGTGCCTAGCCTAATCATCATCAGGGAGCAAATGCAGAGATCCGCAGCCAAACATTAGGCAGAACTTGGGGCACCCCGAGGAAGAGGGAGAGGAAGGATTATAGGAGGCACAGGGGTTGAGTACACCATGAGAGCGTGGCTCAGAGAATCCACTAAACAGGTCTCATAGGACTCACAGAGCCTGTGGTGACAATACAGAGGAGCCTGCATGGATCTGCACTTGGTCCCCTGCATATATGTGGGAATGGGGGTGTCTCTGACTCTTTCACCTGTTCTTGGGACCATCATTATCTTACTGGGTTGCCTCATCCCCCCTTGATTTGAGGGTTTGTGCCTAGGGTTATTGAAACATGCTATGCTGGGTTCTGTTGATATCCCTGGGATTCCTGCTCTTAAAATGGAGGGAAATAGAGAGGGAGTGGATCTGGGGAGAGGGCAGGTGGGAAGTTACTGGGAGGAGTGGAGGAAGGGGGAAAATAAAAACTTGCTTTCTAGGAACTCAATAATTAATACTATTCGTACCCACTAGTAGTTTAGGCATTGGTAAGTAATTGGTCATTGATAGCAAATGGTGGCAACTAACCTTTCCTTTTCCTATCTTGCTATGTTACCATAGCCAAATCCCTTAATGGTCATTGTCCTGGTTTTTTTTTTCCAGTGTCAATTTGACACAACCTATAGTCACCTTGAAAGATGAAATCTTAAAAATGAATAACCTGTGTGCACGTCGTTGGTGGATATCATGATCATGAATGATGAAGGAAGACCAGCCCATTACGGGCCTCAGCACTCCCTAAGCAAAGGGTCCTCACTTCATAATATAATACAATAAGAAACCAGATGATCACAAATAGGCAGCAAAGATACATTCATTTCTTTCTGCTCTTGACTGTATGTGGAATGTATATATGACTAGTGGCTGCTTGAGTTCTTGCCTTGACTTCACTTCAGTGATTTATTGTAATATGGAATTAAAGCCAAACATACTCTTCTTCTCCTATGTTTACTTTTGGTCGGAAAATTTTATCATAGCACGGAAATGAAACTAAAAGTTTCCTCTGGCTTCCTCATCACTAAAGTGCTGAGGTCATGTAGATATTACAAATTTTAAATGATCCGCATATAGTTAAGTGCTTCCGACTGGAAGCTACAGACTCTGAAGTTGATCTCATCTGTCACTCCCAGCCTCCTCCTTCTGTATTCTCACTTTCAGTAACACAATTGGCATATACAAGTTACATACAAAACAATTTATTTCTATTTTTATTCATTTCGTATGTCTGTTGTCTCCAGTTATCTAGAAAATAACCTCTAGGATCCAAAGCAAAGTGATTATTATTTCTTTTTTATTTTCTTTCAGTTTTGTAGCATATTTGTTGCACAGTTTTATTTATATCCTGTGTTTTCTTGGGTGTAGTTAACCTCTGTGGATGGTAGTTTTCCTTCTAGCATGTTTTGAAGGGCTGGGTTTGTATGCAAACATTGTTTAAATTTAGTTTTATCATGGAATACTTTGCTTTCTCCACCGGTGATGACTTAAAGTTCCAGTGGGTACAGTAGTCTGGGCTGTGTTCTGTTAGGGTCTGCATGATATCTCTCCAGGCCCTTCTGGCTTTCATAGTCTCTCTTCAGAAGTCAGGTGTGATTCTGATAGATCTGCCATTCTGTTACTTGACCCTTTTCCCTTGCAGCTTTTCATATTTTTCCTTTGCTCTGTACATTTAGTGTTTTGATTATTATGTGGTGGGAGAAATTTCTTTTTTGGTTTAATCTACTTGGTGTTCTGAAGCCTCTTGTATGTTTAAATGCATCTCTTTCTTTAGATCGAGGAAATGTTCTTCTATGATTTTGTGAAAAATATTTTCTGGTCCTTGAAA
>CM053753.1:74306865-74323908 GCA_028658305.1 Pachyuromys duprasi | reverse complement strand
AGGAGGGAGATGAGGGAGGGAGTGGGAGGGTAGAAGGGACTGAGGGAGGGGGCTACGCCTGGGATTCAAAGTACCTAACCTGTGATTGAGATAAAAATAAATCAATTTAAAAAAAATACCTTCACAATTCTTCATAGACCTTGAAAGAAAAATACTCAACTTCATATGGAGAAACAAAAAACCCAGAATCTCCAAAACAATCCTCTACAACAACAGATCATCTGGAGGTATCTCCATCCCTGACCTCAAGCTTTACTACAGAGCAATAGTAATAAAAACTGCATGGTATTGACATAGAAACAGATAGTGGATCAACGGAACTGAATAGAAGACCCAGAAATGAACCCACACACCTATGGAAACTTGATTTTTGACAAACAACAGGTTTTTAAAAGATCCTTACAGTGGATACATAGTTCCAAAAAAGAAAAAGTAAAAATTCAAAATGAAAAGACAAGTTGTTTTGCCATCGTACGCTCTGAGCTATTGGGATACTTCAACATGTGTTGACTTCATTGTCACTTCATCAGTAAAAGTAGATATCTAGATTTTAAATTCATAAAAAAAACTCAAACAGTCTAACATCTTGTAATGATTATTTGTGATTGGATAATCAACAACTCAAAGGAAACAGTAGTTCAAAATCTACATGCAAACATCTCAGTTTTTATATTGCACTATGGTTTGGTAAAGAAAATCTTGTTTATGTATGGGAAGGCTTATCTCTCCCAGATCATTTTCTCATTTTCTCTTCTCTGTGTTCCCCAGGGAAATTACATTTTTTTAAAAGAGCAGCTCAAGTGGAATACATTGTAAATGACTTGAATTTTTAACAGCTTTGTTCATTCCCAACTGTTCTATTTTTATTCATGTACTCTTTCTTCTATAAAAAATTAATATTTAACAAGGCAAAGCTATTACTAAATTCTCATTTTGTCACTAAAGAAAATTGTTTCCTTTAAATAATATAGGTATTTGATAAATTCCTGTTCGTGAATGTTTGAGCGGTTTCCAGTTTTGGAATAATCTGATTAAAGTTAGGTGAATATCTGTGTTTAAATCCTTTTATGGACATAAGTGTTAATTTTAAGACCCTCTAGATTTAATGTAGTCAAGACCGTCATTTTGGCCCTTCAACTCACTATTCTGTTCACCAAAAAGAAAGAATTGTTTTCCAAAAGGCTCAGTTCATACAGCTACATTTATTTCTTCTCTTTCACTTATTATCTATTCAAGTGGTTCCTCTAATCCTACTGTTTTCTTTCTATTACAGTTCCTTTTACCCCATGTTTACATTTAAAAACAAAAAACAAAAAACCAAACCACCACCACTTTGCTTTGCTCACCATTGTATGGTTCAGGTATCACAAGGGCTCAACTAGGTGGTTCTCACTTACATCATCATGGTATCTCGGACATTTGAAGAATGAACTGGCCTGCACATGCCATGCATGGCTGCTCCCTTATGTGGAGGACAGCCTCTACCACAACTCACATGTGACCTCTTCAGCATGGTGGGCTTAAGGTAATCGGGTTCCATGTGGTGGCTAATTTGCCTCAGAGCAAGCACTCCAAAAGAAACCAGACAGAAGCCACATGGACTTTCCAGACCTTGCCTAATCTTAGCCAGCTGCTAAGCATGGACCAGAACACTTCTCATGTAACTCTTCCTGCTTTTTGGTGTACATGTGGAAAAGTGCTTTGAAAAATATGTAGTGCTTCACAAAAAGTTTGAAAATACAAATACTGATTATAGTAAAAATTGGCTCTAATCATTATGACAGAATATTTACTGAGATACAAGTCACTGTTTGGATCTCATTAGGTTTTTCCTTTCATTTTTCATCAGGAAAATGAAAGGCACTATTCTTGTTCTTTGATTCTGAGCCATTATAAGACCAAAGCAAAATTCTCTAACAATTTCCTTCTTGTCTTTCATTTTCAGAAAATATACTTAATTAGAAAATTATACTGGAGGACAGCAAGAAAAGAAGTCAAGTGCCTTTTAAGGGGCAAGTAATGAAACAGAGGAAAGATACGTCTATGGTGCTACTCTACTTATCTTCTTCTTGCTTTTCAAAAATTACTGCCAAGCCATCCCAGTGTGTGTCAGGAATTGGAATATCTACAAGAATGAGGAAATTGTCCAGCTGTCCAGGGCAAAGGTTCTGGCTAAATCAACTTGCTAAGATTCATTTTTAGCACTGGGTAATGATAAGTAGACACTCATTTCCTGAAATAAAGTAAACCCAGTTCCTGAATCCAGAAGGATTTACTTACAATTGAAAGGATCCCTACTGTAGAGCTCAAATAACTTTTAATGTTGAAGTGAGATTAGTAATGACTGACATTACTTGCTCTGTGGTCTTCACAGCTTTGAGAACGGTATACAAATCAGTGTCATAATGCACAAAAGTAACAACATGGGGGAGAAAGCTAGAATGGGAATTCTGGAGGCAGAGAAAAATGATAAAGGAACGCTTTATCATTTTCATCTCTGATTGTGGGAGTATAACCTACTTAAGTGCCATGTGTCACATATAGCCTAAGGAAAATGAGGAGGGTCGCTTTAAATTCAGAAAATAAAGTTTCACAGCAGCAGCAGCATTCAAAGAAAATACTGCGCTGGTTATTTTTGGGCAACTTGGTACAAACTAGAGTCACCAGGAAGGGGTTACCAGGAAGGCATTGTCTACAAAGGATTGGCTTATGGAGATGTCTGTGGGGCATTTTCTTGATTCATGATTGATGTGGGAGGGCCCAGCCCACTGTGAATGGCACTACCCCTGGCCAGGTGGCCCTAGGTTGTACATAAAAGCAGACTTAGAAAGTCCGGGAAAGTAAGTCAGTAAGGCGCATTCCTCCATTATTTCTGCTCTGAGCTTCTGATCTGAGTTCCTACCTTGTCTTCCCTAATGATGAGTGGTAACCTGTAAGCTAAATAAACACTTCCTTCCAAGTTGCTACTGCTCAGTGTTTTATCACAGAAACAGAGAAGTGTACTAGAATACCCTCCTATCAAACAAATATCAGTTCATTCAACCCCTTGTAATTAATTCTTGTTCTGCTCATTTCTGGGTTGGGCAGTTTTATGAGCCAATCTTTCAGCTTTTCCACCATACTTCTGAAAATGCTTACTCAGTATAGTGGCATGACCACAAAATTATTAAGAAATTCCATCATGAAGCATTCCATCCTATGGGTCATTAAAAAAACACGTTTGAAGGGCTGGAGAGATGGTCCAGCAGTTAAAAATACTTACTGCTCTTTCAGAGGACCTGAGTTCTGTTCCCAGCACCCAGATCAGAATTAGATTATAACTGCAGTTCTTTGGGATCCACTACTCTCTTTTGACTTCCAGGAGAATTCTTATATAACCTCTCCCCCCCATACATACACACTTTTTTTTTTAATGTTTAAACCCATCTGCAAAAGGATCAGAGTAAAGCAAAACCTATTCAAGAAACTGGCAAGGATCTGATGAGAGTTCCTTTAACAAGGAGATTAGATTATTTCTATGGTATACAATATTTTAAAATAATAACCAAGCCTACCACTAGCATCATACCTGGATGTGTCATATTCCTATATGTCCATGAAAATTTAACTTAGAAATATTTTCTTGTTTTTATTTCAGTATTCTTTTACATGCAATTCAGCATACTAAATCAGCCTAATCAGACAAATGTTTCTTTCTTACAAAGTGAGAAAATGAATCCTTTGAAGTTTTCCAGGAATCTCAAGAAGAGTTCAGGATCAAGAAGAGGTCACAAGAGATCATTTTCTCAAGAGTGTAGCTCTTGATAAGCTGACCACACTCCAGTGGAAAATGACACATCAAAGTGTATTTGAGCGACACAATTAGTCTTGAAGAATTTTTTTAAAGACACAAAGTTGGGTGAATAGGAAAGGGGACACATTTCTGGGAAGAGTTGTAAGAGGGCATGAATATGATCAAAGCATGTTGTATGAAACTTGACACTCTCAAAGAACTAAGTTTTTTGTTTGTTTATTTTTAAGAAAAGAGGACATGCATCTGAAAGGAACACAAAAAGAGTTGTATTGGGAAGAGAAAGGATGGAAATGATGTAATTACAGTGCTCATGTATGAAATTCTCAAACAATTAATTAAAAAATATTTAATTCATTTAAGATTTCCATCCGGGAACATAAATTATGATGTTGTCAAAAGATATGGAAAAGTTTGAACACCTTACTACATAAGATCTTATGGGAAGAGAAGATTCCAGCTAAACAGGCCCAGCAAAGTTCACAATGAAGGCAAACGCAGGGTAAGAACAATCTGACGGATAGTGAAGGACAGGACATTTGATTGGCTACGCAGGGTGTTCAGACACCAAGAGTGGGTGTTCTAGCTAAAGTGACAGAGCAAGATTCTTCCTGCAAAGAGTGACACTGAGGGTCTGAAGGTCTGGAAGGGTTCAGCTTCTTGAGCTGCAGTATGATCAGGAGAAACTGTTTCGGTCTAATGAAATTTACTGCACTGCCATGAACAGGATTGTTGAGCTGCTTACAGGAAATACTTGCATCTCAGGCAATGCTATAGTAACACAGCATTGTAAAATAGCCCACTCAATGACAGCCAAAAGCAGAGATGATCTTTAAGGATGAAGTTGGAATTTAGTAAAGTTTAAAATCTCACCCAGCTTCTTCTTTCAGGACCAAAGACAACAAAACAGTTCCATGAATGGTTCCTCAGGAACCATAAAAAGTCAGTCAATAACTGAGATTACCTATTCTGCAAGGCAGGAATCTGGGGCTCAGATTCGGGACCTTTGTATTTCTTGTTTTCCTGAGTGTATGGGGTTAAATTCACATCTGCTATATTCAAGTTCCTTGTCGACAGGCTTTGTTGTCTACTTCTAATTTCTTGAACCTGACATAGACAAGTCAGTGAATGAGAAGAATTTACTAAATGAATAGGCTGCATAAGCATCAGATGAATAAATAAAAGCAAAGAAAAAATTGTTTCACATAGTTAAGTACTTCATTTGGAAGACATGACCTCTGACTATGGAATGTCTCATGTGAACATCAAGCAAATTTGACCTAAACCCAGTGGATCTTGTAAGACTGAAATCATGACGTAAAATACCAAGTATTTCACTGTGGGTCTTGAACCTGCCCAGTTTTTAATTAAACTGATAGTAACCCCTAAGCAGAAAAGTATTCCCTTAAAGAAAAATATTTGTGCTTTTGCTGGAAAACTAGACCTTACATGACACTCTAAGGGTGATTTGGTTTTATTCTTTGACTTGCCATGAGATGTTTGCAATTCTGTACATTAAATATTTAAGTGTAAGTGTCAAAAACAACTACAGAGCATAAATTCTGCTCAGTTCAGTAGAGACTCGATATGTTTCCCCTCCTCTTTTGTGGAAAAGTCAGTCTCACCTACATTTATATACTCATTTTAGGATTCCTGACTTAAGTATGTCTGTTTTTCAGATATTCTTTTAAACTGCTTATATATGCTTGGTTCTCTCAGTGATAAACAAGGAGAGTAAATCCCTCAGCACTTCCTCCATTGTATCACCATGCAAGTCATCATTCTTTAACACTTTCCAAAGTGGAAAGGAGAAAGGAGAAAGCAAATATTTAACTCAATATGTATGCACATGCAATACGGAAAATGAAGAGAACACTCAGGCTTGCAAAAAAAAATTGGAAGCTGAATCTGGAAACAAAAGTTAGTGTCCAAATAACAAATTTACATATTTGCATATATAATATGAATGCTTAGCATATGCTTTCTGAAGTAGCAACCATATTCACATATTAAACTAGAAGTTATTTGTAGCTGTCTCAACTGCTTACCCCATCATTTTTATCTGTAGGGAAGAATCTAATCCAAGATTTAAGTTATTCCTTTTCCTTGTTTACATTTCTTCCTTCTCTCTATTTGTTAACTATATCAGTGCAAAAAAAAATCACACTAGAGCTCTTACTCTTGTTCTCTTGTTCTCTTACTCTCTCCCTCTGTCTCTCTATCGGGGTACCTCCCCTTCCTCTTCGCTCTCTCTCTCTTTCCCCCATCATGTCCTGCTCTCCCTGCTCTCCCTCTCTCCATATCCACCAAAAAACCTCTTTCATAGAAAAAAAAATCACACTAGAACCTGAGCTGTTGCTGTTCTGTTCAGGAAGTTGTCTCCTGTGACAATGAGTTAAAGGCTCTTCCCCACTTTTTCTTCAGATTTAGTGTGTCTGCCTTTATTTGAGGTCTTTGATCCACTTGGACTTCAGTTTTGTGCAGGGTGATAAATATGGATCTATTTTCATTTTTCTACGTGTAGACATCCAGTTGGACCAGCACCATTTGTTGAAGATGCTGTCATTTTTCCATTGTATGGTTTTGGCATCTCTGTCAAAAATCAAGTATTCATAGGTGTGTGGATTTATTTCTGGGTCTTCCATTAGGTTCCATTGATCCACCATTCTGATTCTATGCCACTACCATGCAGTTTTTATTACTATTGCTCTGTAGTACAGTTTGAGATCAGGGAAAAAGATACCTCAAATCTGTTGCTAGACAGAATCATTTTGGCAATTCTCAGTTTTTTGTTTTTCCATATAAAGTTGAGAATTGTTCTTTCAAGGTCTGTAAAGAATTGTGATCATATTTTGATGGGAAATGCATTGAATCTGTAGATTGCTTTTGGCAGAATAGCCATTTTCTAAGTTCAAAAATCAATAAATGGGACCTCATGAAATTGAAAAGCTTCTGTAAAGCAAAGGACACTGTGGCTAGAACAAAATGACAGCCTACAGACTGGGAAAGGATCTTCACCAACCCTATGTCTGACACAGGGCTAATATCCATAATATATAAAGAACTCAAGAAGTTAAAAAGAAACAAATTAAAAATGTGGTATAGAGCTAAACAGAGAATTCTCTATATTCTCTCTGTAGAATATAGAATGGCAGAGAAACAAAGAAATGTTCCACATTCTTAGCCATCAGGGAAATGCAAATCAAAACAACCCTGAGATTTCACCTTACACCCATCAAAATGACTAAGATCAAAAACTCAAGTGACAATACATGCTGGAGAGGATGTGGAGAAAGGGGAACCCTCTCCATTGCTGGTGGGAATACAAACCTGTACAACCACTTTGGAAATCAATCTGGCGCTTTCACAGATAACTAGGAATAGTGCTTCCTCAAGATCCAGCTATACTACTCCTAGGCATATACCCAAAAGATGCTCAAGTACACAACAAGAACATTTGCTCAACCATGTTCATAGCAGCTTTATTCATACTAGCCAGAACCTGGAAACAACTTAGATGCTCCTCAACTGAGGAATGGGTACAGAAATTGTGGTACATTTACACAATAGAATACTACTCAGCAATTAAAAACAAGGAAATCATGAAATTTGCAGGAAAATGGTTGGATCTAGAAAAGATCATCCTGAGTGAGGTATCCTAGAAGCAGAAAGACACACACGGTTTATACTCATTTATGAGTGGATTTTAGACATATAATATAGGCTAAACATACTAAAAATCTGTACACCTAAAGAAGCTAAGCAAGAAGGTGGTCCCTGGGTAAGATGATCGATCAGTCCTCACTCAGAAAGACAAACAGGATGGATATTGGTAGAAGGAGAAAACAGGAAACAGGACAGGAGTCTACCACAGAGGGCCTCTGAAAGACTACCCAGCAGTGTATCAAAGAAGATGTTGAGACTTATAACTAAACCTTGGGCAGAGTACAGGGAATCTTATGAAAGAAGGGGAGATAGTAATACCTGTAAAGGACAGGAGCTCCACCAGGAGAGAAGCAGAACCAAATCTGGGGTCAGAGGTCTTTTCTGAGACTGATACTCCAACCAAGGACCATGCATAGAGATAACCTAGAACTCCTGCTCAAATGTAGCCCATGGCAGCTCAGTCTCCAAGTGGGTACCCTAGTAATGGGAACAGAGACTGTCTCTGACATGAACTCAGCAGCTGGCTCTTTGATCATCTCCCCTTGAAGGGGGAGCAGCCTTGCCAGGCCACAGAGGAGGACAATGTAGCCAGTCCTTATGAGACCTGATAAGTTAGGGTCAGAGGGAAGGGAAGGAGGATTTCTCCTATCAGTGGACTTTGAGAGGGGCATGGGAGTAGATGAAGGGGGAAGGGGGGATTTGGAAGGAATTAGGGAGGGGCCACAGCTTGGATACAAAGTGAATAAACTAATTAATATTAAAAAATTAATAAAAAGAAAAAATCACACCAGAACTAAGATGCACACATGTGATGGGGTTGCATTACTTACTTCTGTGAGCCAACTGATGTCTTTTCTAGGCAGGCGAGGGCACGGAATGTGTCCCAGGTTCTCTAGAAGTGAGTTAGCCTTCCTCAGAAGACAGAACTCCGTGGAAATGTGAGATTTACATCACAAGGCTCTTACACTGCTGACTGAATTTAATGCATGGTTCTTATCCATTTATCTATCCCAACCTCTGTGGAATGCAACTGTACTTTTTATTCTCTGAGGACAAAAAGGAATATTTTAAGGGACAAATATTTTTAAACTAGCTTATATTCTTTTCATTTCAATTGTTTGGTTTGGGGAACACAGACACACACACCAACACTCAAGCTCAGAGACTGCTCTGTGTAGTGAAATGACTGTAGCCACTCTACAGACACAAATGCATCATTTTAGGACTCTGAGAAAATGTAAAAAGAAGGCAATACTTGATTTCCTTAGAGTAGTGGTTCTCAACCTGTGGGTCTTGACTCCCACAGGGTCACATAACAAATATTTATATTATGATACATAACTGTAGCAAAATTACAGTTATAAAGTAGCAAAGAAAATAATTTCATGATGGGGGGCACCACAACATTAGGACTTGTATTAAAGGGTTGAAGCATTAGGCAGGTTGAGAAACACTGCATTAGAGGCTATATAAATTCTGAAAGCAATTTGCATTGTATACTGATTACATCTTAACATCGCTGTTAAGTCAATGGGGGAAGTTACAGGCTTTCACCAGCAGAGGGAAATACTGACCTGGGGGAAAAAATACAATCACGTCCAGTTTTAACTCAAGATCCTATGTAAGAGGGGATTATTTCTTTTTACTTTTCTCAATTGTAGCACGTGCAGCAGTGTGGAATTCTCTATTTTGTGCCCAGATCATAGTCAATTAGAAGGAACAGATAGGGATGAGGGAGAGAGATCAGGAAATGAGATCCGGGAAGAGTAAAAGGGAGCCGTTAGGACTGAATGACAGAACAGTCTTCCCATGAACAAAGGAATAGGCTTTCTTTACACAGTCTCCACTCACTCCTGTCTCAAACCCCAAATCCAGAGCCTATTCTGGAACCCATGGCTGCTAATTGGCTCTCCCCATGGTACACTCCTAGGCATTCTTCATCAACAGAAGCCTCAACTTCACAGCCAGCCCTAATTTGTCCTTAAGGCATCTGGCTGTTTTACTATAAGCATATAGCTCTTACCCCCGGTGTTCTCAACACTACCAAAGATTAAGGCACCGGTTTTATTAAAGGAAACTGAATCTTGTAATGGAGTCACACAACAAGTGACAGCAGGTTGAATAAGTGAGAGGAGCCATTTTCTTACGGAACACTGGACCTGAAGAAAATTCTTGCCATGGAGACTGCCTTGTCAGAGCAAGCAGAGCTCGGTTATTACAAAAGAGAGAAAAGCCTCTTCAGCAGAATGCTAAGATAACATGCTCATGTGACAGAGATGATGAAATGCCACCTTATATAAGAGTCTTGTTTTTTAATATTTTCCATATGAAGCTGCTTGAATCTCACATGCACAAATCCTTCCTGTTTTGTTGCATATAAGTATCGTATTCGGGTCTACTCAGGAGTTATAAATTACTAATCATTCCCACAGAAGTTATTTGATATAAAGATTTAAAATACGTCCAAACAGTATTTGTAAGTATTTGTATGAGTACGCCACTTTAAGACCCAGAGGAGGGATGTAAAACGTCCTTCTACCTATGGTTTAGTTAGGACTTTACTGGTAAAGGCAAGATTGCAGTTCAGTTGATAGCAGAGACCCCCCACCTTTCCAGTATTAGGAGTGAAGTGAAAAGCTAATGGGTAGAGGCAGAGTTCACTGTGCTACTGAAATGTGGCCTTTTATCATACAGTAGTACTGTTTCACAAGGCTTGTTTGTTATTTCTATAGGTGACTTCATTATGTAATGTTTATTTAGAAGACCTTATTGGTTTAGAATTTGTGATTTACTTAAACGTCTTCCTTGAGCAGGAAAGGCATTACTGGCTGTTCCTGTTAAATAAATCTGCCCTTTCTTCAGTCTCAGTGTCCACGCTGTTTATATTCCTGTCTACTTGTTAAATAAATGGCTCATGTTCAAGCACTTTGCATCTATAATTTAGACATTTTAAGGCAAACACACTTATCTCTGACTGTTTCCACTCATTCTAATAATCCAATGTTTCAGGTGAAAATGTCTTGGTATTGTCTCAGTCACAATAAGCTGTGCTCCTGTTTTGATTATTACCTGAATTATAACACAATTTCACATGCTTCTTGCAAAAGGAATTGAAGGTGGCTATGTCTCTTTTCATAGGCTGTCTCGTAGGAAGCAAATTCACAAAACACAAGTCCTGTGCTCTCCTCAATCTAACATGCTTGACACGATGCATTCTCATATTCTACTAGGATAATCCCATCCATTGTTCTATTCTGTTCTCTGTAAGGCTATTTTATAAGGGTGTTTCTTTCTGGTGCATCTATTTTCTTTATTTTCTGTTTTTTGTTTTGTTTTGGTTTGGTTTTCAATTAAAATTCTATATAAAAGTCCTTCTTACTCATTTTATATCTCAGTAAGACTTTGTAATTAAAATACATATTATACCAGTGGAAATATTCCTATTTGTTTCTGCACTTGATGTAATTTCAACCAGAAATTTTTCTATTGGATCATTAAAGAACGAAATGTGTTTATATAGATCTTAATAAATACTGTGAAATGCTAACAGGAAGCTTAGATCCAAGTCTGTGTGATTCATGGCTCAACTATTCTCTGTTCACTAAAATAATAAAATGTAATAAGTGGTACCTATTGTTACTTTACAGACTCAAACTCTACCCAAAGACACTGTCACATAATACTGATAAGCAATGAAACCGAAATCAAGGGTGGAAAACATTCAGGGGAAAAAAGTCATCTCTATTGAACACACAAAGACTTGTTTTCCTAGACACCACTCACAAGTAAGGCATTTGTTAGCCAGAGCTCTCTGTGGCCACAGTGCATTCCTCAGGTTTCAAAGCTGAGTAGTGAAGTTCAGCAACTTATATAAAAATTTTAAGATCACTCAGATGGCAAATGACACAGGTAGAATTTAAACCAAGGTCCTTTTCAGTCTGGAGCTCATGAAAGATACTGTTTTAGAGATTTATTTATCTAAATGTAATATATAAATATATATTTATAATTTCATAAGTACTATATATTATGATAAATATATAATATGTTATACATTATATATAATTATATGTTATATATTTTATAATGTTATCTACCACATATTAATGTATTATTATTCAAATAACATATTGATTATGTGTTTATATAGAAATTATGCTTATATATTATATAAATATTATTTCATATATGTATATGCATATGGGTTTTCTGTCTGCATGTTTCTCTGTATACCAGAAGAGGGTCTCAGACCCCGTTACAAATGGTTGTGAGGCACCAAGTGGGTGCTGGTAACTGAACTCAGGAACTGCTGGAAGAACTGTCACTGCTCTTAACCACTGAGCCATCTCTCCAGCCAGGACACATTTAATGTTCCCAGGTGTAAGGGTCTTTGAACTCTGAGGAGGCACCACTTGAGACTGACAATGTGTAATAATCTTTTTGTTCCTAAACAGATGTTTCACTAATTGAGAATTTTGTTTGTTTTGTGTTCGTTCCTTTTGGGGGGTTTTCGAGGCAGGGTTTCTTTGTGAAGCCTTGACTGCCCTGGACTCTCTTTACAGACCAGGCTGCCCCCGAACTCACAGAGATCTGCCTGCCTTTGCCTCCCTGAGAGCTGGTATTACAGGTGTGTGCCACTGTGGCCGGCTATTAATTGAGAATTTTATCAATTGAGAATTTAAGTCTGTATTTCGATCATATTCACCCCCAGCTCCTTCCAGATCCTCCCTCACCTCTATGCCTCCCCAATGTCTTTTTTTTTTCATGAATTTTTAAGACTGTAATTTAATTACATTTCTCCTTTCCCTTTCTGTCCTCCAAACCTTCCCATATGTGTATTTGTATATACATATATATCCCTAAATATAACCTGTTTAAATAGCCTACCGACTTCGATTTGTACTGTCCATACTTCTGGGTGAAGGACAACCTACCAGGAGCCACACCCATAAGGAAAATGGATTCCTCCTCCCCCAGAAGCCTTCACTGCCCACAGCTCCTCAGTTAGGGTGGGGACTCTTGATCCCCCCTTCCACTCCTTGATGGAATATTTGTAATCATTTGGCTGAGTAAAATGGTGATTTCACAGAGCTCAACTTAATAAAGATGAACGGCTATGTGCAGAATGTAAGTGCCATCTATGTTATCTATCTCTTTTCATTTGAAATGATGATCAAACTAATCCTTGTGTTAAAACACACAGAGGGGGAAAAAAAGGTTGTGGTAAAATCAGAAGAAAATTTATGTGTTTTAAAATAAGTTTTAAACATGTCTCATCCTGTCTCAGCAGAGATGACATCACTGCCCCTAAATGGGGAGGACCGGTCACATGGGAGACCCTGTTTTTATTGTAATCAGCTGCAGTCCATCAGCAAGGATGACCTCATCTGCAGCTGAAAAGGTTTGACCTTTGCCCCTTTAGGCTTGTGAAGGAGGAAAAAAAAAAATCCTTCACAGACTGAAAAATTTAAAGCAGACATCCTTCAGCCTAGTGGAGTTCATCAGGCTGTGTTAAGTGCAAGAGCCTGGACTTCATGATGTAAAAGCAATTAAAGAAAGAACAGTGGGAAGCCAGGGAGTCGGGGCGGGTCTTTTGGCATTTCCCAGGGATACTAGAAAAACATGTTTTGCATTTTCCAATAACAAAAGATAAGAAATGAACCTTTTGGGGGGGAGGGGGACCATGCTTTTACTACTTTTCCATATGGAGGCATGAGGTATGAGAACTTAAACTAGCTGTAATCAGTTCCCTAGGAGAATATTTTAGACCTAATCAAATCAATGAGGTTTACCAAATGAATGCATTAATTCCTTAGTGGTTTTTGTATTGCTTTGTTTGTTTGTTTGTTTGTTTTATTATAAGACATGTCCTGTAGCTGCATTTTTCAATTTATTTATTTATTTATTTATTTATTTATTTATTTATTAGCTGGTGGTACCATAGCTAAGAGTTCACAGTAAACACCATGCCATACACTCACCCTATGTCTGGGACCCGGTGAAAGACCAAGGGGAACGCGTCCTTCCTTGTGTTCTTCCCCATCATGCATGCTTTTACAGACTGAATCTGCAGGGTCACAGAGTCCCCTTGATTCAAAACTATAGAAACCAGAAATTCTAAAATTTTAGGGATGGGAGTGGCGTCCTTTTATTTAGTATTCATGGCCACCATGACTAGAAGCTCTTAAAGTCGATTTTAAGAAGTGTGACTCACAAAAAAAAAAAGTAACCATTTTTAATCAAACAAATTACCATTTCAAATCAAACAGCCTTGGGAAGCAGATTCTTTTTGTTCACTAGCAACTAATTGGAGAGGTGGAATCTCCCCAAAAGGGCGCTAGAATGCTGAAAGCAGAACCCAAGAAATATTTCATTCAGGTGAGGAAAGCAGTTCATTATTCTGACTCTCAACTGGGCAGTTACCCAACTTAGATGGCCAAGTCCTGGTGCTTCCTGAGTGATGCTTCTCTTTCTTACAGCTTCCCACTCTCTGGGTAGAATGGGACCTCATCCCCTACCCCCACTCCCAATGTCAACCTACTCTCAGCCCCGCACCATGCAAGCTGGGAATCTGAGGCCAATTGCTTTACAAGATGAGCGAGAAGACTGCCAACTTAGGCTGTTAGCAGGTTCCTTATTCCCTCCGCTTCCATTGCTTAGATAACCCGATGGTGGGAGTTTTAATAGTTTTCCCAGTACATTTCTATTTGCTTGAACCATTCAAAAAGGATGCCAAATTCTTAATATATGTATAGTAGTCATGTTTTTGGTAAATAGAGATTACCCTCTGGGCCCAAAGCCCTCTTAATTTATATATGTTGCATTCATTTCAAAGACATACTGAGTAAGCAAAAGGACAAATGAAAATGTTTATGTAAAAAGTTCAAAGCAATATTGTATACTTTTCTTTTCTAGTTATTTTTATCATACAGGGTTACAAAAGGTCATTTCCATGCAAGTATACAGTGTATTTTGAACATGTGCCACGTCTAGATTCCCCTCTCCTTCCTTTTTCCTTTCCCCTCCTTCTGTTTCCTAGACAGTTTCGCCTCTACAGTCACATCATCAGTATGCACATTATTTAATGTGTCTATAATGTCTAACCCCCCAAATAATAGAAAACATGCAATATTTGCCTGTCTGTGACTGACATAATTCACTTAATATTATCTTTAGTTTTCCATATTCCTGAAAAATTATATAATTTTGTTCTGTGTGACTGGAAAAACATCCCATTGTGTATATAAGATGTACACATTATCACTATTCCTCTGCTTGGGGTTGTTTGTATGACTTAGCTTTTGTGAATTGTGTTGCAGTAAAAACTTAGATGGAAGTATCTCTGTGTTAACTTGTAGTGCTGTAGGAAAATGCCAAGAAGTGGTATAGCTAGGTCATATGGTAGATCTATTCTTAGGTTTTTGATGAGCCTCCACGCTGAGTTTCATAATGGCTGGACTAGTTTACTTTCCCATGATGGTATGAATAGGAATGGCTCCCTTGGACTCAACTGTTTAAATGCTTAGTCCATAGGATGTGGCACTATTGGGAGGTGTGGCCTGTTGGAATAGGTATGGTCTTATTTAAGTAGGTGTGGCTTTGTTAGAGGAGGTGCATTCCTAGCAGGTGGGCTTTGAGGTCTTGGAAGCTCAAGCCCAGGCTCAGTGGTTCACTGTTACTTCTCTGCTGCTTGTGGATCCAGATATAAAATTCTCAGCTCCCTCTCCAGCATCATGTCTGCCTGCACGCTGCCATGTTTCCCATCATGATGATAACAGACTAAACCTCTGAAACTGTAAGGCAGCCCCAATTAATTGTTTTCCTTTATAAGAGTTGCCTTGGTCGTGGTGTCTCACCACAGCAATAGAAACCCTAACTAAGACAGTGTATATGTGTTCCCTTTGTCAGCACCCTTAGCATTCAGTTACTCATTTTCTTGATAACGGACGTTCTGACTTGGGTTGGGGTGGAATCTCAGCACAGTGTTTATTTAAACTTGTGTGGTGGGTAGTGATGTTGAACATTACTGGCCATAATTGTGCTTTATGTTTTAAGAAATATCTACTTGTTCTCTTGCCCCAATTATTGATTGGTTTGTTTTATTTCTTGTTATTTAGATTATTTTAGTTCTTTGAATGTTCTAGCTAGTAACCATCTCTCAGGTGTATGGACATCAAAGATTTTTCTTCTATTCTGTAGGCTGTGTCCTCACTTGATTAGTTTAAACTTTGTGTTGCCTTTGAATTTCATGAAGTCCCATTTGTCACTTGTTGATACTACTTTTTTGAACCACTGGAGTGCTATTCAAACCCTATTTGCTTATACCAATATCTTGAAGTGTTTTCTCTTTTTTCCTTATCAGCTTTACAGTTTTGGGTCTTTAATCAGGTCTTTGGTCCATTTGGAATAATTTTTATATGGGGTTACAGATGGGGATCTAATTTCTGGCTATGAGTTTTCCCAGGACCATTTGCTGACTAGAATAGTATATATCATTACTCTCAGTGAGTTGAATAATAAATTCTGGGCAAGGCATACAACAGAGCCCTGGGGGAGGGGAGAACTAAAGGACCGAAGATATACCAGCTGCATGAATAAATTTCAAAATAATTCTGGTGATGAAAAGAACACTCAAAAAGAAGACATTCTGTGAGTTTCCAGGGGTGTATAATTCTGAGATAATGCAAAGTAACCTGTAAGTATAGGATGCAGAGGAGTGGCTCTCTCTTGCTAGAGGAAAAGGAGAAGGAGCTACCAAGGGGCAAACGAAAGTTTTGCAGGTGATGTGCATCTTCATCGTCTTCAACCCAGGAAAGGTTTTATAAAAGTATATCTCTAAAAACATATCTGATTATATACTTGTGTGTCCAACTCGTTGTATGTAAGTTATAACACTGTAAGCTTAATTTCCTTTAAATTTTATTTAGCTAAAGTATAATTACATCATTTCCCCCTTTTCTTTCCCCTTTCCTTTCCCACTCCATCTTAAATTTATTTCCTCTTACTGTTACATATATATGCATAAGTATGAATACAGTCTACTGGGACTGTTTTTGTTGCTTGTATGAATGTGATTTCAGGGCTGACCACCTCGCGTTGGGTAAACGATTAAGGAGCTCATGCCTGAGAGAAGCTAAATCTCCTTCTCTCAGCAGTTACTAGTTGCCTGTAGTTCTTTGTGTAGAAAATCTCATGAGATTTTGTCTTTCCACATTAGCATATCTATTGTAATTTTAATAAAATTGGGCATGGGAAAACTATTTTATTCACCTTAAGACACAGGATGAGGTCACAGAAAAACAAAAGATTGTAACCTCTGACACTATAGCCATCAAGAATCAAAACAGACAATGTTGTCAATGTTTCACCAGTTAGAGTGGCCTCTGACTAAACAAGTTGCCTGCAGAATGAGTTAAAGTGAAGGACATTGCAACAGAGATATCTTCTAGGAGCCTATGGATAGTTGGGGTGACTTAATGTGAGAGCCAACTTTACAGTTTGCCACCTTTCTCATCGTGACAAAATAACTTGAGCAAACCAATTTTTTTTCTTTTTTTTTAAATTTATTTATTTTTATATCAATCACA
>CM053753.1:74233928-74306365 GCA_028658305.1 Pachyuromys duprasi | reverse complement strand
GGAATAACTGGGTGTCCCTAGGATTTTCCCACTTGATTTCCTCACTGTAGGAATTCCGCTCACCTGCCAATCACAAATGCTGGTGTTTTAGGTCCCAGAGTTCAGTCTCCTGGTCGCTGCATTGTTACTGCTGTCCTACTCCTCAGACACAGTGTCCTCTCGTGGCAGCCATCTTGGATCTCTCGTCAGCAGTTGACTTTCTTGCATCCAGTTTGTTCAGCATTCTGCCTGCAGTAAGAAACAAGGGCATTCTTTGCCCTGTGGCATAAGAAACCATCCTTTAAAGGAGAAAATTTTGATGCTCATCATCTTCTTTGAAGTCAAAAGGGGGTGCTGTCAGGAGGTGACATGTCTCGTCAAAAAATTCTTAAGTTAATAAAATATCTTTAAATGCCATATTCTATAAATCTCTGAGGTTTTTGCAGACCATCTATCTATCTCTAGTATATCTGAATTACTTGCTTCTAGCTATATACTGACTGATTAGAAAAAAGTCTGTGTAAAACTAAACTAGTACCTAACAAAACCACAAGTTTGATTGACTATTAATTTGCATTTCTTAATTATCCTAAACAGTTTATGATAGTAGCTTTCAAAAGAACTAGGACTTCACATTGCATTCTTAAGAATTACATAGGTACAAAACCTTAATAAGAGTTGATATATAGCATGCCATAACCAAAATATAACCTTAATTTTCTATCAATATACAAAGTTCTGTAAGAGTAGATTCAATAATCTACCCTTTTCCCCCCTGTTGTTCCTATATTATTTCTATATCTCCCTCTTTTGTCTAAATAAAAAAGTAGTGATACAGTAAAAATATCTACAAAAATTAAGCAATTTTGGCTAAGCTTTCCACAATGTCTAGCTTGGTTGTATTTGACAGTCTTAGGATTAAAAGTATTTTGGAGTTCTATAAAATGTTCACATTAGTTTCATATGAACTCAGCATTTTGAATTTCCTAAGCAGTCTGTAGTTCTGTGCTAATCTTTGGGTGGTGATTGTCAGCTTAGTGGCAATCATGACTAGGTAAAACTTATCAGTCAACTTGGAAGTGTCCACTGTGGGCAGAACTAGGCAGCAGAAGAAACATGGAGCAGTTTTCCCCCAGTAGTTGTTGTTACACAATCTAAGTGGTGGATTCACTGTTGGGGGCCCTGTCATCCTTGGAACTAAAACGCTTACTGTTAGAGGTGAGTGGTAGAAAACCTAAACATTTTCCATGCCATATTCAGCAGATCTCAGAAAGGTTTGAGGACCGTAATCTATTGAGTACATATGAGGTATACGAACTTTGTTTCTAGTTGCTTGCTTCAGACTCAACCCTGAAAAACACGTACAGGAACCTAGACGAAGCTTATTTCTAAAATGATTTAATGATTACTAGTATCATGACAGAGAGTTTATATATATATATGTAATAATCTTATAGGTTTTGTGATAATATATCTTAAAAATTTAGAGAGTCAAATGAAAACCAAGTATTATGAGATCAGTTTCTATAGAACAATCCCTGTTTTTGTTTTCCTCTGTCCCATACCAGGTATGTGTGCACATACATACATGTGTGTTTATATTGGCACCTAGATCTAATAATTTATAGGTAGCACAAATTTCTGGAAGGGAAAGACTCTGTTAAGGGATGTATGAATAATTCACAATATGCTAGCTATATTTTGGAATACCACACCACATTGCTCCCTGGAAAGATTTTTACTATTTTTACCCTCATGGTCTGTTCTCATGTCTTTATCAGTGATATTATTCTTGAAAATTTGTTTTGCAATTCTAAGTATACTATTTTTTAATCTTTCTTTTCCTTAATTATTAGGTAGGCTTAGCAGTCATTATATCTTTGGCCAGCTAATTTCCTTTACCCAAATTTACCAGTTTTCTTGTTTTAGCAGACTTTCAAGGTGTTTTTTACACGGGGATTCTTTTGTCCAACATGTTTAGTTATAAATAGCAAACAGACCAGGAAGGTGAGAGGGGGATGGGAGACCATTCCCGCCACCTCTCCAGTTGGAACAAATGGACAGTACAGTGTGGCGCTGACATCAGAGCTCCCTACCAATTGGTTGTCCAATGCCAAATGCTCATCCCTGAAAACACAAATGCAAGTAACTTTTTAAATGCCAAGCAGGTTGTATTTATGCGTCTAGGGATATATGTATGAACATATGTGTATATAATAACAACGAATAAAGAGGCTATGAATTTGAATGGGAGGAAAGAGGGGTATACAGGAAGGTTTGGCGAGAGGAAAGGGAAGAGGAAATGATATAATTATTTAATAATGTCAAAAAGAAGAAAATTTAAAAATCATATTTTTTAAGAAATAATTTTGGAAGGATCATGCTTTCTGTTTTATGGCTAAGCTTGTAAAGGAACATAAATACTTCAAGTATATCTACTGAATGAGTAATAAATGAGCTATATGTCATTTGTATGTTATTTTATGTACAGTGAAATAATGGTACAAAGCATTCTTGTTCTTGCTTCTGAAGAATTGCCTTAGTTGGACTCTGGTTCAAGACTCACTTTCATTGTAAACATTTGCTTCCATTGCTCCATTTAGAGAATTTTCATATATTTTGTAGCTAAAAAAATTACATGGTGTGTTGGTTTATGGTACAATCTTTGTAGCACCAGATGAATTGTTTTTCTCTGGTTGGGATCATTGTTCCCAGGGCTTTGGAGTGCCCCAAACACCAGAGATTTTCTTTTCTTTAAGGCATGACTGTTAAGATAGGATTTGTTGTCTTATATTCAAATAAGGGTAAAGGTCTGAGGGACTGAGCTACCAGCAGCTCTTACAGAAGTCAGCAAGTATGCATGAGCTGTCCGAGGAACACAGTGAGGTTATACATGGAGCTCTGCTCTCATCACAAATGGCCAGGACACAGCCAGCCACGCAGCCTACCAGGAAAGAAGCAATTCTTTCCTCTGCAATTGAGAGAGTGCAGTTAGCATTGTTATTTTCCTTGAAAAGCTTTGCACTGTCTCACACATGACAAAAGACTCCCATCTTATACTCCCAGGCTCCCGGTGCTTGCCTCTGTCTTCTTGCTTCAGAGGCTTAGCAAAAATGATAATTTAGAGGTCATTTGTTTCTTGAATTCAGAGACAGAAATGTCAGCCAGTAGCTGACTTACACATCACTGGGTACCAGATGTTTGTAATGTACTGGGTCCTGTATGGTTTGGGTCCAACAGCTCTGGCTAGGGGCAGCACGGTAATGAAGAATGGGCAGATGTACAGGGAAGCTGGGATTAGGTGTCATTCTCTACTGCTAATGCCTCAACCTGTAACCTGAGTGCACTTATATTTTTTAGGTATAGTGTGGGGATGGGGTTGGTTGGCCTAGGCAGGAAGTCTCTGTAGGTGGGCAGTCTCAGGCTTTAACCATCCAGGAAGAGGATGGTTTCCAGTCTTTGCACACACACATTGATCAACCAATCCAAACACTCACACTCAAACTCCTGAGGAAAGCTTTGTTATTCCTCCTGACCCTGGCTCATAGCAGTAATGGCTTTGCCAATTTTCCATGGGTCAATTAACTTTGGAGTTGTTGAGAGGCTTATGTGTAAAAATACAGCCACTCAAGAACTTCACTCATTCAGGGTTTCCTCTGCTCTCTAGAGTGATGCACTGTCCAATGCAAGCATTCACTGTAATGGAGCACTACACCGTCGACTTTCTAGCCCTTCTTCCCAACCTCAACCTAGGCAGGCACCGCTTGATTTCTACCACTATTAGGTGGTCTAATTTCATCTTAAATGTTATTGTCATAGAATCATATAGCATCCACTCTTCTGTCAGATTCCTTTACTCAGCATAGCATCAAGGAGATTTATCAGTGTCTGTTGCTCCACACATCGGCCTGTTTGGCTCCTCCCACTACTGAGTGACATTTCCTGGAACGAATAAGCCATGATTGATTTGTGCTGTTTTTTGTCAAAGATTTTGGTTGTGTTAATGGTTTGCAAGCTAAGGTACCTCAAACACATGTACAAGTGTTCTGTGTACAAGTGTTTGCTCTTTTTGGGGCAAATAAATACACATAAGAGCATGTTAGTCATATGTTAACTCTGGTAGGCTTTATTAGAAATATTTTTTTAGAATGGCAGCAACATTTTATGACTTCCCTTTCAAACAACAAATGAGCCTTTGTTTGTTTATCTATCTATCTATCTATCTATCTATCTATCTATCTATCTATCTATTTTTTATTACAGTTTATTCACTTTGTAGCCCAGCTGTAGCCCCCTCCTTCATATCCTCCCAATCCCACCTTCTCTCCCTCTTCTCTCCCTCTGCTCCTCCCCTAGTCCACTAATAGGAGAGATCCTCCTCCTCTTCTATCTGACCCTAGACTATCAGGTCTTATTAAGATTGGCTGCATTGTGTTCCTCTGTGGCCTGGCAAGGTTGCACCCCACAGGGGAAGGTGATCAGAGAGCTAGCCACTGAGTTCCTGCCAGAGACAGCCCCTGTTCTCCTTACTAGGGAACTCGAACCTTGGTCTCTTAGCACTTGACTCATACTCAATAATTTCACTTACTCTAATGGTATGGAGTCTTAATTTTTATTTTTATGTGTTTATTGATGATTCCTGTATTTCTTGTTGCATCCAAATATTTAGGAGATTTTTGTAGATATTCTTTGCATCATAAGAAATTATTTTTACACTCTTGCTATTTTGTTAGATCTACATATTTTATTCTGGCCTCAAATCCATCACCTTTTAATTTTCTTAATATAATCTTTTAAACTTTACTTATTTTATTTGTGTGTGTCTATATAGATCTGCACAATGAGAGGTAGAAAGATCAAATAAAAATAAAGTTAACACATAATCATAATTATTTTACCTTTAATTGCCCATTTAGCAATTTTACAGTCCAGAAGAGAATGTTATCTGCACAGGCTTATCACTCTACAAAGACACAGGGAATCATTTTCTTTTCCTGGAAAGCCATGCCTGTTTCTGTTTGTTTTTATCATTTAATGATGACTATTAGTCAGGCTATCTTTCATACATACAAGTGTTGTTCCCAGGATTGTTTCTATACGTCATAGCCCAGAGTTGCTCAGCCTTTCCACTGTAACAATTACATAGCTTACTAGTATTGCTACAACTAGATACCAACAGACCAAATGTCATCCACAACCAAAGTTTAATTCCCCAAAGTTTTGGAGATGAAAAATTCAAGAGCAGTCTATGTTAGGGTTTAGTTTCCTGTAGAGGGCTCTTTCTTTGGTCTGTGGGTAGGTGCTATCATGCTGTATACTCACATTTTTCCTAGGCACAGCTGCATCTCTGGTGCCTGACTCTGGTGCCTGTCTTCATATCAAGGTCTCCTTCTTTGTAACTGTAAAGTAGTATCAAAATAGAACTCACAAAAGGACTCAGCCAGTCTAACTCAGTTGTCTTTTTAAAAGACCACACTCCAACCATAGCTATATTCTGAGAAACCTGGGGACTTGAAACTACAACATACAGATTTTGAAGTGACAATTCCTTGTTGCTGTGATTCTTCCTCCCTGTTGTTAGTTGTTTGGAGAATTTCTCACTTTCACCCCTGATTTTTTTTTTATTACAAATCTCCATTTATGACAAACAAGAATGTCTTTAAGCACTGCCAAATATCCCCAAGGGTGTGTAACAAACTCAGCCTGGCCTGGAGACTACTTTTATAAGGAATAATTTGTAGCTTGCTTATGTCCTGTCACTCCACCACAATTAAGTAAAATCACCCGTGACTGAGATGAATGTTTAATGTATTTGAATCCAAAAAGAATTTCCTTTCCACCACATCACACAAGCTAAACATACAGTGATAAACATACTTTAGATGAATTTTGGAAAACAAATTTCTTAGAATTCATTTAAAAGTCAGATAGGATGTTTTGTCTGAGTATCCATTCTGTCTATCTATGTCTTTTCCCTCTTCATAATTCTCTTAAAGCCTAAACCAACCATAGTGAGATTTCATTCTAGGTTTATCTCTCTTCATATTTGTATTATAGCAACTTGGCATTTTCTGGGATCAAGAATGAGAGAATCAAAAGTTTTCGTTGGCTTTATTAGTCCAATACACAATTTGCATGCATATCTTCCTTAGCTCTGATGCCCCTTGGCTGCTCCAGTGTGTGCTAAGCTTCCCTGCTAAGCTTTCTGTGTCATACTGAAGACCCCTGCATGGATGCCCCTCTCACTGCTCTGGATGATCTGTGCTGGGAAGCCCTGCTAACAGGATGATCTCTTTAACCTGCATGGATTTTTGACATCTCACAATGGCTTATCCCTCTCTCGTCTCCATCACGAAACCATGTTAACCTTGAACCTGACACCTTATGTTAGGTCTTCTCCCCGAACAATATACAAAAGCTCTTTTAACCTCCTAGGCTCCTATGGCTCGCATGGCTCCTGATGGACTGAAAATACGCATGGGTGATCTTTGTGCCCAGTCAGACTGGGACACATTACTCTCCTCTGTGTGGCACCGATATCTACCTTGCTTAACTGGTAGCTGACATTGTGTAGGTTATTTTTCAGGCAGGAACAGGAAAGGGATAGAAGGGGAAACACCCTAAAGAACTCAACTGGCTTTGAAGAGGTTTTGGTCAAAGGACAGCTGTTCAAACTAATACCCATCATCCTTTTCTTTTCTAGGCTAGCCTAAGTCTATCTGTAGCAATATTCTCTTACTTCTAAACTCTTGGGTGAGAGCAAAATTATCATCAGTGAGGATCTATTTAGTAACTAACTAGAAAAAGAAATTGTAAAAGTTTTCTTAGACCTTTAGGAGTTTCTTCACTAACCCAGTGACTCAAAGACAATTTTGTCTGGAATTGTAAAGGATTTGGATCATGTAAGTGGAAAGAAAGACTCCTCAGTAAAATGTCATAAGAATGCCATCTTCTTTAGTGTCTTTGGTCCTGAATTCAGAGCGACTACTAATTACGTTGGCTAGAGATCACATCATGGAATTCAAATTCTGTTTAGATCTTAGAAATCAAACATAGATGACTTTTCCAAGAATTGCCATTAATTCATCGTTTCATTAGACAAATCCTGGAGTTTGGTTTCTCTTTTGGTAAATTGAGACAATGTTTCTCATTAGCCAAAATAAACAGGTCAGTGAAATAAAAAAAAATCAAAACCAAGAAATGCTTCATTTCCCAGGTGAAAACATTCATATAAGTACCAAATATTGAGCATTTTCTAAAACATTATTATCTGTATTAGAAACACTCCAAAGGGCAAAACTGTGGAAATTAAAATACAAGAAAATGTTGGCTTAAAAATGTAACTAACTAGACCACTTAAAAGACAATCATTCATGCCCTTGACATTTGAAATAAAATAATCATGAAAAATAAATGTTTTGATTAGTTTTAATGGAAAATCAGAGATTGGCTTGTTGGTCCTCAAGTTTAATAAAATTAATTGGAATTTGTGCATTTTTGGAGAAAAAAAGATTGGCCAAATATCTCTGGAATACTTGTGCTTCATATTTCTCCAGGCTTATTTTATTCTCTCTTTCATCAAATAAAATATCAGAGTTTTTATACTTCAAATTTATGGCAATAGTTTTATGATAAATCATTAACTTTGCTCCCTGTAAGTCACTTGGCCTTAATCATTCTGTATTTTATGGACTTAAACGACTTCAGCTGGATCATATTTAGATAAAGTTGTCAATTGTAGGGACCAGGTGGGAAATAGAAAGGACAAGGTGACCTGAGACTGAAGTTCATGCTCCCATTTTGTGGAATCTTAGCTAAGTTATTTACATCTGTGGCTTCATTTCTCAGTCAAATGGAAGGTGAATATACTGAATCTGCCCATGTCTGATTGCTTTGTGTAGCGTTGAAAACTGTGGTAACAATGCTTGAAGATCCACAACACAGAATGGTTGAAGATCCAGGTATTTTATATTTAATGTCCTCTGTGTTCATCTAGACATCAAGTAAATTTCTTCTTTTCTACATCTCTTTACTTCTCACATGCCTTTTCTCTTATGACTCTGCACTATCTACCTAGCTCATCTATCCTTGAGAGCTTGTGAATCCAGTCTTTTTGCTTATTTTTCTTACTTCTTCATAACTAGTAACTTATTTCTTCATAATTAAAATGAGCTTAGTTATTTCTTTCTTTATGTCCTACCTTAGTGTTACTGGTCTACCCTGGTGTTATTGTTACAAACACATTTCACTCCCCTTTTCTTACACACCTGCTAAGCAAGCATTATACCACTTAGTTATAATTCAGTGCTCTACCATCTGTTTTTATCAACAAAATTTTATTGTCACAGAGGCATACCCATCTGTTTCTTTATTGTCAATGTAGTTCCTGCCATTTGTGTCCGGTTGGACGACCCTGAAGGACAAGCTGTGAAATGAGGCAGATACAACAAGAAAACTGTGTGATTCCACTTACCTGTAGAATATTAAAAAATTAAATTCAAGAAAGCAGAGAGTAGAACAATGGTTCCCAGAAGCACTGGGGGTAGGAAAAGGAAAGTGTTGATCAGAGGGCGTGAAGTCTCAGTTATCTAGAGTGAATAATTTCTAGAAATATAGATACAATGTCCAACATAAAGGCAATATAACATTTATTCTTTGTTATGTAGTTGAAATTTTCTAAGGCACTAGGCCTTAAGAGTTGTCAACATGGGAAAATGGATATGTTAATTCACTTCATAATTAATTATGTATGTGCATATGAAAGCATAATTTTAACAAGTAAAATTAATAACTTTCATCTCTCTTCAAAGGAGAAAGAAATACCTATGCCCTTCAAAATCCAAATTACCTAATATTTGAAAAAAAAGTCACAAGAATGTTTGATAATTTCTTCTTTAGAGACTGGTGATAGACTGGAGTAAAAACCAAACCAAACTAAACCAATTAATGTCTACATTTTCTTTTATTTTGAAGGAAGAAACTGTGTGCATGTGTGTGTGTGTGTATGGGGGTACAATTGCATGTGGAGTCCTAAGAAGGACCTCAAGCACTCTGCTCTATCACTTTTCACATTATTCCCTTGAGAAAGCATCTCTGATTGACCCTACAGCTAGTGGCATCCAATATATCCCACAGATCCTCTTGTCTTCCCCAAGCCACCTGTGCTGGAGTCACAGGTATACGCATGGCACATAGAAACAGCCAGCTTTTTACGTAGGTGCTGGTCATTGCCACTTTTGTTCTCAAGTTTGTGCAGTCCTACCCACTGAGCCATTGCCCAGTCCCTTGAGAAGGACGTTTTCCTTTAAAAAAATTCATTCATTTATTGTTTTTATTTATAACAGAAGATGCTTGTCAGCCTACTTAGACTGGAAAAGCATGTTGCTATAGAGATCCATTGTTTTAACAGACAAAATAAGGACATCACCTGCTTTTGTCATCTTTGTTTCTTCCAACAGCGCCAGTTGTGCTTATATTTATTCTTTGTATTTTTCTCACCAAGGAAAGCAGTTCAGTCTTTTCAAAGTGTTCAAAGAACATTGGAAGACAAATGGGGGACCAAGTGTGATACCAGACAAAGTCCAACAGGTGGCTGTATTTCTCAAAGTTTCAAAACTAGCTGGGCTGTCTGTTGCAGGCAAGTTTTCATCCCAGCTCCCAGCTCCCACGCACTGATCATTTGATTCTGAGATGGCCGGTTTTACAACAAAGGGCTAAGCAGTGTGGGCAACAAAGAGAGAGGTTATCCCACTCCCAGACATGATTTCATCGACTTTCTCCAGAGCAGTGCTTTCACTGCTCATTGCACAGATTCGAGTGAATACTCATTTATATTGTCCGTCTGGTTGATCACTCTGTAGTGTTCCCTGAAATAGAGGGGAGTCTGAAGCTTAAATATACCATGTCATAGACAACTGGATCTGGTGATTAATTATCCCACTAGAGTAAGTTTATTAGTAAAAAGTCACATTTCTACTTCACTCTACTTTAGGTAGTTTTATACATGTTAACGTTGGCTAACACTTATATTAAATGCGTTATAGTTCACTCTTGTCTTCACTGAATGTTCACTCTAAATAGCTGAAACTTCACGTCCTCTGATTAATACTTTCTATTTCCTACCTCCAGTGCTTCTGGGAACCATTGTTCTACTCTCTGCTTTCTTGAATTTAATTTTTTAATATTCTACAGGTAAGTGGAATCACATAGTTTTCTTGTTGTAGCTGTCTTATTTCACAGCTTGTCCTTCAGGGTCATCCATCCGGCCACAAATGGCAGGAATTCCACGGACAATAAGGAAACAGATGGGTATGCCTCTGTGACAATAAAATTTTGCTGATAAAAACAGATGGTAGAGCACTGAATTATAACTCAGTGGTAGAATGCTTTCCCAGCAGGTGTGTAACAGAAAGAGGAGTCAAATACAGACCAGTAGCACTGAGGCATGACATAAAGGAAGAAATAACTAAATTCACTAAATGAACTTATAGTTCACTCTTAGCTCACTAAATACCTTATTGCTCTCTCTTCTTCCTTCTTTTCTCTCAAAAAAATTGTGTTATGCTTGTTTATTTCATTGTATAAAAACAGTGTTAAAATGGAGTTGTAGCACACACTTTTGATCTCCCTACTCAGGAGGTTGAAACATGGAGGTCAGAAGTTAAATTTGAGCCAGGATAGTATACTTTATTATACATAAGAACCTGTCTCCAAAAAGAGGAGGAAGATGAAGAGGGAGTGAAAGAGAGAAAATGTTGATGTACTGCCTTTAAGTAGGTGCTATGCAATTGCATTGGTCTCATTCTCTCTGCAACATGGAGTTTATCGCATTTTCTTTTTAAATTTTTTAAAAAAGTACAAAGTCTTATTTTGACTTTATTTTTTATTTTTATTAATTACAGTTTATTCACTTTGTATCCTAGCTGTAGCCCCCTCCCTCATCTCTTCCCAATCCCACCCTCCTTCCCTCTTCTTCCCCTATGCCCCTCCCCTAGTCCGTTGATAGGGAAGGTTCTCCTCTCCTTCCATCAGACCCTGGCCTGTCAGGTCTCATCAGGACTGGCTACATTATCTTCCTCCACTTATTTTCTAAGTGCTGTCATAGGGACATCTCAAGTCAGATTCTAAGTGTTTTATGAATATTCCTGTGTTGGCTTCTGTCTCCTACCACATTGCTGTTTACATGGAATCTAGTTCTGATCCAAATGATTATTTTATAATATTTTGTTCAAGTTAGTATGGTTTCTGTCAAAGACCCCTCCCTCCCCATTTTTCTTTGTGTGGTGTTACGGATCAAACTCAGAGCCTTTCCTATTCTAGGCAAGTGTTCTGCCACTGAACCAAAACATTGACAAACTATTTCAAATCCTCATAAAATACTGCTACTCTTCATATTATTTTTGATATTATAGACTAAGGTGTGAAAAATAAATTGCGAAGTTTATATATACAAGTTTTAGAACATATAATTCTAACTTCAGGAACATTGCAATAAAATATGAGCTGTGCAAGGAGATATTATCTCTATGTTGCAAGTCAGAATAAACTGTTTTACTAACATTGCAATCAGGTATGCACTTGTTATATTATATTTTCTCTTTCTCTCAGAGTATAAGGATCAGCAGATCGACTTAAAAAATGTTGGGAAGTCAAACTCTACTTTAGCTACATGCCTGTACCGAGATTAGCTAGAGCACAGACTCCGGTGCGTACCAGCAAACTACTGTTTTTCTTAAAAAATCCATCTTGAAGCACAATCCTATTGCCACACCTATGGAAAAAAAGATTTCTATATGTTTAGCCTCCAGAAGAAGTAACAGAATACCGCAGTCAATTCTGTCTACTTTAACTAAGAAAGAATTTGAAAAAGATCAAAGAGCTTAAGTAATCATGAATCTATATTGATTAGAAAACGTCCATAGGAAATACTATAACTCCTTTTTGGTGTTGAAAGATATTGGCTGAGTTGGAATATAACTTTCTATATTCACAGAAATTTCTTTTTCAAAATTTTATTTTAAAATTGTTTTCATAGCAATTTCTAAGAGCAAATGAAGTGTCAATTTTATTCATTGAAAGTTTTTCCATTAAAGCATAGAAATATCATTTATTAATGCTTCCATGTATTAATTCAACAAATCCTTATTCAACTGTCTCTTTCTCTGTCTGTCTGTTGGTCTGTGTGTGTGTGCACATGTGTGCGTATTTGTGTACGTATGTGCATGTTTGTGTGGCTATGTCTGTGTGTGAGAGTGTTCATGTATTCAGGTATGTATTCCCGGAGGCCAGAGGACATCCTTGGCTGTAACTCCTCAGACACCATTTCCATTGTGGTAGAGACAGTTTCTCATTGGCCTGGGGCTCATCACATAGGCTAGGCTGGCGAGCTATCAAGTCTCAGGGATTTGCTTGCCCCTGCCTGCCTAACGTTGAGATTACAAGCGCAAGCCACCACTGATGGAAAACTTTTACTTAAGTTATGACAGCTGAATTCAGGTCTTTATGTTTGCAAAGCAAATACTTCGCCAACTGCATAATCCTTTAGGCTCTGTTTAATGATTTTTATATATCATGAACAGACAGATATGGAGTTACAGTGAG
The DNA here is from genome assembly GCA_028658305.1 of Pachyuromys duprasi. Classification (NCBI taxonomy): domain Eukaryota; kingdom Metazoa; phylum Chordata; class Mammalia; order Rodentia; family Muridae; genus Pachyuromys; species Pachyuromys duprasi. The sequence continues at coordinate 74,293,786 of CM053753.1, read as the reverse complement.
AAAGAAGGCAGAATCCCTGACTCCATGGAATGTACCTTTTTCTTTCTTTTTTCTTTTCTTTTCTTTTTTTTAGCTCCTCTAACAAACCACTGGATGCTAGAGTTTTGTAGGTCAGAATTCAAACAAATTTCTCTGAGGTAAAAATGAAGGGTCTGGAAAGGCTTTATTATTTTCTAGAGTATAGGGAATTGTCCTTTTCCAGAATTCAGGGTTTTCTTTGTAGTTTTGCTACGCATCTTCAAAGCTTTGTCATGTGGCATCTGTCTGACCTTCTGTCCTTCATCATCTGTTTCTGTGACCATAGCTGAAACAGTTCCCCACTGTACAGAACTCATGTGGTTACATTGGAACCATTTGGATAGCCCAGACTTAGCCTCCAACTGCAGGCTTTGTGTCTTTGACTAACAATTTAAGTAACAATTGACAAGTTCCCTTTGACTTTCATTCCAAGCATCTCAGAAGGGAATCTTTGGTGATATTTCTGAGACTGTTACATGGAACTTGAAGACTTATGCCATGAGTAGTAAATGACGACAACAGGGCAAGCAGGGGACTCAAATGACAGGCTGGATGAAGGCAGTGATGATATGAGGCATTCTTGCTGATGTTAGCTCATGAGAATTCCGGGCTTCGCATTCCAGATATTTCTATACATTGAGAAAAAGAGGGAATCTTGATTATGTGAATTATACCAATTTTAGAAATGTGAATATATATCTTGGGGTGTTTCCTCAGAAGCAGACCCTCAGTTGGACACTGACAATAAACCTGTAGTTTATCGAATAAATCTTCTAGGGAAACTGAGTAGGAAATGAGAGACTAGGCAAGAGAAGGGACAATGACAACAACTTGGATACAGTCTCAGGCTTTATCTGATCTCATGGGAAATGCTGGAGCAGGTAATAGCCCAGTGTCTACCACAGGAAACTGGGGCTTCCATAAACACTTACTAGCTAGCCATTTGCTCAGAGCTTCCCCAGAAACACGTAAAGAGTTTAGCCTTAAACGGATGACCATAAATGGAAGTGCTTATGATTTTTATTGTTTGGCTTGCTCTTTACTTTCTACTAGACATAAGGACGACTATATGATAAGCCTAATTGGCTTTTCTGTTGCTGTTGTTCAAGCCTTCTATTTTTATTTTTCAAATATTAATTATACATGTTTACAGGGTTCAAAGAAAATATTTTGATATGTAAACACACATTAGAAAGATTGTATTAAACTAATACATCTATTGTCTTATACATATTTTTATTTTAAATTTTATCGGTAAAGCATTTTTGTCGTACTTTAACTGTTATGCTGTGTGGACTTTAAGTCGTGCAAACTTACTCCCTCTGTGTAGTTGAAACATTTTCCCCTTGAACAACATCTTTCAAAAACTCACTCCCCTGTCTCCAGCCTCTTTACTACACTTTGCTTTTAATCACTAGTTTACCTTCTACTTGCGTACATGCGACTTTCTCAGGTGCCACACCTAAAGGAGATTATGTGGCATTTTTTGGCCTGGTTCATTTCACTTACTAACACAATGTCCTCCAGGCTCATCAATGTTATTAGGAAGGAAAAGTTTCCTCTTTTCAAAGGCTGAGTAAAACCCACTTTCTTTTTGCAGTCATCTGCAAAGGCACTACTTGAACCGTGCTTCACTGAACATGGAAGTGCAAATGTCTCTTTCAGCACGTTGATTGCAATGCTTTTGCATACATAACCAGACATATAATCACGGTGATTCTACTTTCAGGGGTTTTTGAGGGACCTTCATGCTGAATGTTCTTAATCATTATGCAGTTCTGTATTCCCACTAGTGGGAATGTGGAAAAGCATTTCCATTTTCTCTGCCTTTTTACCAGCTTTTATATTTTATCTTTTATTTAGTCATGGTAACTAATGTGAGAGGTTTGATTGTTCTAAATCTAAGTGTCTTTTTAGCACAACACATATGGATAATGTCTTACAAGTCAAGAAAAAGCTTTACTATTTAGCCTTTTGAATTCATGTTTATAGTTCAAGAGATGCTCCGAAATGTAGAGCAGGGTAATTTTATTAAGAATAACCCTTTTCTTGAAAACACCATGCAATGCCTGGGATGCTTTACAACTTTTTCCAGATTTTAAGTTGGGAGATTTTAAATTACTATTTCTATCTTACTGGATCTTGTGGGGTCTATTAAAATTATTTACATCATCTTGATTTGACTTTCATTAGTTGTATTTATCCAAAGATCCATTAAGTTAACATGCAGTAAAATAAGAAAAACAAGGACCAAAAGCCAAAATCTTTAATGCAAGCATTTCAACTACACATGTCATTCTCAATGCTGCGTGTATAATATAGTTCCAGTTCAGGTAACTGAAACTATATAAAATGTATCTTGCTTTCCATGCAGTGTGAACACTCACTAATTAAAAAAGTCACAGCTACAAGAGTATTTTTGATAACTGACAATACATCTGACTAACTCAATCTTGTTAGAAAAAAAAATTTGTAATCCTGCCTTCCGTTGGGAACACATTTTTTTTTTACAGAAGACAAAAATGGCAATAAGCCTTCGGATAAAATATTAAAATATTTATAGTTAAAATCCCAGATTTCTTAGCAGTCAGTTTAGAGTGAAACATAAATCCATAAACTATTACGAATGCATTTCTAAGAGAGTGCATCATCAGGTTCATGCTACTAAATTATTAGGTGTTTCCATTTAGACGATGTTTTCCTATAGTACAGCCAGAAGATGCACAAATATTAATGACTCTCATCAAGACACAAATCTATTCATACCTGTCCATATCTCTCCCAGTAGGCTTTCATCTGACCCTCAGCTGCCATTCCAATGAACACTTCCTCACTCACAGGGCCCAGAGTGGCATTACCACTCTCTGTTCAATAGGGATATGTTCTGTTGATTATAAGACATTTACAACTTAGCTAATTAGCTATGCTTTTTACATTGTCACCATCACTGTCTGTAGAGCTTACTTATTGTGGAATGAACTGTGTGTGCACAATCAACACAAGTACTTTACTAGAAGTGAGCTCAGACTTGTGGTTATAATTGAAAGCTGTAGTCTGGATACAGAGGTATCAGCAAAGAAGCCTTCCTTCACCACCTTTGTATTAGCATAGACACTTCAGGGTGTCACTAGCTACAAGAGGTGCATTATCCAAGCTCACAACCAGAAAATAGTTATTCCTAAAAGCTAACAGGACATTTCCATATTATTTTGATATAACATTTACATATTATTTCCGATAATCCTTTAACCCCTGATGATATTAACTGAAATGTACATATTGATCAAGTGTGAGACAATCTGATGCAAACTACACTGCACAACCCTCTTCTCTGCTCCCTACCAAGGCCTTCAAAAGTCTTGGGTGGTGAGTGTGGCCCTAGATGGGGACACAATGGTGATCATCAGGTCAAGTCTTCCATCTGAGAGAAATGACATGCAATGTGTGGCTGATTAAAATGCCCATGGAAGATTTACTGGCCATTTGTAAACAGTCCTTTGAATATAATTTGAAAAAGCAACTCTTAAGCTTTTACCAACTTTAAAAAGGAAAGTCTTGCTTTATCTGGCTATTACAGATGTTAAGATGTCACTAACCTAATAAAGGAAAAGTACAAAGTCCCACGCTCATGCCACTATGGTCAACAAAATTCCGAGAGGTCTGGAGTAGGCGCCAGCATCTGCTCAAGGATGTCACGTTTAATGTGCCATTCTGCAAATGCAGCCACTCTTCTCAAGTAATGAACACATTCTGAGAGCACATCGTGTTAGTCTTAACTTTTGAAATAGAGGCTGTACGCATTTTTAAGTTTTCAGAAAGACCAGACACTTCCAACAAGGACTTAAGTTTTCCACCACACATACCTTTGCATTGAATAACCTTGCTCACTAATTAAAGGCTAAAACTGAAAAAAAAAATGTTTCCTAAACAAAAGCCACCTCACTGCATGCCTACCCCATCTCTATCAGTCCAATAGTCAAGTTGGTACAAGTGTAATGTTTTCAGGGGAAATTTAAAAATTGACTAACAAAAAGGTATAAAGACCTTTGGGTTGGTTCCTACTCCCTCCCTGAACATACACAATACTTTTCTATGGATTAAAAAAAGATATTTACAAAAAATGATCCTTAGTAACTCCACCTTTAATATATGTTATGCACATCTAAACAATGCCTAGAAGGACCAGATGTTGTAAAGAAGGACTTTCACAGTGATACTGAAAAATTGTACGCAGGTCTCAGGGATTATATTGGAAAGTGCCTTCTGATCATAGTTCTGGTTCAAAACTTTCCATTTCTTCCAGCACCTTCTCTCTTATATCAAATGTGATGTTATCAACCTCAAGTCCAAAGAGTCCTTTTCAAAAGATAGCCTTTTTATGAATTTAAACACAAGGTCCACATATGTGCTACCTCACTAACTTTTCTTTTATCATATGTTGGCACCTTAAGATATTAAAAACTTACCAGTTGTTTCTTGTATCCATACACATACACATGAGAGAGAGAGAGAGAGAGAGAGAGAGAGAGAGACAGAGAGAGACAGAGACAGAGACAGAGACAGAGACACAGAGAGAGTGGAAAGAGTGACAAACCACATAATGGGCAATGCAAATGTTTTGTGTCACATACCAATACAACCTTTTTCTGGTTCCTCTACCCTACTTTCCTCAGTCCAGTAGTCAGCAAGCAATTACAGACAGTCCCCTATTATCAGAATTGGTTTTCCAATTCTATTTTCAAACAGTATTTTCTAAGTTTTCAAAAGTTATTTTCAAAGCATCGTCATACTATTTCTACTTTTAAATGTACCAAAATGCTTGTAAGTATCTAGAAATACTGGCTGTTTTTTTTTTTTTTTTTTTATCCAGCAAAGACAAATTACACTGCACATGTGGCAATGGTTATAATCCAAGGTAGCTTCTAACTTTGACCATTTGGGCTTTGAACCATTATTTCATCAGTTTCAGATCTTTGCCTTCAAGCAGTAGACAAGTACAGGCATGTGTAATGCTTTGAAATAGTAAAAACAAACGTATATCACAAAACCATTCGTGGAGATCAAGATTTCCCATGAATGTTAACACAAAGTGTACCAAATATGCTAGATTTACTGATGACTAGATCATACATTGGCAACTCCTTCAACATCTAGGGACTCTATGCCGAACCCCCTTGTTTGTTGAACACTCTTCTCTCATGCCATGTCTACCTCCACCCAAAGGTAACACATCCTGCTTGACCTGGCTGGTGCTTTCTCTGGGTCCCCTTGTCTAGGCTGGGGACCAGCACAGGGCCTTGAACATGGACAGAGAATCATTTTACCACTGCTTGATAGCCAGGTCTCGCAATTCTAGGCTGTGGAGTCTGCAAGGCTGAAGCTAGGCCTATCCAGCTTACCCTGGCCTGAGCCAAGAACTCAGAGCCCCCCTATGATGTTGACAGGCCACTTGGGTGGGACTTGGTCATTGCTACTGAAAAGCAATGCCATTATATCTTAGTCACAGTCTCACAAAGTCCTGTGATATCTGCTCTGAGGTTCACCACAAAGATGCTCGTTTTTGCCCTACCTTCAAAGCACTAGAATAAGCAAATACACTTAAAAATTATCACGCGTAATAATATACAGGTCTTTTTAGAACAAAAAGAACTAAGTTGATTAGTTTTTAAATAATGCCTATTTATAGTTGCTTTGTCACCTCTTTCTGTGTGACTTGCAAATCAGTTTAGCCTTTGGACACATTTGGTGCACACCATTATAATACATGTTCAATTTTTGGCTGCCTTGAGGGGGGCATGAAAACAGCCTCAGAGAGTATTAATAGGACAGCTGCAAATTTGAGAAGCCAATACTTTCACTTGATTTCATTGTTCACAGCTGAATGAAGCTGGAGAGAGAGGGGAATTGACTCTTTAGTATGCCCCTGGGAACACGTGGTGCTGCTCTGGGGATGATCTCATGAATCTTACAGAAGGAAGATTCTGTGACTGTGCATTGAAAGTTTGGGCTCACTCCTGAACGCCCAGGCTTAGTCTTGTTATAATTATATTCTCACAATATTCTAGATGTTGCAACCACTATCGGTTGGCCAACTAAACAATAGGTTCCACATGGAGATATCTGTAGAATTCATGTCACAATGTTTAGATTTTCAGAAACATTTTAACAGTATTTAAAGGCACCGAACACCACAAGTATACTAATATGAAGGTTGACCCAAAACCTCAGAAATATGTGTATGTTAAACTCTCATAACCTTTCTGTAAAATCAATAGATTAGGCTTATCTTCAGAGATTATGCTTAGCAATCACACTTGTTTACCAATGTGTCTTAATTTCTATATCATCTTTGTATTTCAGTGCATCAGATCTTAAATGATGCCAACTCTACTGAACATCCACGGAGAGATAGTGGAGACAATTTAGCCAAAAGAGCACATTAAGGTTCAGGTACGTTCTCAAAAGTGGTCATGGGGTCAAAAGGACACCTGCTTTGGAGAAGGCAAGGTTAATTATACGTTTCACTAGCATGTGACCACACACGCATGTCTTAGCCTTTGGATGTCTGTTTCCTCATCTCCAAAATGAAGAGCTTAGATTTAGACAACTTTTGAAGCTTTTTCCAAGTCCGACATTTGCCTCATCCTCTGTTCCTCCACAGAGACAGGCTGGAGACCGCTCAGGATAACGTCACTGTCTCCTCTCTTGCTCAACTGATTTATCTCACACTTGTCTGGCCATTTCTCATCTTAGGAAATACAAGCTGGTGTCCTGGAGTAGCTGGACCTTGTAAAGGGAAGTGTTGGACTTTCTCCTACTCAGTTAAGCTGTTTGTTCCGTCCACCAACACCATAAAATCATCTTTCTGTTTCCACTCCAGGATTTTTGCTTTGACTCCTAGACAATGAAGAGAATTACTTTAAAGATACCAGCTAAGTTTCTTGTCTCTATACACTTTCAGCTGGTGTGGTCTTCAGCTGGTGTGGTCTTGGTAAGGAACACGAAGGAAAGGGCATGTTCTCTGGAAAAAAAATGGCTACTTCCCCCCCCCCCACTATTTCTAGAAGCAGCACGCCACTGTGGAGGAGCGTCAAATGTTTTAAACTACGATCAGAGATTAGGGCATACTTGTGCTGTTGGAAACAGGGACATTCTTATTTTCTAACTAAAAACGATTTCTTGGAATCTTGAGCTTGTTTAGACATTTCAATATTGTGTTCACGGTAATTATAGTCTTATGTGAGGTTTCCAGGATTTTATTCTTTATCTCAAATAGCGTATAAGTTCTTTTATCACATAATATTCCTTCTTATGGAAGGAACTATGTGACTTATAGAGGAAGGATCGATAGAAGAAAAAAAGGAAAATGAGTCATTTCCCCCTCCTTCCAAGTTCCCTTTCAAACATGAAAACATGATTAAACACGTATGTGTGACACAGTGGTGGTAGGAACAGCCTAGATCCCTCTGAAAGCTATTAAAACAGGTATTTGAGTCCAAGGAGCCACAAACAGGGAGGGGACCTGGAGTGTGTCCCAGTGCATCTTGACTTTACAGCCTTGTCTTTATCTTTAGATATTCTTTCCTTATGGACAGGTGTTTGAAATGTGTTTGATCTAGCCAGTCCAAATATGCAAAACAGTTACTCAGGACGCCTGCCCTGTCCATTGCTTTGTGTTTACTACATGTAAAAATAGTTAAGTAAATTTTATTTAACATTGTGTGGTGGAAATGCCTACATTAAATTTATATAAATATATGTAGAATAGATTAAGAAAAATGTCTCTCATCTTAAGATTGATCAGCCCAAGCATTATTGCTGCTGTTTTATGTTGAATCTCTCTCTCTCTCTCTCTCTCTCTGTGTGTGTGTGTGTGTGATTGTGTACTTGCCATAAGTGTTATAGGATATTTATCAACTTGTGGACTTTACCAACTAGATTCCAGTCAAACTTTCCAGTATTCAGTTGTGAGAACCAAATTAGTCCTAGACATTGCAAAATGTTCACAAGAAACATGATCTTCCTTGGTTGAGCCTGTTGCCCAATTTTAGATACATTTTTTGTTTCATGATGATCTATCACTTATTTGGAAGCAAGGTGATCAGCCCTGAATTTCTACCATTTGACAGACTCATTTGAGTTAACTGCTAAGTGGGGATAATCAGCATTTCACAAAGTCACCATAATAACCACATTGATAAAATTTATTTAAAAGAACATTCTTCACGAATGTAGCAAGTAAACTCTTAAGAAAATATGTTTCCCCTAAAAGTCTTTCATTTCCCCCTTCTTTTATAAGTTTCCCTGCACTGTGCCCAAAGTTTGGCTATGAGTCTCAGCATCTGCTTTGATACTGCTGGGTAGAGTCTTTCAGAGGCCCTCTGTGGTAAGCTCCTGTTTTCTCCCTCCTCCATTGTCCATCCCATTTGCCTTTCTGAGTGAGGATTGATCATGTTACCTAGGGTACTCCTTCTCGCTTAGCATCTTTAGGTGTGCAAATTTTAGTATGATTATCCTATATTACTATCTACTTATAAGTGAGTATATACCATGTGTGTCTTTCTGCTTCTGGGATACCTTACTCAAGATGATCTTTTTTAGTTCCCACCATTTGCCTGCAGATTTCATGATTTCCTTGTTTTTAATTGCTGAGTAGTATTCCATTGTGTAAAAGTACCACAATTTCTGTGTTCATTCCTCCATTGAGGGACATCTAGGTTGTTTCCAGATTCTGGCTATTACGAATAAAGCTGCTATGAACATGGTTCAGCAAATGTCTTTGCTATATACTTGATCATAATTTGGATATATGCCTAGGAGTGGTATAGCTGGATCTTGAGGTAGCACTGTTCCTAATTGTCTAAGAAAGTGCCAGACTGGTTTCCAAAGTGGTTGTACACGTTTACATTCTCACCAGCAATGGAGGAGGATTCCCCTTTCTCCACAACCTCTCCAGCATGTGTTGTCACTTGAGTTTTTCATCTTAGCCATTCAGATAGGTATAAGGTGAAATCTCAGGGTCGATTTGATTTGCATTTCCCTGATGACTAAGGATGTTGAACATTTCTTTAAGTGTTTCTCTGCCATTCGATATTCCTCTACAGAGAATTCTCTGTTTAACTCTGTACTCCATTTTTTTTTTGGTTGAAAGTCTATTTTATTAGATATTAGAATTGGTACTCCATCTTGCTTCTTGGGTTCGTTTGCTTGGAAAACATTTTTTCAGCCCTTTACTCTGAGGTAGTGTCTATCTTTGTTGCCAAGGTGTGTTTCTTGTATGTAGCAGAATGATGGATCCTGATTTTGCATCCATTCTGTTTGCCTGTGTCTTTTTACTGGGGGAATTGAGTCCATTGATATTGAGAGATATTAATGACCAATGATTGTTAATTCCTGTTATTTTGATGTTGGTGGTGTTAATGTGTGTGTGTGTGCATCCCTTTTGTTTTTGCTGGTGTGGAATTATTTAATTCCTGTGTTTTCTTGGGTATAGTTAACTCATTCAGTTGGAGTTTTTATTATAGTATTTTCTGTAGGGTTGGATTTCTTGATAGGTATTGTTTAAATTTGGTAAAAGAAATGTTAAATTTAAAAATTTCTTGACACAAAACATCCAGGTATAGTATGAAAAGATCTAATCTAAGAATAATAGGAATAGAAAAGGGTAATGATTCCCACCTCCAAGGACCAGACAATATTTTCAACAAAACCACAGAAGTTTCCAAACCTAAAGAAAGAGGTGCCTATAAACATGCAAGAAGCATATAGAGCATCAATAAAATTGGACCAGAAAAGAAAACCATCCTACCATATAATAATCACAGTACAAAGAAAGAATATTAAAAGCTGCAAGGAAAAAAGGCCAAATAACTTACAAAGGAAGACCTATCAGAATTACATCTGACTTCTCTACAAATACTTTAAAAGCTAGAAGAGCCTGGACAAATATCATGCAGCCTCTAAGAGACCACAGATGCAAACCCAGACTACAATATGCAGCAAAACTCTCAATCACCACAGATGGAGAAAACAAGATATGTACTCCATTTTTTAATTGGATTACTTGATTTATTGCTGTTTAACTTCTGAGTTCTTTATATATTCTGTATATTAGCCCTCTAATTGGTGACGATCCTTTCCCAGTCTGTAGGCTATCGTTTTGTTCTGATGACAGTGTCCTTTCTTTACAGAAGCTTTTCAGTTTCATGAAGTCCCACTTATTGATGCTCTTAGAGCCTGTGCTGTTGGTGTTGTGTTCTGGAAGTTTTCTCCTGTGCCAATGAGTTCAAGGCTCTTTCCCAGTTTTTCTTCTAACCGGTTTAGTGTGTCTGGTTTTATGTTGAGGTCTTTGATCCTCTTGGACTTTAGTTTTGCACAGGGTGATAAATATGGATCTATTTGCATTTTCTTATTAATTTATTAAATTTTATTTTTTATATTAATTAAAGTTTATTCACTTTGTATCCCAGCTGTAGCCCCCTCCTTCATTCCCTCCCATCCCACCCTCCCTCCCTCATCTTCTCCCATGCCCCTCTCCAAATCTACTGATAGAGGAGATCCTCCTCCCCTTCCATCTGATCCTAGCTTATCAGGTCTCATCAGGACTGGCTTCATTGTCCTAAATGTAGACATACAGTTAAAACAGCACCATTTGTTGAAGATGCTATCTTTTTTCCATTATATGATTTTTGCTTCTTTATAAAAAATCAAGTATCCATAGGTGTGTGGATTTATTTCTGTGTCTAGCTCTACAAGAACCAAAAAATCTGGGCATAGGGGTCTTTTCTGAGACTGATACTCCAACGAAGGACCATGCATGGAGATAACCTAGAACCCCTGCACAGATGTAGCCCATGGTATCTCAGTGTCCAAGAGTGTTCCCTAGTAATGGGAACAGGTATTGTATCTGAAACGAGCTCAGTGGCTGGCTCTTTGATCACCTCCTCCTGAGTGGAGAGAAGAAGATAATGCAGCAAGTCCTGATGAGATCTGATAGGCTAGGGTCAGATGGAAAAGGAGGAGGACTGCCCTATCAGTGGGTGTGGAGGGGGAGTGGGAAGGAAGTAGAAGAGGGAGCTGCAGCTGGGATGCAAAGTGAATAAATTGTAATTAATAAAAAAATAAAAGAATATATGTGTATTTATAATAAATTTGTATTCAAATTATTAAAGGCATTTTAAATAATACATTTAATTTTTTTATAGATAAGTAAATCCAATAAGCAAAGCAAAATATATTTCACTGAAGTGATTTCCAGGAAGCAATGTCAAGGAGTTAACTTAGAGTTCTACTGTATCTCTCTTGACAACAACCCAAGCAATGTCTGTTGGAAAAATTACCAAGAGCCCAGTACACGTTAGGATCACTTTGTGGCAAAGAAAAGAAAAAAAAAAGAAAAGAAAACAAAACCAAAACAAGGACTTTTGTATCTTGGTTCATATCTTACACGTGGGTAAAATACATGCATCAAAAGCATTTGGGGGTTATCATTGTTCCCATGCTTGCTTTAAAGTGATAACATGGCCTTTAAAGACAAGTAACATATAATATCTTAAATGATGTCCCTCTTACTGTGTATAGCTCTTCACCTTAGATAACAGGAGTGATAAGGCTTCTACGACACATGTATTCAATGCAGGTTGTGGGAAACCTTGGGAATATAAAGTCCACTCCCAATGACCTCTAGTGGGTTGGTGGTAGCTAGAGATACCAGTCCATGGATAGGAGTGATAGAAGTGGTAAGGGAAGAAATGTTTAAGGGAAAGTAGATGGAGGTCAAATATTTCCTTATGATTTTTATTCGTCATTTTAGAAACTAATTTGAGCCTAGTTGCCAACTGTTCTTCTGTGTCTAGAAGTTGTGTTGGTTTTATTTCTCACTAGCATACCACAAGTTGAGAACTGCCACAGTAAACTCAGAGTAAACAGTCAAAAACGGTTGACTTATTACGGTGTCTTTCCTTGATCAGCTTAGGTTTGGTTTTAGAAGTTCTTATCCTGGTGTTTTCAGCAGTCATTGCTGAATGGTTGGAATTGGTACATGAGTTCAAAGGCTTCACTTGTCACTTCTGATGATTACTGCTAAGACATTCATGTATGATTACTTATGTTTCCCTCTAAGAAAGCTCTGTTCTGTAGTGTTCACAAAAATCTGTAGAACCAAGATCTTTTTTTTTTTTTTCAGCCAGCATCACTTTTCAAGATATACCTTAGAGGACAGTTGACTCGAAGTCATTTTTCCCATACTACTTGAAAAATCTAAATGTGACTTCTGTTTTTGAATTTTTCCTGTATCTCACATTGACACATGTTTTTTTAAGAAAAGACAGTCCTGTACAACCTGCTCCTCATTTTAATGAGAGTTTCTAGCGATTTTCTCCAGAGTGGAAAGTTAAAGCTTCTACCTTTGGTGGAAGGATGTGGAATCCAGAGCCAAATGACCACTCTGATCTCCAAGGCTACACAGTTTACTGTATTTGTATTAACAAGAGTTAACCTCTGCAGGACTTTGAAAATAAAAAGATAGCCTTTGTTTGCTTCAATTACTCTGAAATCTCATGGGGCAAAGTAGACAGACCAATGCATTGCTTTTTATTTTATTTCATATTCTCTTAATTGCTTGGCAGTTCTTTCCTTCAACATGTCGACTGTATTTACTTTATTTTAATCTTTTAGAATGTCCAACATCTCTTTATTCTGCCCAAATATTTGTTATATATACAATTTTATGAAATAATTAAATATTAGTAACTTGTGTTTCCTATGACACAATTTTCTAACTGCCACTGAAGCATTGTTTTTTTCCCTATATATTTTTGAGGGTCTTGTTTATTCCAGGCTGTCCTGGAACTTGTCATGTTTAAGAATGACCTTGGATTGTAGGAATGTCGTTTTTTGGATTGCATTATATCTTTTTTTAAAAAAATAATATTTTTATTGATTATTTGGGAATCACACATCATGAACCTAGAGCACACTCACTTCCCAATGCTCATTTTTCCCACATTGGGACCTCCCTCCAAACAGAAAGAAAGAAAAAAAAGAAGGAAAGAAAGAAAAAGAACCCACGTCCAACTTTGCAGTTTGTGCTGCCCACTGGAACATTGTGTCGGGCCCCTTAAAGAAAACTGAGTCGCACAGACATCCACAGGACCCCTGGCATCAGCACACGCGACCTCAGCGTGCTCTGCAGTGGCAGTCCAGACCGCAGACATCCACATGGACTCAGGAGACAGTGTCACTCACATCAACATGGCCTCGGGCTGCAGCACTGCCTGTGGACGTGAGCACGGGTTCAGGCTGCAGCACAGAACATGGACATCCTCATGGCCCTCGGTGATAACACGGGCCATTGACATAAACATAGTCCCCTGCTACAGTAGGACCACAGACCCAGATATGGCCTCTGCGTCAGCATGGATCTAGATATCACCGTGACCTCAAATGGCAGCATAGGCCATTCACATTAATATGACCCCCAGCGGTCACACAGCCAATGGATATCAACATAACTTCAGGCTATTTTGTCCATTTTTTATGAGGTTCTAGGTATTATGCCCAGGGTTTTGGGATGTTAGGTAAGCACTGTACCTGCTGAGCTGCATCCCTAGTCCCTGTTCATTAATTTATGCAAGCAAAATGTCTTGAACCCTAGGAAAACCAGAAACTAGGGTAGAGATAAAAGTGAATGATCGTTCCAGGAGACTGACATTTTCCCCTTCTTGGTAGGTATGGAACTAACTTCTGTTCTCTTTCATTATAGTAAGACAAGACAAGGAATCATCTCTTTATTTAATTTTTGTATCTTCTGTGTATATTTTATTAGACTAGCCTCAGATTCAATAATCTAGGGTTCTTATCAACCTATGTTAAGCCCAAGGTCAACTAAAATCCTTATATTCTTTCAAGAGCTGCTGCTCTTTCTTTTCTGAACTTGCACAACCATTTTATTTTTATAATAAGTACTGTTTACTCCATTCTCATAAAACTTCATGTCATATCTTCAAGTGCAGAGAAAATGTTTTGAATTCCCGTCATGTTGATGTTGATCTTCAAAATGTCCGTCTTCTAAAGAGCTTATAAGCATGCTTTTGTCTTCATCGGAACACTGATAAACATGTGTAGTAAGACAAGGCCAAGTGCAAGCCCGGGGGCACATTATCTTTGCAGTCAGGCACAAATCCCACTAGCCCTGCCAATATCTTGTTTACATTTCTTCACTTTATCTATAAGCTTCTTTTGAAAGATTTAATCAAATGCTTTAAGACACCCTCTTTCATCTAAAATATTCTTCCTTAAAGTTATAAATGAAATTGATTTGGAGTAATATTCGCTTAGAAATGGAAATAGATAATTTATTATTAAAATGGGGCAAATGTGGTACATCTCCCTTTAAGAAAAAAAAAAAAAGGATTACTGCATCCAAGGTTGTCTGGGAGGTAGATAAGAAAGAAAAGGGAGATTAAAGAACCAGACATTGGCACCATTAAATCAATAGTTGAAGTCCCAACTAAGGTGTGCAGAGTAAAAATAGAAATAGTGGAGGAATAATGATGTCCATTGAAAGGAAAAGAAATTGAGTGTTTTGTTTTGTTTTATGTTTAGGTTAATCTAGAATGACTCAGAATGAACACACTCAGAAGAGCAGCTCGTGTTTTAAAACGCAGGCTCTGAAATTAATGGAAACTAGTCAAATTATTTAACAATTAATTATAGTTTTATGTAGCATTTAAAATAAAACAAAAGCCATTGTTATCAAAGGTACATTCATTTGAAACAAAATTCTCAGCAATCAACCATTCTTTTCATTTTATCATGTGTCACTTCATAACTTTCTTTCCGTCCTCTTTACTCCTGTATCCACCCAGCTCTATGTGTATTAATCAAAGGCTGGGCAAGACACGAGGGATACAGAGCACACAGGAGCAATGCAGGAGAGAGACAGATCTGAAGAGCACCTGCCGAGCTAATAAAGAAAAGAGGAATAATGTTTAACTCTCCAGTGCAGAAGAAGCAAACAAAGCCTAAAGCTTTGTTTTGTAACTGTATCTCTTATTAACAGTTACAGTAGAAAAGAATAGTCAAATATGCAAGGGATTACTCAGATGACCTTATTTGGACTTGTTTGGAAGGATAGGATTCATGGTTTATATATTTGAGAAGAAATCTGACACCATAAAGAACAGCTTGTAAAAATGAACCGGTTTAGAGATCTGAGGGGGTTGGCAGTGGGAACAACAGTTTTGAGCTGCCCGCATCTCTGTGTTGGAGAGACCTGACCCTGAAGTCAGAAGGAGGAGGTTTGCAAGGAGAGAAAGCTTGACAACACTTGGGTGTTCCTAGGGTCAGATGGAAGGGAGGGAGGTCCTCCCCTATCAGTGGACTTTGAGGGGGGCAGGGAGGAGATGAGGGAGGGATGGAGAGAGTGGGAGGGAATGGGGGAGGGGACTATGACTGGGATACAAAGTACCTAACCTGTGATTAATATAAAAATAAATAAATTACTTAAAAAATAAATGCAAGGAAAAAGAATTTGTGGAGATGAAAAGTTGCAATTTAAAGGGAACGGGACAGCCTTATTTTTATGTTGTGGAGGTAGGCTCTTTCTCTGAGACCGGGTAGAAAGGGTAAGTATGAAACCCAGGGAAATTGAACATGATAAAGTCAGAGAACATAATTTTCAAGCCTAGAACCCCTGCTTGTATGTAGCAAATGGTAGCTCAATTCCCAAGTGGGTATACTAGTAAGGGGAACAGAAACTACTTTGGACATGAACTCAATGGCTGGCTCTTCGACCTCCCTGTCCCCCGAGGGAGGAGCAGCCTTGCTAGGCCACAGAAGAGGACATTGTAGCCATTCCCGAAGAGACCTGATAAGCTAGAGTTAGATGGAAGGGGAGGAGGTCCTCCCCTATCAGTGGACTTGGAAAGGTGCAGGGAGGAGATGAGGGAGGGAAAGGGGGGATAGGTAGGGAATGCGGGAGGGGGCTTCGGCTGAGATACAAAGTACATAACCTGTGATTAATATAAAATAAAAATGAAAAAAAAATTCTCAAGGGTAGTTCCACTGAAATTTAAGTTTGCAATACATATTTATTTCTTTATTAGGTCAGTTTGTGATTTCCATAAATGTAGAAATCTTTGAAGACCTTGTTTCCAGTAGGTATGACTGAGGAACAAGAGGTCCACAGTTCAGAACATTTCCTGTAGGATGCTGAATGCAGGGTAAGTTCAGGAGCACTGAGGTGGTTTTCTGAGTCTGCCAGTTTTTGTTACAACAGTATAAGAAGACATTTTCACCTTTATTCTTTGTTTAACTGTTTTTAAAAATTTTTTTTATTTATTATGATTTATTCACTTTGTATCCTACCTGTAGCCCCCACCCTCGTCCCCTCCCAATCCCGCCCTCCCTTCCTCCCTTATCTCCTCCCATGCCCCTCCTCCAGTCCATTGATAGGGGAGGATCTCCTCCCATTCCAGCCAACCCTAGCCTATCAGGTCTCCCCAGGACTGCCTTTCATAGTCTTCCTCTTTGGCCTGGTAAGGCTGCCTCCTGTCTCCCTCAGGGAGAGGTGATCAAAGAGCCAGCCCCCGAGTTCATGTCAGAGACAGCCCCTGTTCCCCTTATTGGGGTACACACTTAGATACTGAGCTGCCATGGGCTACTTCTGTGGAGGGATTCTAGGTTATCTCCATGAATGCTCCTTAGTTGGAGTATCAATTTTTTTAACATTTTTATTTTATATTAATCATAGGTTATGTACTTTGTATCCCAGCCGTAGCCCCCTCCTGCATTCCCTCCCTATCCCCTCCATCCCCCCTCATCTCCTCCCTGCTCCTTCCTAAGTCCACTGATAGGGGAGGACCTCCTCCCCTTCCATCTAACTCTACTTTATCAGGTCTCTTCAGGACTGGCTGCAATGTCCTCTTCTGTGGCCTAGCAAGACTGCTCCTCCCTCGGGGGGCGGGGGGAGTGTCTACGAGCCAGCCATTGAGTTCATGTCCAAAATAGTCCCTGTTCCCCTTACTAGGGTATCCACTTGGGAATTGAGCTACCATTTACTACATTCAAGCAGAGGTTCTAGGTTATATCCATACATGATCCTTGATTGGAGAAACAGATGTAGGAGAAAAGTAGCAGGACAAGAGTATCAGTTTTTTTATTTTTATTTTTTTAATATGAATGCTCCTTAAGGTTTTTGAAATTTGTTACTTGTTGTTTCACTTTAATATCACATCTAAATTCATTTTAACAAATAATTATTTAGGATTGCATTTCTCTTAGAATCTTATGTTTTTCTTTCATCTTCCTCTCCTCTTTTCTTTCTTTATTCCTTCCTTACTTTCTTTCTGTCTGTCTTTTAAAAACTTTCCACTGTTCCTTTCCTTCACAAACGATAAGCCTTTCTCACATGCCAAGGGAGTATGTGAAACAAGATACAAGTGTGACTATGAACGTATAGATCATGTTCTCCTATCAGTACCATGGTGGCATGGTGGAACAATTCAAGGACGGAGGTATTCAGTGATTGGTGAGTACATTCAAGCTCAGGGATTTTACTAGAGGAAGAAAAGAGGATGATACAGTTTGTAGTTAAAGAGCAGTGGCTTGGGATCAGGATCCTCACAGTTAACCCTAGCAGAGGGCAGCTGTCACAAGCTAAGTAAACAATGGACCCAGAGAACATGCCTTAGTTTGTACTGAACACAGGAACTTTGAGTACCAGGAAGGCAGGCTATAAGCCACAGTGCCTAATTTTTGAGGCTCAGTGTTTTTGTTGCCTACCAATGAGGAATCAGGACACAAGCCTATGTAAATCCATCCTAGGGGTTAGACTAGAATGTTTCCATAAATTAATTCTCTACTTTCAAACAATAGTACCATAAATTTGCCAAGCTGATTTTGGAAGCCAGAATAGCCCTCAAAAGTCTGTTTCAACTGCAGAGGTTTAGATCTAATCTCAATTAATAATGAACTTCAAATGGGATGTTGTCTTTCCTCCAGCAGTTACACAAATAAATATAGATAATTTATATTTTGAGTCATTCCCAAGGCTCTCACTGTTAAGACACTGGAATTATTGTCAATGGCAAAACACAAAAGGGAAAAGAGAAGGAGGGGACTAGGAAAATAAATTTTAACCCAACTTTTTCTTACTAAATACTTCCCTTCTGTTCAGTTTTATTATTTTCACAGAGCTATTAAATGTCATATTTAGAGTAAATGTCATTAAAAATCCAGAGGCAAATTAGAAAAATAACATCTGAATTCAATAAGAAAATATCTGCTTAGAACAACACAAACTGGTGGAAAAAGAATTCTCTATACCTCCACATGTTCCAAATTCACCCACTCTCAACCCTTCCTCTTAATTCTCCAGCAAAAAAAAAAATCTTGTATTTAACCAATGAGAGACAATAATCTCTACTGGCCTAGAATTTTATTAGCTGCTCTAGTTATGAAGAAAGAATGCTTTGTTTTTTTCAAAATTGTCCAGCTCAGGACATGATGCAAACCATCTCTCAAATTGGTGATTTGAGAAATTGCACATGATATTTAACAGTTGCATTCTTTTCAAATGTCAGCAATGTGCCAGCCAATACTAAGATTATTAAGCTAGAATAGTTTAATTTTAGTTCATTTAAGGGGAAAATCTTTATCACAAAATCACTGTAGTCAAAGGTAAATGATTTTAGGTTGTTTTCAAGGGTTACTGTAGTCTTTTATCATTTGGTCAATGATAAAAGTCATTATTGATGGCCCTTAGCAAATATTGAGTTAATTGTGCCACAAAATGTTATGGGTTTAGAACTACCCCATGGAACTTGTTTTCTGTTACAGTATACTTTACCTAGAATTTCATTTTAATAATGATTCTACCTGTAGGATTTAAATTCTTCCTGAGACCACATCTCTTCAAAAGCTAGCATTTGGAAAAGTTGACAAATGAGACAAATACTTATCAATAATAGTCATTAGAGTACAGTCATTGTCATTTAAGATCTAGGGGCAAATGAGAGAAATGACCTTAAGAAGATATTGAAAAGAATATTAAGTATTAAGAAGATAGTTGTTTGGAATTATATGAACCAATGGAAAGAAAGTTCTCTGCACCGCTACCACCACATAGCATTAAATCTCTCCTCCCCAACTTCCAACCTTCTTTTAATTTCCCAACAGAATCTATTGATCATTCCCTCACACAAAAGCAGCTATGTCACTGGCTCTTTGAGTTCATCAGGTGGGGTGACAGAGCAAAGGGCGCACACATGGTTTGACAGCTTTCCTACCAGTGGCTTCTCAGATAGCTGAGAATCAGTGCTATATTTTAAAATAGCTTTGCAGTTATGAATGGGCATATATAAAGAGGGTGTTACAAGATGTTCAGAGACCTCTACAAACTTGCTTCTGAAAATGTTTGCACTATTATGGAAAGTTAATCCTTCCTAAGAATAATTTGGATATAGTCTCTTTAGTGTTCAGTTCCAGGAAAATTTGTCTGTTCTAATAAAAGTACAAAATTAAAAATATTAATAACATAATCATTCTGAGGAAAACTGCATGGTGAGTGGTTAGGAGTCTGTCAAAGTTGAAGACTAATCATATTTTCTTTGTGCAATGGCTCTCAGCAAGCTCAGTCTATATTTTGTATTGCAGCACTTACTTTCTCTTACATTATTGGTAAAAATGAATTATCTTTCAGTTGCTCTTATTATTGGGCACTTAATATTTTGCTCTGAATATGTCTTTGCTCTTAAGTTGTATCCGTTTTTCACATGAAAGAATCATAGATAATGTAGTTAAAATTTTAAAATTTTCTTTTCAAATTATCATTTATTAAAATTTATTCAATTTGTATCCTGGCTGTGGTTCCCTCCCTCCTCTCCTCCCAACCCCACCCTCCTTCCCTCCCTCTTCTCCCCCTATATCCTTCCCCTAGTCCACTAATAGGGGAGGTCCTCTTCCCCTTCTCTCTGACCCTAGTCTATCAGGTCTCACCAGGACCGGCTGCATTGTCTTCCTCCTTAAGGTCTTGGCAAGGCTGCACCCCCCTCATTCCCTGGAGAGGTGATCAGAGAGCCTGTCACTGAGTTTATGTCAAAGAAAGCTCCTGCTCCCCTTACTAGGGACTCCACTTGGATACTGAATCTATAGGCTACATCTGAGCTGGGGTTTTAGGTCCTCTCCATGCATTGTCCTTGGTTGGGGTATCAGTCTCCACAGGGTCCCCAGGGCTCAGAGATTTTGGCTCTGTTGGTCCCCCTTTGGCTCTCCTTTCCCTTCCAAGTCTTTCTATATTCCCCTTCTTTCATAAGATTACCTGTGCTCTGCCCAAAGTCTGGCTATGAGTCTCAGCCTCTGCTTCAATACCTCCATCAGTAGAGTCTTTCAGAGGCCATCTGTGGCAGGCTCCTGTTGTGTTCTGTCCTCTCCTGCTTCCCATGTCTATCGCGTTTGTCCTTCTTAATGAGGGTTGAGCAGCTTCCTTAGAGTCTTCCTTGTTTAGCTTCTTTAGGACTATAGATTTTAGTATATATATAATATAGGAATATTTTTGTTTGTATTGTCATTTTTGACTCATTTATTTAATTAATTTTTTAGTTTTTAATTTATTACAATTTATTCACTTTGTATCCCAGCTGTAACCCCCTCCTTTGTCTCCTCCCAGCCCTCCTCTCCTTTCTTCCCTCATCTCCTCCCTGCCCCTTCCCCAGTCCACTGATAGGAGAAGACCTCTTCCCCTTCCATCTGGCCCTAGCATATCAGGTCTCATTAGGATTATTATATGGCTAATATCCACTTATGTGTGGGTATATACCATGTGTGTCTTTCTATTAGTTCCATTTTAGACTGATTTAGTCTCTAGGCTTTTTTTTAATATACCTTTTGTTACTTGTATTTCATCATTCACATCCTTTATGCTTATTTCTTTAAATATTTGCTTTCTCTTATCTTTTACAATTTCTACTTACATTTTAAACTTTATCATTATCAAATCTTTTCTATTTAATTTTTATCTTCTTTCTGCCCTTAAGTGAACATTAGTCACTACCATGTTTTAGTTGGTATTTACTCATGATTTTCTGACAATCAAGATAGGCATGAAAGGCAGACATTAAGCAATATAAATTTAATGAATGTTATAACAAAAATGTGCAGGACACAACCCTGACCCTATATAGGGTTTCTGAACTTCAGCACTGACATTCAGTGTAAGATAATTCTTTTTGGAGGGGGGGTTGTCTTGTCCAACGTAGTAGAACATTAAGCAGCATCCCTTGCCTGTGCTCATGGCCCATCCATTACATACTAGTAGCTCTTATCAGTGTTGACAAACAGAAGGGTTTATAGACATTATCAAATATTCCAGTGGGTACAATACTGTTATCCTCTTGGGAATTTCTGTTCCTGTTGAGTTCGGGTGTGTTTACTGTGGCAACTTTGCCTATGAGAAGTTTATTCAGACTAAAAGTTGATGAAGAAATTAGAATATAAGTTCCGAAAAGAAGTGGGTGGGGTCATTTGAAGACAAGAGTCTCGGTGTTCTCACTAGAGAGCCCAGTATCTGCAAAGCACTGACTGGGAATGAGAACGGAATAGTCTAGCAACTGAGAGGAGGCTGTGTATTTATAGCATGCTCAGAGAATGGCTATTTCCAAACTTTAGAGGTACACCTCTCCTACTGGGATTTATAGGCCGCACTTGGAACAAAAAGCAATGGGAACACTATGACATTTTTTTTTTTTTAAGCAGGAAAGGTAGAAGACACTGAACTGAACCTGGATGATGGTAGGAATCAAAATGGGAGAGAAGTTGAAGACAATACCTTCAGTGAATGATGGTGGACATGGGCAGGTGATTTGAGGACAGAAACGACAGCTATCCTGAGGCTATGTTCGATTGGCTAACGATACAAGCCTTAGAACTAAGATCTCTCTCTCTGTATTATCTATTTTTTCTTTAACTAGAGAGTCAGTTGTGTAAGAGTAATGGTTCTAGGAAACATTTGTGCAATATCAGCTACTCCTCCCAACCTTAATACCTAAGTAGGAGACATGAGGATGATGCAGCATTTGTAGCTTTTACATGCAGAGGGAGTATGTAAAGAAAAGGGAAATAAAGGGAGTACCTGTTACAGACTATAAAAGAATTTTCTTCACCAGAAACTCCAGAGTGTATTGTTGAATGCTGGGAAAGAAGGAATAGAATTTGGGGTAAGGATACATGTTAGACTAATGACAGATACATGGTAGACTAATTCTGAGTTTTGTGTGTGTTGGGGGAAGCAGTGGACATTTGGATCTAAATTCAAGAACTGGGGAGTTAATATCATGGAATAAATTCTCCTTTCTCTTCCCCTCTCACACTTTTAAAATGTCTTTCTCAGCCTTCTCCGGTTCTCACCCAGAAGCCTGATAAGTAAGCGGGACCAGATAACCTCTATACTACACTTCACAGTATATTGCTTCACCTCATGAACTTGGCTCTTCATACACTGGCCTTACTGTTCTGTTCCTCATTCTCTCATGGACACCCATGTTTCAAATAATTTTTGCTATTCAGATCTTACACACTTTAAAAGGCCTAGCCTATAATCTCCCATCTTCTATGGCAGCTCTCAGACTACCGTGTTACCTGATCTCTATAGGCACCAAATTAAAAGCTGCCCTAGGTGGTGTATTGGTGGTGTTTTAAATATTGGTTAACATTCATGGGCATGAATTTGTTGCTTCTAAAATGAAATTATAGATTTCTTGAAGGCTGGGATAACTCTGCCAGTCCTCTGTTGAAGACATCTTCTGTGTTCCTAAAGATGGGACTTGGCATACTAAACTATGTACTTAATGCATTGGTAAGATACATGTCACATTCTGAGAAACAAGATAGAGGAGTGGTAGAGTCATGTTATGTAGTATGGTGGTATGTAGACTTGAGGTGTAAATTTGCCTATGAACTCTTTTTGTTCATCTCATACAGATGGCCCATTTGATCTCAACCACCTACTCTTCTGCAGATCGTGAAGAAAAAAAAATGATCATCACTTCCTGGAGCTATTGGCACTTATTGGCTTAGCCTTCCTGCAATGCCTCACATATTATACAACAGGAGAACTACAGGGATAGCTTCACAAGGACCTCTTACTTATGTCCAAATTCACAGCAGAGACATCCTTCACCCAAT
Source organism: Pachyuromys duprasi (assembly GCA_028658305.1). Lineage (NCBI taxonomy): Eukaryota > Metazoa > Chordata > Mammalia > Rodentia > Muridae > Pachyuromys > Pachyuromys duprasi. The sequence goes on along the minus strand of CM053753.1, from coordinate 74,270,587 downwards.
TATTGCAAAAGACAAAAGTCAAGTATAGTTTAATGAGAAGTTAGAAGAGCAACCTGACCTTAATTTCTGGCTTCAAGCTCAGTTGACCTATTACTTGTAGATTATAGTAATTGTAGTATAGTAATTACTTGTAGTAATTCCAAGGCCACAAATGTTTACAGTCCCAAACTTTTAGGAACAATTAAATCATAAGGAACCTGGATGAGTGCTTCTAATTCAGATGAAGCTTACTCACTTCTTAAACTCTTAAATTTAAAGAATTCTTAAATTCTTTGTAACTAAATAATGAAGGCTTTGGAGGAGGAATATCTTTAAGTCAATGGGTATGCATTCACATATTTATATTTCCATACCAAAGGGCCATTATAACTTCTTTAGCAGTATAGACAAGGATATACCTTTGGGCACAAGTACTTCTTAATGCTCAGAAAGCCTGCTTTTGATTTTAAGTTTAAAAGCATTTGAAGTGGTAACAGAAGATAGAGTACTTCATTGGTCAGCAAGTGCTAGTGCTCTTCAGGTACAGGTACCTGCTTCCAAGACTAAAGCTCTGAGTTTGGTTCTTTGCACATACACAGTGGAGGGCAAAAATGGACTCCCATATGTCTTCTGTCAGTATACGGCCCAGGCATAGAGTTCTGAAAACAGAATTCTGAGTGCTTGTGAGAACACTCCAAGAAAATAGGATAAGAGTCATGTGACGTCAGTTTCTTCAAAACACGGGGTTGTTCTGGGAGTGTGTTTTCATGCTCCTCCCAGGTGTAGCAAATAGGAGTAGGGTTGCTTCAGATTACTCATGGCTGTTGCTACTGTTATACCGAATGTTTACAGCCTGAATTCATGGGAACTTTACTCAGGTGACCTTTTTCTTCACCCTCAAAGCATAGATTGTCTGGTGCTCTGACTAAAGTTGGCTGTTGCCTGAAACTTTAGTCCACTCCATTTATCAACTCCATTCTCCCAGTCCCCTCCCCCTCTGGGGCAGAGACAGTGCTCTGATACTCACGCATGCATCACAGTGCACACACAAAATAAGTTAATAAGTCTAAAATTTAATAAAACATTTAAATTTTATTTAGTCAATGAGACAAACCAGTTCATCTACAAGGTCAAATGATCATCTTTAAGACAGTATGCTGCTCTTTGTTTAAGCTGTGCATCATGATGGTCCCTTGAGGTAAGCTTCTTTCTCACTGTCTTCCTTTGTGTCTGTTGTATGTACAACCTGTGTGTTACAGTCTTCCTTACAACTGAAAAAAAAGCCTCATTAACATCTAGTCCCCGTTCTCATGATAAAACCTCATAACCTTAAAAATTAATTTGTTTTTATCCCAGTGGGTGTAATTAATGCTGACTATGTGCACATGCATGTGGAAACATACATAGGGACATATGTAGTATACCAGTAGCTACACTCCTGAATAAGAGTCACTCTTTGTCCCTCAGCACCTGCCAATAGCAGCTCAGCTAGAAGGTGGAGCCTTTGGTTTACTGATCCCATTCATACTAGATTTTAACTGGCTTGATTTTGGGGTTGGTCTTGTGTAGGTAACCACAGCTACTGAGAGTTCATGTATGCAGGAGCCACATCACATCCAGATGACAGCATTTCACATTCACAACACTCCTCCCGATCCTCCAACTCTTAAATCTTTCTCTCCACTCCATGAAGTTCCCTACGCCTCAGGGCATGAGTGTGGTGGTGGATTATATATACATAAATGTGTGTGTGTGTGTGTGTGTGTGTGTGTATGATCTATGGCCAACCAGTTACAGCTGCTTATTCTAAGCACTTTGAACAGTAATGGATTTCTGAATTAGGGTGTTAAAAATGTCATGCCTTTTTAAATCTTCTCAGATGATTTCTGTTCTCAACTAGGGCTAAGAGGTCCTGTTAGAAAGACTTACCAAAGGATGGGAAAATACCGATTTTTTATTGATGCAGGCACATTTGCTGTTCCTTCTAGATCAGGATTTAGGATTCTCAGTCTTATTCCTCATCTGACCGATAAAGGCTGCCTCAGCCTAGGCGCTACAAACTGCTATTGCCTATGCCAATTCTTCAATATTTGGGGCCTGTGGAGACAAAAAGCCAGAGGTATGTTCTGTCAGTCACAGTGGGTAGAATTTGAGTTGAAAAACTAGGAATTCCTACAAGTGTAATCAAGGGGTTCTTTCTAAGCCTAAAATTGATACGAATTTTAATTTCTACTAATTTGCTAATAAATATATATATGCAAAATATAGCACACACAATATCTAAACAAGAGTTAACAAAGTTGAAAAGAAAAAAACAAGCTATAATCATTCCATGTTCATTAATCATGAGTTGTTATTAAATGTTGATTAATATAGTTAAGATGTTTTCCTGGTTATGTCGAATTAGCTAACTTGTCTTACTCAAAGTAGGTTATGTAGCCATATCAGATTTTCCTTCCCCCCCCCCCCTACAATTTAGAGGCTCTAGTATAGGTCAAAATTCCTGAAGTCTTTTATCCAGGTTTTAATTCTGCTAACAACCATGTAATACTTTCATAGAAAGGGCAATTGTTCAGTGTCTCAGTTTCTTAACACTATGTTCCTATCTGATTTCAGCTGGAGAAAGCAGAAAACCACAGAGAAAAGTTATATAGCTTTTGACCTTAGTGTGACTAGTCATTGTTTCCCCTCTCATGGAAAATGGTCTTAATTTGAGACCTCAGGTCCCACTCCTTCTCGTCTGGCATTTGCTGTGCATTTGTATGTGTTGGCACTCTTGTCAATCAGAGCTAACCTAGGGCTACAGGTGTACTCTGCTTCCTATAATTACTAAGGTTTTGGTTTACCGAGTTGCTGTAATTAAACACATGCTCCACGTCTTGTACAATGTAACGCAGCTACACATAGTTTTTAGAAAGCCCCACAGAAATGGTCTTTTAAACTTTTAAAACAAAAGCATATTGTAAAAATAAAATAAAATAAAATAAAAAGCATATCATAATGAAAGTTTCTTGATATTCTCACATGTAGAAAGATATTTTCCAAGAATCATGATTTCTTTTATCTCATTCTTTGGATATACTTGAAATCTTTAATAATGAATTCATAGATATGATCTAAAAATTAATTAGATGTATATAAAAGTTAATTGACAAAGAACACATCAAGAATTTTCCATGTTATTGTATCATTAAGAGTTGGTAAATGTTCATATTGGTAATGGAATATTGTTCAGCACTTGCACAAGACAACTATATCTTTCAAGAAAGAGTAATGCATGAAAGATTTCATTGTGATTTCACATGCCATGAATTAAAGTATAAAAGTCTTAGAGCAAGATAAACTAAAAGGCACTTTTACATTGTAATTTGATGTCTTGACTCATTGGTATTGGATAATTTTCTTGCATATGACAAAAATAGCAATGAAACGAAGGATATGAATGATTGTTGTAATACACATGGAACATGAATAAAAGTCTTCTTGCTTTTATCCAAAATAATGTTACTGGAAGTGTTGGAAACAAAGGGACAACACATTCTATATTACTAATCCTGCTAGTGGCAGGTGGCTCTTAGAATCTATGCCTTGTATTGTGCCGCTCCGATTCCACAAAAATGCTTGTTCTATGCCCCTAGCCTTTCGATTTTATTAATAACAGAACCACAAAGGCACACAGCAACCAGGGTCACAGTACTGGCTTGTGGCAAAGTTAGGATTTGAGTCCTAGCTCTGTTCCATTGTGTCCCTTGTGTACTGTTGCCTTCCATATGTGAGAAACTGACACTGAAGGGAAGACTCAGAAGGTTCTCATTGAAGGATATGGCAGCAGGGCACGTCTGATCACTTCTTCCTGTTCTCCTCCGCTGGCCAGGTCCTCAGAGTTGTAGGTAGGCCCCTGCACCTCATCCCCAGTTCTTTGGTGGCACTAACATTGACTTCAAAAGGAGTGTTTCTCAGGATTCCAGCAACGGGTAGCTGCAGGCAGCCAGTCGTCCCTGAGGCTCAGTATAAAATAGTTTTTGCTTTAAAAATATCAGCCTCTTTCCTGATGGGAACATTCTGGCTTTGCTCATGATGTTGCCCACTCATTGTTTCTTTGAACCATCCTCTACTAAACCAATCTAAACTAAACCATCCTCTACTAAACTAATCTGTGTACTGTCTTAGCTACGCTCTATGTTCACACATGTTTATGATACATGCCGTTCTCAACACCAACATTCTAGAGTGTGGCAGATAGTTTCCTTGACTCTGTTACATTTACATTATTACCAAGACTCTTGTTACTCATAGCCTTGATTATTCATGATTATTCATCCATCAGTACATCGTTCTGTCTGTAGCATCACTCCTGCACCCAGGCCTCAGAGTGTCAGAGAGCCCAAAGCCCCACACATATCACACAGATACCACGGGGCATTAAAAATGATCAGATCGAATCCTTAAGTCCTATTAAAAATTCTCGCATTCAGCCATCAGCTGTCACCACCTGCTGAGAATGTCTGTGAATTCATAACTTCTAAGGAAATTGCACTTTGTAAAAAACATCTACCAATGAAGTGTCATTCAGTATCAGGGCACAATGAACCCACAGCTGACTGTATTAGAATCATAAGACCACACCAGCACACTGTGTGCTGGATTTACAGTCAGTAAAATTGTGTAAGTGACATAATTCCTGAGGAGATATAAACAAATTTTCACCCACCTCAGATAGGGAACCCATGACATACCAAAATAAGGATACTACTAAAATCTAGCTTGGTGAACTAATGTTATTGTAGTTAGGTACTTACAGGAGTATAAATAACTCAGTGAGAACATAGATGATGGCTCAGGAAGGTTGTATACCTGGAGCTCACTGTTCAACTTCTAGATGGGTTGGAGAATCTTTCTTCTATACAGCTTAGTTGACCTGAACCTCTCTCGTGGGTAGGTTGTCTGAGAGTGCCTGTCAGCAGTCCTTACACTTTTTGGTGGCCTAATAAATCTGGTAGATTTTAGGGACTTCCTGATACTTTTGAATTGTTTGGGTCCCCAGCTTACTGAGCCTCTTACAGAATGGAATTTTTTACCTCTGTTTCCAACATTCTGTGTCTTAAGGGGAAGTTTCAAGATAGAATGTTTATCTCAGAGGAAGTTTTTTCTTATAACACTGTGCCAGATTACCCTAAAGTTGACTGAATTAATTCAAAACAAGGCCATACAAAGACGCTGCCAATGATCCTATTCCAAGAAGAACACAAATCCTGCCATGACTTTTCAGTGTTGACAAATGGTAGCTTTTCAACACAATGAGATCATAGTACTTCCTTCAGATATTAAAGATATCTTGACAAAACTACAAATGTGTTATTTTATTGATCACCTTTTAAAAATGAACTATTACTTTTTAGAAGCATCTACTTGCTGGTATAAAAATAATTACTCCTTGAAAGCTTAAGTCCAGGATTGATGAGCACATTTAATTGGTATCCAAGTTTCCGTCAGGTTAAAAGTGGCTAATAATAGCCTTAACTCCTATCCAGAAGATAGGTCTGCTGCAAAGCAGTGTGAATTCATGTAAGGTATAGAACAGCTACCTCAGAAGTGTTTAGTATGTTTAACACGTGTTTGTGAAAATGTGACTCTTAATTAAGAGACATAGATTTGTTTGTTTGTTTTTTATTAATTACACTTTATTCACTTTGTGATTTTTATATCTGACCCGTGAAGAGACTTTTATTCCTTTGCCTGACTTTCACAACTAAATACTCTCTGCTCATTGCTATTCAGCTTTTCACAATCTTTCACTTTGCTAATGCAATTATCTCAGTTGCCCTGATATTTTTATCTACTCTCACTTTCAAAACGTGGAAATTCCAGGCCCACAGAGGACCCTATGCCACTATCACCTCACCTCACCCTCACTTATAACCTCAATAAACAACATACCTGGGCCAGCAATCCCTCACCCATTTAGCAAACTCTGTTGGAGGGGAAGTAGTGACTCCTGGGAATATAACTAATACATTGTACATCTGTATACTGGTGATTTTTTTAGGTGTTTGACTTTCAAACTCTTTTCAGAAATGAGTTATATAGGAAAGTGGGGTCTTCCTATAAAGGACAAATTAAAATACAAAACCACACAACTGACTGAAAATGCCTTGCTTAGCAGAACAAGAAAAAAAAAACCTCTTTGTTAAGCAGGATTGTATACATAGACATGCCTAACTAATAATTCTAAACATGTTTTTGTGTTTTTTATGAAAATGAACAGGAGTGAATTTTTTTGTCATAAAATTTTCTTGATTGTCCTAGAGAATATCATGTGAAGCAGCCCTCTACAATGTAAAATCTTGTTCACTCCTGAAGGCAATCCACAGTGAAGTGTGCTCAGCTTCAGGGTAGAGGGTGTGTTCTGTACTTGCCCACCCCTCCAGGGATTTGTCTGAAATAACAGCCTGTCACACAATACAAAGGTATTCTTATTTGAGAGGAATTTCAATTTCATTAAAAAAATAATAAGCCCTTTCTAAAATTTTGTGGTCTGAGTTTTTGCTTGTGATACATGCTGGTCTTAAAAGTGGCTCAGTTTTATTATATGTAAAAAAACAATCTTCCAAAGAAAATAATAAATATATTTCTAATTTTGTACTTGTGGAATCATACCACTGGAAAAATTATACAAAACCCAGGGACAGGTATCCAGAGCCAGCTACAAGTTCAGAACAGTGGAGGGGGCACTTGGCCCAAATGTTTGTCTGCAGAACCTGAACTTTTAAAATTTTATTTCTTTTGAATTTTGCTAGAGACATCCCTGTTTTTGCCAACCTCTCTCCTTAGAGAAATTCATTTAATATTTTTGTTGTTGTTCAGGATTGTTTTTGTAGGTCTTCTCTAGAGAATGTGAAGTAATTGATACAGAAAAAAAAGTGCTGTTTAACACACTTATCCAATTCTCAACTCAAGCTCTGCTTAATCTTAAGAAGCTATAGATTTCCTTGAAAATATTAAGAATGTTAGCCATAATTCATATATATATATATATATATATATATATAGTATTTAAAGGAGGTTGATGGCTTTTATTTCTTCATGGAGGGGGAGTGTACAGATGAGTTGGTAAAATCATACCTTTATGGTTTCTCTATCAGCTTTTTTGGCATTCCTTATGTGTGCTAATATATCCAGTGTTTCTTAGCTCAAAATCTATTATTTTCTTTTCCTTTGTTCTCTGAGAACAAAGGAACTTCTCACAGAAGAAGTTTTCTTCCCTGGCTGACACTGTATGAAGATTTATAAATAGGAGAACTGAGGAGGAGCTGGAGGGCAAGCTGGAAGGGGAAAGCTGAAGTGGGGATCTGGAGGGCTCCTTTGAGAGATAGCAGACTGCTCTTTGATCACCTCACCTTCATGGGGGAGCAGCCTTACCAGGCCACAGAGGAAGACAATGCAACCACTCCTGATGAGACCTGATAGACTAGGATCAGAAGGAAGGAGAGGAAGACCTCCCTTATCAGTGGACTTGGGGAGGGGCATGAGTGGAGAATGGGGAGGGAAGGTGGGATTGGGAGTGGAGGAGGGAGGAGTTTATGGGGAGATCCAAAGTGAATAAAGTGTAATTAATGAAAATAAAAAGAAAATAAGGACTAAAGAAAAAAAAAGAGCAAAGAAGACTTTCTTATTCTGCTTCTGGTATGGTAGGTATTTTCCTCCTGTGGTGTGGCTGTGTTTCAGATGCACAGTATCTTTATTCTGCTATGTTCCCAGGAAGATAGCCTAATGAGAAATAGCTGTAATAGCTGTAGCCTGATGGTAACCCAGAAAATATCTTCAGACCACACCATACCACCTTCAGAAAAATCCCTCCGCACACCTGATGAGGGTGTTATCCTCTGGATTATTGTTTAAATGTTGTCACTAGGAAGTTGTAGTTGCAGGATGCTTGTTCTTTCCATTTTTTAGGCCATTAATCAGCTTTCATTCATTAATTCACTGGATTAAGTTTTGTCTATTCAAGTTACTGGGGCCATTTCCATCTTCTGACTAACACTGACACTAACTTCAATTTTAATAACTTTTCAATTTTAAAATAAATAATTTAGGCAAATTTGAAACTCTCTTTTAAAGATAAATGTTGATGATACTTTTTTTACAGACTGATAGTGATACCTAATTTGCCTCTACGTCAGGGTACCTGGAGGCATACCCTTGAGGTTAAGCATGGCCAGAGGTAACTCATGCCATTTTCCTGGTTACAGCCAAAGGCTGAAGCTCAAAGATTTTGTCTTTTCTGCAACTGTCTATTTCTCTCCTGTTTATCTGTTAACTGATGTTTGCTAAGTTGATTACCATTATCTAAGACATTGACAATGATTGCCTAGAGGGTGTGAGTAAGAAGTATTAGACAAGAACGTAACTGGGATTGCTCATTGATTCATATCTTGTTGAACAGGTTTTTCTGTTAAATTTCTCTCTGAAGAACCTCTGAGTATGTGTAAGGGACAAACACATAAGGCCACTCTCTATGAAGGCAACATTTTAAAGCTTTCATAGCCACAATTGCTGGGGCAAGAAAGAATGAATTGGAACCTGAGTCCTGCCAACTGAATGCTTCTATTAGAAAAGGCAGTATGTTGCTTCCATTCACATTCACCTGCTAGGGGATCCTCTTGAGTACTTTGAGATAAAAGTTAATTATCAGTGAACAATACCAATATCTGCTACAAACTATCACATTTATTAAAATAATTATAAAAACAATAGTAACAACAAACAAAACATTTTTAGGTCATGCTAATAGCCTAAAATTTAATAATGCAAAAGTCATGGAAGAACAAACAAAATGGTTAGTTTTATTGTGATTTGTTATACATATAATCTACCAAAGACATGAATCACTATGCTTTTGATTATGTCTAGGGTAGGGGTACATACAGAAGATTAAATGTTTTATCTCACAAAGTTATCATTGAAGAGATTAATTTTTTAATATCAATTGTTGTATTTGCACTGATTTTTGTTATTCTTTCTTAGTTGTTGGATAATGTCTGAAAATCTTTCATGGTTAATGATACTAAGAGCTTTGAATGTTTTATAATAGGAGATCTAATGCTTAGAATAGTCCTTGATTTAATCAGGTTTGTTCTATTTTATGGAATTCTTTTTTCCATTTCCACCTTTTCACTAGGACTATTTTTGGCAATAATAAGTATCTTGAACACAAAAAAAAAACTATTGGTACTCAAGGATGGAAAATGTTAACAGCACAATTGATGGGTTCTTGACCAGGATATTGTAGTTAGTAAGAGTGGACACTTAGTCAAATTCTTCAATATTTTAGGGTCTTAAGTCTTTTATTGATTCTTTGTGAATTTCACAGCATGCACCCTAATCATACTCATCTCCCTGCCCCTCTATTTCTGCTCTCTACCTTTGCAACCTCCCCCACTAAAGAAAAATTTAAAAGCCCACCCAAATGCCATTGAAGCTGCAGTATGTCATGGTGTACGTTTTTGTCCAAACAGCTTTACTTGCAAATGTTTATTGCCATGGTCTGGTTTGAGGCCTTTGGCTTCTGCTACACTATCAATACTAAATCCTCACCAGGACAACTCTTGGATCCCCTGTCATTGCTGCGTGTCTTGGAGAGCCTGTAGCTTTAGTTCTGTAGGACTGGTCTCTTCATGCAGTCCAACAGTTTATAGATGGGGCACACAGTGGCTTGTGTTAATTCAAAGTCCTAGATCTGGGGCTGGGTGGTAACTGAGTCATTCTGTCAGCCAAATGTCCTGCACCCTGGCCAGTAGGGCAAGCTCTCTGACTTTGTCCAGGAGACAGGGAGGGCCAGCTCTCCTGAGCTGCAGGGGGCAAGAGGTGGGGCAGCTCACCCATGCCCTCTCCTCCAGGGCCAGCTCCACCAAGCTTCCCAAAGGAAGTGTGGCGTCATCTCTCTAGCGCCTTAACACTGCGCTGCCAGGGAGGGATGGGGCCAGCGCTCTCTAGCTCATGACCTAGGGGCTAGCTCACCCACACCCACACCACCAGGGCCAGCTCTACAGTGGTGTCCAGGAAAAGTGTGGTGCTCATTCCCCTGAGTGCTGAAGCTGGTGAAGGATGGGGCCAGCTCTCCCAGCAGCTACAGGAGGTAGGAGGGGGAGATCTCTCTTTCACACCCATGCGACTACTTGGCAGTGAGGGGCGGGGCCATCACTTCCATGCTTAAGCCCTAAGGTTTATTTTTTCACACCTGTAAAAATATTACAGTTGAAGTAGTTGGTCCTTAAAATCTCAGCATTTTCTGTAAGTCTAATTTGGAATATCTATCCGATGCTATCTACTAGAACCTGGTAATCATTATGATAGTTCACATTTTGTGACTTATTTGTTCATCAAACATTTAGTGAAAAATTGTCATGTTGTTTTGCCAACTACAGACATAAAATGGCTAACCTAAACTAGGTCTGTGGCATTACAAACTTATATGGCCAGCACCAAACTTCAAGACACTCAGCAATTAAGAATGTCTTATTGAGAGTCCTAATTAGGTGAAAAAATTCCTTGCTTGCTGTTGATATGGTTGGCTTCATTGGAATACCTTCAAAAAGATCTGGGAGATTCTGTGAAGGCCTCTAGGATTTAATAATGTGCGTGAAAGGCTGCTGTTGATAGTGCATTTAAACAGAGGGAAATGGAAATTTGCATCTTCAATTGGCAGCAATTTACCAGAAAAATGAACAACTCTTCCAATTAACAAACGAAAGAATACGTCAAAATTCACAACTAAACAATGAATTCAAGGATACAATTCTAATACTTATGGTGGAGAGATAGTTGTTTGTGTCAGTCATTCTAACTATATAATTAACTCTGCTAAGGAGGAAGAAATGTATCTCTTCACTTGAATATTTGGAATTGTGAACTGGAGCAGGTGAATGTTTCCCCGGGGAAGTAATTGCCAAAGGATTGGGCAGGATGAGGAGTGAATTACTGCAGTCTTATTTCAAGGGAAGCATCAACACGTGCAGAGGATGGATTTATGGCATTATTTGATTCGTGTCATATCTGTGCTCCTATGCTAGTAATGGGCCTTTACAAAGCACTACCTGAGAAAGGAGACTCATCTACTTCACAGCTATCTTAGACCACATAAGAAGAGACTAAAGAAGCCTGGAAAGTGCCTTTTCTTTTTTTTTTCTTTTTCCTTTTTTTTTTTTTTTTGACAGAAGAGTGAGGATGAAGGCACTTCTAGAAGCATAAACCCAGATAAGTAATGGTTGAGACAGATCAGGTAACCAAGTTCCCAACTGAAACAAGGTTGTTTCTGCTTCTGCATGAAGAGCAACTCCCCTTAGACACCTGAGCGTTATCATTCTTCTTCTATGTCTATGAGCTGATCATAGAGGTAGAAGATGTAGATTAGCAGATAAGTAGAACTTACCTAACCATGAATATCAAGGATTTTGTGCAAAGGATGTACATGCTGAATGGATGCTGCAACCTGGAAAACAGCCCCATCTCTCTTCAGAGTTTTCTAATTCATGTACTTACTGATTGTCTAGTATTACTTGCAAATGTGCTATGCTTTGAAAATGATAGACAAAGGAGATACAATAAACAGACAATTTAGATAAGACTGATGATAGAAACATATGAGATGCTGAGATTGAGGAGCAATAAGAAAGGAGAACTGTCAGGAACTGCTCCTCCAGGGAAGTGACATTTGAAGTGAGACTGTGTGTTAGCTAAACCACCACGGAGGAGATTGAAATAACCATGTGAACACTGAGTGCAAGATTGGATCAGGCAGAGGGAAAGACACATACAAACGCCACCACCACCACCACCACAATCTCTCTTACATGATAGTAAAATACTTGAAGCCAAGTGAGGCCAGTGCCATGGGATCATTAATTTTGAACATGGGAAGAGTTGCAGAAAGTGGTGAGATTGTCATTTCCTGGGGTTGTCACATTGCTGATGGATTCCTGTGCATTTTATTTGAATGAAAAGGAAGACCTCTGGTTTAAAAAAAACTGAATGTCTCTTTTTCTATTTTAAAATAATATTTGTTTCTACATGGGTTATGAATTGAAAAGACACCAGACTAGGGGGATGAAAAACTGTCAGAGAGGTGTTGGGTCGTTTAGGTCAGAGATGATATTAGTGTTGTGGGAGAGAAGAAGTCGAAATGAAAACACAAGGATATATATTTCCTAGGTAAAGAATATAAATAAAGAATATATTATACATCTTGCCCATAACATATGAAGAAAGATATCAGGAAGACAATCTCATCTGCAACACCCTCAAAAAATCTAAATAAACATAAGTAAGGGGTAAAAGACCTTTACAATGAAAACGGTGAGACACTGAACAAATAAATTGGAACAAGAGTATGGAAAGACATAATATTTATGGGTTGTCAGAATTAGTACCTTGAAATGGCTGTACTACTGAAACTGACCAAAAAATTTAGTGCAACTCCCATCAACATTCCTCACAATGAAAAAAAAAAGACATTTAATATTAAAGCACAGAAGATCCTGAAGTGCTAAGGTTATCCTGAACAAAAGAATGATGTCACAATGTAGTAGAATCTGGCACCAGCATGGAAATAGATTAACTGCACACAGTCGAACACTCAGCAATGTGCTAGACCAAAAACAGGCATTGGAGGAAAAAATAGTCTCCTCAACAACTGTTACTGGCCAAGTTGGATATCTACATGCAAACGGATGAAATCAGATCTTCTTTTCTTAGTCTATACAAAAAGCAAATTCTGAAAGGGACCAAAGATCTCAACTAAAAACTTGAAGCAAACATAGGGAAAACACTTCAGGCTGTAGGCATACGATAGTTCAGGAAACAGTTCCAAGAACTGAATGGGATTGCGTGGAATTTAAAAGCTTCTGCATGGTCAAGGAAACAACAGAATGAAAAGACAGTTTATGGAATAGTAGAAAATCTTTGTCAGTGGCTCAATTTGGTAGAGGATTAATATCCATTAGAAAAAAAAAGAAGTTAAAAAATCTCTAAACACAAAAATTCAAGTTAATAATTGGGCAACTGAAATGCATAGATAAAAGTACATAAGGTTGGCACAGCTAAAGAACAGATGACAAAGAGCTGTACGTTCCTCAAGCATTACTCCAACTTCCATATGAGCCAGCTGTGGCACTCCTAGAAACATGCACCCTCCCACACAGTTAGTAGCAGAGACTCCTGCTGCTTGTGAGACGATTCATAACAATCGAGTTACGGAAACAGCCAAGGTATCAACCAGTAGATGAACATATAAAGATATTAAAGTATACATACAACATGTGTGTTCTATGTGTGTATATGTTCATGTGTGCACATGTGTATGGGGCACGTAAGTGGACATCAGGTGTCTTTCTTGATCATTTCCATCTCATTAATTATTATTGATTTTGTTGTTGTTATTATTCTGTGTGTATAATGTCTGTATGTGGTGTGCAATGCCAAAGCACATGTATGTATAAACTTGTGGAGTTGGTTCTTTCTTTCCATCTTCATGTGAACTCTAGTGACTGAGCTCACATTGATGTCATCTTGCTGGCCCAGCCATTTTTTCTTTCTTTTCTTTTCTTTTTCTTTTTTATTTTTTGTCAGAAACATGGTCTTTCAGTAAACTGACCATGCTCAGTAATTTGGCTGCACTGGCTGGCAAGTGAAACTTAGCGTGCTTCTTGTCTCTGTTTTCCTAGAACTCGGTTTACAAGTGTGCACTACCACAAGTAGGTTTTTACATGGGGATCCAGAGCAAGCGACTTACGGAGTGAGCCACCCACTCACCCCTACAATATAGATTTACTTATACCTATAAAAGATAATGTCACTTGCAGCACAGTGGTGGAATTGGAGATCATTAATATTTAATCGAGTTAACCTACACATTGATAGACAAGTTTTCTCCCATATACAGAGCTTATGTTATATACACAAATATGCACATGTTTCTCTCTCTCTCTCACACACACACACACACACACACACACACACACACACACACACACACACACACACAGAGAGAGAGAGAGAGAGAGAGAGAGAGAGAGAGAGAGAGAGAGAGAGAGAGAGAGGAATGGGAACAGAAGGGCAAGAGGCATAAGAGGTAGCAGGAAAGAGTAATGGGGATTTAATATGGTCAAATTGAATGGAGGATGAGAAAAATTATGCTTATAAAATATACCATTTTGTACAATAAATACAAACTAGTAAATGTTAAAAACTATATTATACATCTGAAAAGAGACATGAAAATTATAATAAGCACTGAACTCTTACATGTCAAACAGTTATTAAAAAAAGTAACAGATCATGTGGTCCAGTCTTTTCACTTAATGATAAAAATTAAAAATAAAATACCCGAGCTAGTGGAATAACCAGTATCATTATAGACTTACTTTTGGTGCTTTCCTTTTTATAAAACACTGTGAAATATAAGAATAAAATTATGGGGTATTTGTTAATTTTTATTAGACAAGTTTGAAATTTTAAAATTAAACATGGTTGTAATACAGGTAAAAAAATCTAATGGGATCTGTTTGTTCTGGAGGATTATTTCATTGCTAATGGAGAGAGATAGAAAATGAGCCAGTTAGTAATTTTGGAGACAATGCCAAATGTGGAAGCATTTGGATGACTTGGAATGGCACGGTGTGATGTCATATTAATTTATGCAGTTTTGAGAAGAGAACACCTAGTGGGTGCAGGTACACACACATTCTTTGCCTTTCTGTAGCAGCAGGGGTGAGTAGGCAGAAAGAAGCAGAGGTAGTTAGAAAAGACTACTTCCTTTCTGGAGGCTCTAATAGATTTTGGCTTGTCCATCCTCCTGATAGCTAAAGCTAGACTGGCGTAATTAGCCATTAGTTAATTATAGAAGCATATTAAGTAGGTGTGGTGGGCATAAAGAGTGACTGGATTTTTGGAAGGAATGCTAATATTTTTTCCTGAGACAACCAATTAAAAAGTATGGTTGATAGCATTTTATCATTCTCCAAATACACTAGTTTACCTCACTGACTGGAAACTTTGGCTTAAATGTTCAGAGCAGCACAACTATCTAAGTATTCGTTCTAATTAATTCTGCCTGGCCCGTGCCAATACAATACAGCTTTCCATAGATTTTGACTCAAATAAACCAATATCTTTTCTTTAACCCAGACTGTGGATGTACTCTGTAATTCTGTAACTCTGCTTTTAGCACTAAAGCATTAAGTTGCACCAATGGAACACCACAACAGTGAAAAGGAGACAGAAAACAAGTGAAAATTCGACCCTGAATAAAACCAAAGAAGCTTTGACCTCTTCCTTTCTGATTGCAATTTATCTTGATTATATCAAAAGTTTAGAAAGTTTAGTTGGTTCATTTTTTTTACTTTCCTTTATGAAAATTATTGCAGAATTTCATACAGTACATGTTAATCATATTAACAGATCCACCCTACTCTGACTATTTGTCCATCTAATTTTGTGTCCTCATTTTTTTTTCAAATCAGCGGAGTCCAATTTGTGTCATAGACTCTTGGGTGTGGGGCCATCTGCTGAAGTACGGTTGACCTCCCAGGGGTCACACTCTTAATAAAAACGGATTCTCCTCTTGCCAGAAGCAATCAAGTGCCAACAATCCACTTCTTCTTAATTGAAAATAGATTTTTCATACACTATATTTTAGTTACATTTTCTCCTTCTCTAATTCCTCTGAGAGTCTTCCCATCTCTCTACCCACCCATATTCATACTTTTTTTTTTTTTGCTGTCTCTCATTTGAAAACAGGCATCTTTAAAAATATTTATTGTTTTATTAATTACAGTTTATTCACTTTGTATCCTAGCTGGAGTCCCCTCCCTCATCCCCTCCCAATCCCACCCTTCCTCCTTGTTTTCCTCCCATGCCCCTCCCCCAGTCCACTGATAGGGAGGTCTTCCTCCCCTTCCTTCTGATCCTAGTCTATCAGGTCTCATCATGACTGACTGTATTGTCTTCCTTTGTGGCTTGGTAAGGCTGCACCCTCAGGGGAAGGTGATCAAAGAGCCAGCCACTGAGTTCATGCCAGAGACTGTCCCTGTTCCCATTACTAGGGAAACCACTTGGACACTGAGCTGCCATGGTTACATCTGTGCAGGGGTTCTGGGTTATCTCCATGAATGGTCTTTGGTTGGAGTATCAGTCTCAGAAAAGACTCCTGTGCCCAACTGTTTTTTCCCCTCCTTGTGGATCTCCTGTCCCCTCCACATCCTTCTGTCTCTCCCCCTTCTTTCATAAGCTTCCCTGCACTCTGCCCAAAGTTTGGCTATGAGTCTCAGCTTCTGCTTTGGTACCCTGCAGGGTGGAGTCTTTTAGAGTCCCTCTGTGGTAGGCTCCTGCCCTGTTCCCTGTTTTTCTCCTTCTTCTGGTGTCCATCCCATTTGCCTTTCTAAATGAAGATTGAGAGTCTTACACAGGGCCCTCCTTCTTGCTTAGCTTCTTTGGGTGTACAGATTTCAGTTTGATTATCCTATATTATATGTCTAATATCCCTTGGAAAACAGGCATCTTAAAAACAATAAGAGCCAATTTTTCAAAAGCATATAATGAACGTAGGGAGAAGTGAGACTCATGCGATATTCTAGCTCTTTACTTGCATAATCACCAATGGTTTACTGTGTGACCCTCAGCAACTGCTTATCACCCATTAACCCTGACCTTCACCATGAGGATCACCTTAAAGCTCCTTTATAGGAATAAAAATGAAAATGGCAGCAGTGGGGCTGAATACAGAGTGTTCTGAGGAAGATATTTGAAATCCCAGGAGTTGTGATTAGCAGGTCGTTCAGGTCTATTCATCAGAGCTCACCCCAATAGCCATTCTTTTTCATTTATGTGCTATTTTCTCTTGTAAACAGACATCACATAGAAATCACCATAATATGTTGCAAGTTTGGTTCTTGGAGTTTTTGTTAAGAAAATATTTGCACATAAAGTGAAAGACCCTGTTATTTCGAGATTAGCACACATCTTATATCCTGCCTCAAAGGCAGAATAGAGCCTTCATTGTGTCTCCTGGATTTTTCCTATGTACTGGATGTTTTTCCTATGTTTTGGACCTCACAGCATTACACGTGTCCTTTGCTGGTGTTTCTGTTTTGGTTAAATAGACGATGCTTAGGACTTTGAGTGTCCGTCACAACGCATGTTAAATCCGTCCTGGAACTGATTTAATTCCATAGTTCATGGGGGGGGGGAATAAACGCATGTCTACCAGAGGCCTCATTAAAACTGTTAAATTCAATTAAATACCTTTTTTTTCCTTCAGAACTAGAGGTTTACATTCCAACTCAAAGCTCAGTTTTCCTTTGTTCTGTTATATTCATGCATGTGCCCTGCTACTGAGGCTATGTGCTCCCACTATGCTGTCCCTCTCCTAAACACACAGTACATTGCAGCCCTCCTTCTGAGAAGGTTATTGCATTCATTGGTCTCATTTGGAAGAATTTTGATGATTTTGGGGAGGGTACCTTTTTTTTGTTGGTTACTATAGGAGGGATTTGAGTTTTAGGTTTTATTTTCATACCAGGGTTGGGTTGCTGAGCCGGAAATCAAATTAAAAGTGGCACGTCTCTGTGGTTTCATTTGCTTTTCTTCCCGCCATGGGACAAGCTGGCACAAGAGTCTTGTTTTGAAACCCTGAAATCCAAGTCCAAGAAAATCAGTGCCAATAGTGAGCTGAAAATGCTTGCTTTGAATTTCCATAGGGTTGTATGCACCCAAAAGGAAAGGCCGAGTTAGACTTTGTCTCAGGCACCAGCATCTTCTTCACACAGGTTTGAAGGATACAGACGTTGTCTCATAAACTCTAACGTTTATCTACACTGGTTCTTTGTCTACCATGGGGTGTACCTTGTTTATGCGAGAGGTACACTTGTAAAGGCCACAAAAAGAAAGCACGTGTGGTTGGGTTGCTCTTTGAAGAAGGAAGATTGTCTTTGTGATGCTGAATTTGTTTGTGTGTGGACGTTAGGAGAAGACTGGAAGTTTTGAGATGCAGTTGCTGTGTGTTATGACTTCTCATAACTAAATCTGTAAAAGTCAAGGATTTCAATTGCCTTGAAATCTTTACTTAAGGAAAGGTCAGACTGCGCTACAGAAGATGTGCTGATGTGTTTGGTGGATGAAACTGACATCAGTTTGGACTTATCCTCATTCTAAGATGCACAGTATCCAAGTTTCATATGTAGAAACTTTTAAATATTCATTAGTTTTTCCTTAATATTAGATTTTGAATGGGAAATATCTCCAATTCCTGTAGATGTGACAGCAGATTCAATTATCTCTCTTTATTACTTTTCATCTAATATTAGATTTTGTAATTATAAATATTTCCAGCTTCAGGCAGCATGGTATGTTGTTGATAAATATAGAATTCTGAGTATTTCATATACACTGCAATGGCAGCCCATTGGTCTGGTCATGCAAAAATGAAGAAAAGTACATGAAGACTTACAGAGTTCAGATTTGCTATCCCTTGTTCCATGTTTTTTCTTAGTGACAGTCTACACACAAGACATTTAAATTCCTTCCATGCCCCTCTCCGAGGAGATGAGGGAAAGAGGGTGGGATTGGGAGGGAATAAAGGAGCGGGCTACAGCTAGGATACAAAGTGAATAAACTGTAATTAATAAAAAAATTTAAAAAGACATTTAAATTGCACCATAGACTGTGAAAAGCAGAGTCAAGAAGCCAAATGTAGGCAATGATAATGTGTCTGCAGTGTAGAATTGACAATTGTCTATATTCCCCATAATTCCTTGGTCAATTTCAACTGGAAGAATAAATGAAGAAACAGTTAATGTGCTTTTTAAAAATCAACTCATTCTTTAATTAACTTTACATTCTGTGTGCAGCTTCCCCTCTCTCCTCTTCTCTCAGTCCATCCCTCTTTCTTCCTCTCCCCCCACATCCTCCAGTTCTCCCTTTATTCTTAGGAATGGGGAGGCCTCTCATGGATATCAACCAGCCTTGGCATGTCAAGTTGTAGCAGGACCAGGCGCATCTTCTCCTGTTGTGGCTAGACAAGGCAACCCAGTTAGGGGAAAGGGATCTAAAGGCAGGCAATGTAGTCGGACACAGCCTCTGCTCCCATTGTAGGAGTCCGGCATGAATACCAAGCTTCATAACTGTTCTGTATGGGCAGAGGGCCTAGGTCAGTCCTACGGATGCTCTCTGGTTGGTAGTTCAGTTTCTGTGGGCCTCTATGGGCCAGGTTAGTTGATTCTGTAGGTTTTTTTTTTCCTTTTTAAAATTTATTTATTTATTATTTTTATTATTAATTACCTTTTATTAACTCTGTATCCCAGGTGAATCCCACTCCCTCATTCCCTCCAACCCCACCCTCCCTCATCTACTCCCTGCCCCTTTCCAAGTCCACTGATAGGGGAGGACCTCCTCCCCTTTCATCTGGCCCTGGTTTATCAGGTCTCTTCAGGACCGGCTGCAAAGTACTCTGTGGCCTAGGAGAGCTGCTCCTCCCTTGCTGGGTGGGGAGGTCAAAGAGTCTGCCATTGAGTTCATGTCAGAAATAGTCCCTATTCCCCTTACTAGGGTACCCACTTGAATACTGAACTATCAAGGGCTACAGGCAAGCAGAGGTTCTAGGTTATATCCACCCATGGTCCTTGGTTGGAGAAACAGTCTCATGCAGGACCCCCCAGATATATCCTGTAGGTTTTTTTTTTTTATGGTGTCCTTGGCATCTCTGGCTCCTTCAATTCTTTCTCAACCTCTTTCACAGGAGTCCACAAGCTCCACCTAATGTTTGACCGTGAGTCTCTGCATCTGTATCTGTCAGTTGCTGGGTGAACCCTCTCCAGTGACAGCTATACTAGGCACCTGTCTGCAAGCGTAGCAGAATATCATTGTGTCAGGGGTGGGCTCTCTCTCGTGGCATGGGTCTTAAGCTGGGACAGTTATTGGTTAGTCTTTCTCTCAATTGCTGCTCCATCTTTACCCTGCACCTCTTGTAGGCAGGACAAATAGTAGGTCAAAGGTTTTGTGGCTGGCTTGGTGTCCCAATCCCTCCGTTGGAAGTCTTTTCCAATTACTGGACATGATTTGTTTCAAGCTCCATAGCCCCCATTGCTAGGAGTCTTAGCTAAGTTAATGCAGTTTTAAAAGCTTTCCCAATAAATCACCTCTGGCTTGGTTAGTCTGGTCCAGGTCTGAATTTCAGAGGTAGTAGACTGATGCTGGTGTAGAGCAACAGGGTCCTGTACAGTTATCTATTCCCCACAAACCACAGATGTTGCAACTTAGAAGTGTGATAAAGACCCATTTCTTTTTCTTTAAAGAATAAAACTCTCAATGCATTCATTATACAATAAAGCCAAATAAAGCTTTTCATGAAAGGTGGCCTGGTATGAAATGTGAGGGGTCTACTGCCCTCCAGCCCATAAACCATTCATTATTATCTCTTACGGCATATTGAAGAGACAAGACTAACAGGGACAAGCATAGAAGTATAAGAGTTGGATGAATTATAGCTAACGTGATTTAACAATGACTGATACCAGCAAAATCCTTCAAATTAGGGAAGGTGGAGGAAACTAACGTACCACAGCCTCCCTGGTCTGATGAGCAGGCTGTTTGTAATCACACAACTGAACCTAATTTCATTAAATCCCCCTGATTATTCAAGTCTGACTCAGTGTATGTTTTAATTCTGCCTCCATACAAAACAGAGGGCTGTTCACTCCAGGCTGGCTGTTTGGTTAGTAGGTTTTGGAAGAAAAGACCTTAACCGAGAATTGGAGAATGTTATTGTTTTATTTGGGAAAATGTTAAAGACATCACTTTAAGTATGATTAAAATATGCTTTTAATCAATACGTTATAAAAACTACAATGTTTAAAAGTGGAATGGAGGAAGAAAGTTTCTGTTTTTTTAGGCTTCGATGTAAGCTTGCTTTCCACATCAGTCCTGGGGGAGGAAGTGGGAATGGGGTGGAAGTCGCATTAATCAGGGCTGGAATGAGAGGCCCTGGCTAGGCCCAATTGAAATTTTGTGCTTCATAGATAATATCGTGGCCAAACTAGGTACTTTTAGGTGAATTTGGACTTTAATAAATTTCAGAATCAAAAGATTTCTGAGAAGTATTAAGAGCTGAAAATAAAACCATGTTATTAAACTGAAGGAACTAAAACCAAGGAACCCTAATTTTCAAGAATAACAATAATAAAAAAAAAAAACTTCAAGAGTAAGATGGCCCTACACCACTAATTCCAGAAAGGTCTTTGTTTTGACTCTCACTTGCAGGTGGATATATATATATATATATATATATATATATATATATATATATATATATATCTCCAAGTATAAAAAAATATCTTAAGGGGATAATTCTGTTTTGCTTTTCAATGAATAAGAATGCTACCACAGAGGTTTTCCTCTTAGACCCGAGTCCTTCCGACTTCACAGATGTCTGGCCGTCCATTCCATGTCACACTGAGTCAGAATGCAAGACCATAGACCTTATGACATGTTATAAAACAACTGGCGGAATTGAATTGAGAAATATCATTGTTCAGGTTTTGCACTCTATCGCTTAAGCAATTTATGTTGCTTGAAGAAATATGAGAAATGCAAGAAAAAAACCCATTGATTAATTTCTGCCACCATACCTTCAGAGCTGATTGAAGACCAAAGAAGTAATTATGTGAAGAAAAAAAAAGAATTTATTACCCAAGAGTTTTCTTTGAAAGGAAGATGATTTCAGTGGCCCTGTTCCTAAAGAGTGATTTCATCTTAGGGTATCACTTCACCTTACCATGTCTCAGGCATTGTTGAGAAAACATTGAGGTTGGATTCAAGGGTATCTCTCCCACTACCCATGTGCCAGATACAGGCAAGAATATCCATGAATATATACTAACAAAAAAAGACCATAAATGTACTTAAAACATCTTGAGGTTGTTTACTTGCTAACTCAACCATATGGTTCTCAAGCATGAAGGTGGCCAGTGACCACCTGTGTTGCAGTGACAAAGGTTGGACATACTTGGAAGGCTGGTTCTTGTTCTAACTTTGTACATTTTTAAGATGTTTGCATTCTTGTTAATTCAAGTTTCTTCTCAAGAACAAATAAAAAAACATCAAAAGAATCATCCTGGCACTTCCTAGCATCTGACATCTCCATTCTTGGCATCTTCACTCACTTATGATGGCATTCATGCATATGTGTGTGTGCATATGCATGTGTGTGTGTTTAAATTTTTAAAAGTAGTCTCAAGTTTCATCTTAAAGCCATGGGTTTTGGATATTTACTTTTTGTTGTTAGCAGGTCCTTCTTTAGAAAAATTATTTATCTTTACTCTGAACTGAGTACTTTAAGGTAAACTTTAGGAGCTTTAAATCCCTTCATACTTGAAAAGACCCAATGTTTTAGGGGAACAAGGCCTAATTACACAACAAATATAATCAGAAGTATATGGCAGATTATGGTGCCCCATAGTCATGAGCTTCACATTCCTATGGATTTGGGAGATTTGTTTTTTCGCTAAGTATTTTCCAACATCTCATTGCTTTTAATTGAATCCTGAAGGCTTCTTTTGGCACCTCATTTCTTCCCTCACTAAATCTGGGAAGTAGTGAGGGAAGGCCCCCCAAACAGACAAAAACAGTAGGCTGTTAGGAATCTTTATTTCAAGTCACCTCAGATTTTTCACTCATTATTTTGCTTAGGCAAAAATAGACCATGTCCTGCTGTGGGATGGATGCACTAGCAAGGTTTTCCAAGATAGATATTGCTGGTGTGTGTGATTTAAAATAAACCCCACAAAGGCTGCCAGGAAATGTGGTTTGGGAACAGGCTTGTACACTCACATCTCGCCTTTTCTATTTGAATCACTTCCCTTTAGAGTGTGAAAGGAATTGGCTGATGTAATGAAGTGAAATAATGATTAATATATTGGTCCTCTTGAAATAAATTTGTGTTGCTCGAATGTTTCAAGTAAATGCTCTGCAAAGGTAAAGCAATGCCACTGTTTTGAGCCATTATCTTCTGATGGCAGATGTGTCTCTTTTAAAAACAGTAACCAGTTTACATTATGATAAGCAAGCTCTGCCTGTATAATGCTTATAGTCACAGAGAGAATACTGATGAGTTCAAGTTGCCCTACTGGCTAATATTAAACATATCCTAGGACATCATAATGAATAAAGTAATCTCATGACTTTGTATTGGCATGTACAGTGTATGGTATCTGTTTGCATGAGTTAAAGGTTCTTGGATAGGCAGAATTGGCTCCTGCGATGAGAGAGCAGAATTAGAAATCTTTGTTTTTTAATATATTTTTTATTTATTACAATTTATTTGCTTTGTATCCCAGCTGTAATCCGACCCTCATTCCCTCCCAATCCTGTCTCTCCCTCATCTCTTCCCATTCCCCTTCCCCAGTACACTGATAGTGGAGGACCTCCTCCCCTTCCATCTGACCCTAGCCTATCAGGTCTCATCAGGATTGTCTTTCATAGTCTTCCTCTGTGTCTTGGTCAGGCTTCTCCCTCCTCAGGGGGAGGTGATCAAAGAGCCAGCCATTGAGTTATGTCAGAGACAGCCCCTGCTCCCCTTATTAGGGAGCCCATTTGGGAGACCCATTTGGGAGAATTAAAAATCTTGAGTCTTGGAAAGACAGCAATGCAGTTGGAAGGCCTGAGATTCAGAGACCAGAAGGATAGATTCCAGTCTGAGTCTATAGGCTTAAAAACCATAAATGCCAACAACAGGGTAGTATAGACATCCTAGTTCATGTAGCAGGAGGAAAGTCATATTACGTTGTGTCCCTAAGTGGGACTATCTGATAGCCAATCTACGGATTCAAATGCTTATCTCCTCCAGAAATGCTCTTACAGACACACTCAGAGTTAACATTCAGTCAGATACCAGCATCCATGATCCAGTTACAGTGCTGTATAAAACAAAATATCACACTGTCTTAGTGTCATTAAGGATATATCTCTAACAAATGATAAAGTGTCAACAAGGTAAGAGACAGGGTCAGGACTTTTTGGATTTTCTAGTGTAATTAAGTTCGTTTACACTTCTTGATGACATTACAATGGCAATATGACCTGCTTATGCAGCAAGAATTTTAGTATGTGTAGAGTACAGACACACAGAGGCAAGTTCTGCTTTTTGGGTTTTGGATTTACGAGACTTAGCATCTATATATAATCACTTGGAAGCACACCTTTCCCTCTTAGAGCACCATAGCTCCCTTTCCTAACTGACAGCCCCATATGAAAGTGACCAGTCTCCAACTATGTCTTCTACAGGCTTTCTATTACATGGAGCCCTCAATATTCCTGATTCAAAGATTATACTTTGAGGAAGCAGTATTCCTAATTGTCCAAGAAACCACCAGATTGATTTGTAGCTTTTTAACTTCTTGAGTTCTTTATATATTCTGGATATTAGCCCTCTGTCAAATATAGGGTTGGTGAATATCCTTTCCTAGTATGTAGGCTGTCATCTGGTTCTAATGACAGTGTCCTTTGCTTTACAGAAGCTTTTCAGTTTCATAAGGTTCCATTTATTGATTGTTGCTCTTAGAGCCTGTGCTGTTGGTGTTGTGTTCAGGAAGTTGTCTCCTGTGCCAATGAGGTCAAGGCTTTTCCCCACGTTTTCTTCTAACAGGTTTCCTGTGTCTGGTTTTATGCTGAGGTCTTTGATCTACTTGAATTTTAGTTTTGTGCAGGGTGATAAATATGGATCTATTTGCGTTTTTCTATATGTAAACATCCAGTTAGACCAGCACCATTTGTTGAAGTTTTGGTCTTTTTTCCATTGTATGATTTTGGCTTCTTTGTCAAAAATCAAGTATCTGTAAGTGTGTGGCTTTATTTCTGGGTCTTCTATTCGGTTCCATTGATCCACCATTTGGTTTCTCTGCCAGAACCATGCAGCTTTTATTATTATTGCTCTGTAGTACAGCTTGAGATCAGGGATGGCGATACCTCCAGATGATCTGTTACTGTACAGGATCATTTTGGCAATTAGGAATAGTGCTTTCTCAAGATCCAGCTATACCACTCCTAAGCACATATTCAAAATATGCTCAAATATACAACAAGGATATTTGCTCGACCCTTTTGTAGCAGCTTTATTCATAATAGCCAGAACCTAGAAACAACCCAGATGCCCCTCAACTGAGGAATGGATACAGAAATTGTTATATATTTACACAATGGAATACTACTCAGCAATAAAAAAAAACAAGGAAATCCTATTATTGGAGAACCATCTTGGATACTGAGCTGCTTTGGGCTACTTCTGTGCAGTTCTAAGTTATCTCCATGCATGGTCCTTGTTTGGAGTATCGGTCTCAGAAAATATCCCTGTGCTCAGATTTTTTTGGTTTTGTTGCTCCCTTTGTGGAGCTCCTGTTCCCTCCAGGTCTTTCTATCTCTCCCTTCTTTCATAAGATTCCCTACACTCTGCCCAAAGTTTGGCTATGCATCTCAGCATATGTTTTCATACCCTGTTGGGTGAAGTCTTTCAAAGGCCCTCTGTGACAGACTCCTGTCCTGTTCCTTGTTTTCTCCCTCTTCTGATGTCTGTCACATTTGCCTTTCTGAATGAAGATTGAACATCTTACCCAGGCTCCTCCTTCTTGCTTAGCTTCCTTAGGTGTACAGATTTTAGCATGATTATCTTGTATTATAGGTCTACTATCCACTTTTAAGTGAGTATATACCATGTGTGTCTTTCTGCTTCTGGGATACCTCACTCAGGATGATCTTTTCTGGGCTGGCTCTTAGATCACCTCCACTGGAGGGGAGAGCAGCCTTGCCAGGCCACAGTGGAAGGCAAAGAAGCCAGTCCTGATAAGACCTGATAGACTATGGTCAGATGGAGGGAAGGAAAACCTCCCCTATCATTCAACTAGCGGAGGGGAATAGGAGAAGAAGAGGGAGGAAGTGTGAGATTGGGAGCGGATGGGGGAGGGAGCTACAGCTGGGATACAAAGTGAATAAAAATATTAAGAAAAAAAAACAAGGAAATCATGAAATTTGAGGGCAAATGGTGGGATCTAGAAAAGGTCATCCTGAGTGAGATATCCCCGAAGTAGAAAGATACACATGGTATATACTAACTTATAAATGAATATTAGATGTATAATATAGGATAAACATACTAAAATTTGTATACTTAAAGAAGCTAATGAAGAAGGAGTACCCTGGGTAAGATGATCAGTCCTCACTCAGACAGGCAAATGGGATGGACACTGGAAGAGGGGGAAAACAGGGAACAGGACAAGGGTCTACCACAGAGGGCCTCTGAAAGACTCTACCCAATAGGGTATCAAAGCAGATGCAGAGGCTTATATCCAAACTTTGGGCAGAGTGCAAGGAATCTTATGAAAGAAGGGGAAGATAGAAAGACCTGGAGGAGACAGGAGCTCCACAAGGAGAGCAACAGAACCAAGAAATCTGGGCCCAGGGGTCTTTTCTGAGACTGATACTCCAAACAAGGACCATGCATGAAGATAACCTAGAACGCCTGCACAGATATAGCCCATGGCAGTTCAGTGTCCAAAGTGGGCTCCTTAGTAATGGGAACAGGGACTGTCTCTGATATGAACTCAGTGACTGGCTCTTTGATCACCTCTTTCTGAGGGGGGAGCAACCAGGTCACAGAGGAAGACAATGCAGCCAGCCCTGATGAGACCTGATAGGCTAGGGTCAGATGGAAGGGGAGAAGGACCTCTTCTATTAGTGGAGTTGGAGAGGGGAAAGGGAGAAGAGGAGGGAGGGAATGAAGGAGGGGTCTATAGCTGGGATACAAAGTGAATAAACTATAATTAATATAAGAAATAAATATTAAAAACAAACAAACACAAACAAAAAGCAAAGACTATACTTTGAAGCTGGAGAGCTGCCCCAGTGCGCACTTGCTGGATCAGAGTATAACTATTACTGTGAGTTCCCAGAGGGAAAATGATGTAGGGCTTTTTGATTAGAAAAGCAGGAGAAACAGAAAATTACCACCCAGAAGGCTTCTAATGCTGACTAGAACAGAAGAGTTTCTCTATGCAGACTTGAGGTCACCTATCTGGTTAAGCTAGTCTTCTACACAGATGTTTCCAGTCACATAGCTATAATGTGTTCTCTATATCCAAATGGAAATCATAGACTTGCGAGGAGATGCCTTTCAAGTGCTGGTCCATGGCAGCTTGTGTTGTCCTAGGTGTCTGGAAGCAGTGACTGGTACTGACAGGCAAGAGCAGAGTGACAGGCACTACCTTATAGTATCTCATTTACAGTTCTAGTGCAGGCCATCAGTATCAGGATGCTCAGCCCTACAACTTGTATTGCTGTTGTGTAGGTCTGGAATGTTAAGATTTCTCAACACTTAGCATGGCCACTAGACTCTGAGACTCTTGTTCCTAGAGACTTGACAACTTTCTAAAAATCTTTTGGCAAACGGGGCTTGTAGATGGTCTCCTTTGAATCCTTACTTTTTTGTTTTTATTTACATTTCATCATTCTTGGCTTTCTGCCCTCTCTCCCTGTCTCTCCATGTCTGCCACATTCTTCTTGACAATCTATAGATATTTAGCTGCTGAGTAACTAAGAAATGCTGG
Source organism: Pachyuromys duprasi (assembly GCA_028658305.1). Lineage (NCBI taxonomy): Eukaryota > Metazoa > Chordata > Mammalia > Rodentia > Muridae > Pachyuromys > Pachyuromys duprasi. The sequence goes on along the minus strand of CM053753.1, from coordinate 74,242,970 downwards.
GAATGGAAGAAATATTCTTCTCCAGGAATGATATCACCCCTTTCCACCACTAGTTATACAACACTAAGCAGTCAACCAGTTTTCTTTAATGTTTTCATTTTAGTTATTTTTTTCTTACAACATATTTTAATTGTAGTCTTTCCCTTCCTCCAACTCCTCCCCCAGAGCCTTCCCATTTTCTTGCCCACCCAACTTCATGTCCCCCACATCTCTCTCAAAAATAAAAATACAAAAATCAAAACTGACCATGTTCCTCTCTATCTCATCTGTAACACTTATTTCTCCTCATGATTTTAAGGCTTAATTACTTGTCTGTTTTCACTGCATATTTTATTGTTGTATTTATCCATTTAATCTCCCACTTATTTTATATGCCACACATTCATCCATCCACGTACTTGTTCCATTTCTACAATGTAGTCTAGCAAAATTTTAACATAGTAAAGAATAATACAAAGCTCTTATCTTCATGATTTTTTAAAGTACACTTTGGAATAAAATAAATAAAAACCAGATAAATGTAGTGATAACATGACTTCAGATAATGAAAAGTTTCTTAAATAACAGCAAAAACAGCAGTTAGTAAGGCCAGAAGATGTCAGAGTTAAAAGTTCCTTAGTGCAATGGCTACTATAACAAAATAACACAGACTTTAATTTATAGAGAGAAAAAGCTATTTCTGACACTTCTGGAATGCTGGGAAGTCCAAGCTCAAGATGTGGGGAGGTTTCAGTGTCTGATGAGGGCTAGTCTTTGTTTTTGAGGTGATGCCATGTTAATGCGGAGAAGGTCATAACAGAAGGTGTACCAGCTGGCCTAACACTAGGCAAGGCCGCTTTTATAAGAGCCTTCATCTCACTCACAAAGGAGGTGCACTGGGTCTTAGATGGATTCCTTGAATATGCCACCTCTCCATCCTTTCTTGTTGGCAAGCGAATGTTAGGGGAGACACACTGAACCCATTACAGGGAGACCTGAATTAACTGCAGGAGCCATGCTGACATGCTTCAAGCAGATTTGAAATAGATGTTGTGAAGTTGAAGTTTCTGGCTTCTTTGAAGACTCAGTTGTGTCGTGTGATGTTTTGCTGCCAGCTGTCATGTGCAAGGGGCGTGATTTTGGCCAGCTGAAAACATCTGTGGGTGGACTCTGAGGAGAGAAGATATACAGAAGCCCACGGAGAGTGAGACATTGCTTTTAGGACCAACGTTGCTTCACTGGTCTTCATTCTCTGACGCTTCACTTCGCAAAGAGAAATGTTCTAGAGAACTTTTCGAGGTAATCCTACTGAGTCTTGTGGCTTTCACTGACTCAGATTCAGTAGAGTCTCACTGTTTCTACTGAATCATGGTGATTCGTGTTGCTGTTCAGTGTTGGCATTTGGACTCGTCTGTTGGTATCTGGACAACGAAGAGGGGACTCACCACGAGGAGCGACTTCCAAAAATGTCAACCCCCTCCCCTTTTCCCTAATAACCTTATTTCTCTGCTACCTCTGGTCACTGGGTTAAAAGAGAGGTAGAAGCAATTAAGAACTCTAAATAAAATAGGTTTGTTGAAAAATCTAAGCATACAGTGATGTGAGAAACAGGAGGCAAGAATAAAATGTGAATATGAATAGGGGAGGGAGAAGGAGACAAGAGGGAGGGAGAGTGGGGCTGGTTACACTCTGGATGTAAAGTGAATAAATAAGTTAATTTAAAAATACAAATGTGAATATGAATGAGAGTTGACAGGCCATGTTTTTTATTAACATTTTTATTTTATATTAATCATAGGTTATGTACTTCGTATCCCAGCCGTAGCCCCCTTCTCCCCTTCCATCTAACTCTAGCTTATCAGGTCTCTTCAGGACTGGCTGCATTGTCCTCTTCTGTGGCTTAGCAAGGCTGCTCCTCCCTCGAGGGGCCGGAGGGGGAGGGGGGCCAAAGAGCCAGCCATTGAGTTCATGTCCTAAATAGTCCCTGTTCCCCTTACTAGGGTACCCATTTTGATATTGAGCTACCATTTGCTACATTCAAGCAGAGGTTCTAGGTTATATCCATGCATGATCCTTGGTTGGAGAGACAGTCTCATAAAAGACACCAGTGTCCTGATATAGTTGGTCCTTGTGGAGCTCCTGTCCTCTTCAGGTCATACTAACTCCCCCCCTTTCATATGATTTCCTGCGCTCTGCCAAAGGGTTGGTTATGTGTCTTAATATTTGCTTTGATACACTGCTAGGTAGAGTCTTTCTGAGGCCCTCTGTGGTAGGCTCTTGTTCTCCTACTTGTTTTCTCCTAAATCCAATGTCCATCCCATTTGTCTTTCTAAGTGAGGATTAATCCTCTTACCCCAGGTCCTCTTTCTTGTTTATCGTCCCTAGGTGTATAGATTTCAATGTGTTTATTGTATCTTATAGTGAGTATATACCATGTGTGTCTTTCTGCCTTTGGGATACCTCACTCAGGATGATCATTTCTAGGTCCCACCATTTACCTGCAAATTTCATGATTTCCTCCCTTTTAGTTGCTGAGTAGTATTCCATTGTGTAAAAGTACCACAATTTCTGTATCCATTCCTCAACTGAGGGGCATCTGGATTGTTTCCAGGTTCTGGCTATTACAAATAAAGCAGCTACGAACATAGTTGAGCAAATGTCCTTGTTGTGTACTTGAGAATCTTTTGGATATATGCCTAGGAGTGGTATAGTTGGATCTTGAGGAATCACTGTTCCTAATTGTCTAAGAAAGCGCCAAATTGATTTCCAGAGTGGTTGTACAAGTATACATTCCCACCGGCAATGGAGGAGGGTTCCTCTTTGTCCACATCCTCTCCAGCATGTGTTGTCACTTGAGTTTTTGATCTTAGCCATTCTGAGGGGTATAAGGTGAAATCTGAGGGTCGTTTTGATTTGCATCTCCGTGACGGCTAAGGATGTTGAGCATTTCTTTAGGTGTTTTTCTGCCATTCTACAGTCCTCTACAGAGAGTTCTCCATTTAGCTCTATACCCCATTTTTTAATTGGATTACTTGGTTTATTGCTATTTAAATTCTTGAGTTCTTTATATATATATTGGATATGAGACTTCTGTCAGATATAGGGTTGGTGAAGATCCTTTCCCAGTCTGTAGGCTATTGTTTTGTTTTGATGATGGTGTCTTTTGCTTTACAGAAGCTTTTCAGTTTCATGAGGTCCCATTTATTGATTGTTGCTCTTAGAGCTGGTGCTGTTGGTGTTCTGTTCAGGAAGTAGTCTCCTGTGCTGATGAGTTCTAGGGTCTTTCCCACTTTTTCTTCTAACCAATTTAATGTGTCTGCTGTTATGTTAAGGTCTTTGATCCACTTGGACTTTAGTTTTGTGCAGGGTGATAAATATGCATCTATTTTAATTTTTCTGCATATAGACATCCAGTTGGTACAGCACCATTTGTTGAAGATGCTGTCTTTTTTTCCATGGGGTGGATTTGGCTTCTTTATCAAAAAATCAAATTTCCATAGGTGTGTGGGTTTATTTCTGGGTCTTCTATTCAGTTCCATTGATCCACTGTTCTGTTTCTATGCCATCACCATGCAGTTTTTATAACTGTTGCTCTGTAGTACAGCTTGAGGTCAGGGATGGAGATACCTCCAGATGATCTGTTGTTGTACAGGATCGTTTTGGAAATTCTGGGTTTTTTGAAGTTGAGAATTTTTCTTTCAAGGTCTGTAAAGAATTGTGTTGGTATTTTGATGGGAATTGCATTGAATCTGTAGATTGCTTTTGGCAGAATAGCCATTTTCACTATGTTAATCCTACCAATTCATGAGCACGGGAGATCTTTCCATCTTCTGATATCTTCTTCAATTTCTTTTTTCAGAGACTTGAAGTTTTTCTCAAACAGGTCTTTCACTTGCTTGGTTAGAGTCACTCCAAGGTACTTTGCTATTAGTGGCTATTGTGAAGGGTGTTGTTTCCCTGATTTCTTTCTTGCAGGCCATGTTTTGAAATCATTTCTAGCTCTACCACTTCACATCCTTAAGCCTAAATTAATTTGTTCACTTTACATCTCAATCATAGTCCTCTCACTCCTCTCATCCTTTCCAGTCCCTTCTCTCCTGCTGTTCCTACCCCCTCCCACCAACCCTGCTGGTCCCACCTCTCCTCCCACCCCCTTCCCACTCCCCTCCCACCCTCTTCCCACCCCCAGTCACTCCCAGGGAAGTGATCAAAGAGCAGACCACTGAGTTCATGTCAGAGACAGTCCCTGTTCCCATCACTAAGGAACCCGCTTAGACACTGAGCTGCCATGAGCTAGATTTGTGCAGAGGTTCTAGGTTATCTCCATGAATGGATAGAATATAAGTCTCAGAAAAGACCTCTGTGCCCAGATTTTTTCTCTCCTTGTGGAGCTCCTGTCCCCTCAAGGTCTTTCTATCTCCCCCTTCTTTCATAAGATTCCCTGCACTCTGACCAACGTTTGGCTATGAGTCCCTGCAGGGTAGAGTCTTTTAGAGTCTCTCTGTGGTAGGCTGTTGTCCTATTCCCTGTTTTCTCCTTCTTCTGATGTCAATCCCATTTGCCTTTCTGAATGAGGCATGATCATCTTACACCCTTTCAGAGACCGGCCCAGCAACCCTTACTAGGGTACCTGAGGTAAAAATTCCATTAGACCTGAGATGGTCACCTGTGTGCAAGTCATGCTGGCTTGCTATTCTTGTTTTCAGCAGACATCTCCTGTTTGCGTAGTTAAACCTCCTGTTTTGCTCAGTTAAACCTCCTGTTTTGCTCAGCTAACCTCCTGTTTTGCTTGGTTAATTTTCCTGTTTTACTTGGATATGTTTACTTGGAAACCTATATAAGTGGTTTACTCTGTAATAAAAATGGTGCCTTGATCAGAATACTGTCTTGGTGTCACTTCTTCGTGTTCTCTGTCTCTTTTAATTCCTAGCCTCTTGTGCAGGCGGTTACTATTGGTAGTCACGGGTGACTACAGGTACCCACATTAAACCCAAGCTGGTCATCAGGGACATATGTGTAGGGGGCCTAGGTCTAGTGCATACGTGGTCTTTGGTTGGTGCTGAGCCTTAGTTTTTTTAAATTGACATAAAATAATAACAGATACTTAGGAAATATAATGTGATGATTTTATATTTGTATACAATGTGTAACAATCTATGTCCTGAAACATGTATATTTCTTTGTGTTGCCTCTAGATCTTCTGCTAAAGTTTGTCATAGTATGTCTATTAAAGTATTTTCTTCTCGATATTACTGTGTAATGAAACCCTACAAATTCTTCCTTTTATCAAATCCATTACTTTTTCAGTTTCCTTCTGTCTTTACCTACAACCTCAGTCATTCTTCTGAGTCCATGGTGACCACGATTCCTCTCTCTCATTCTGTAAAACAAACTTTTTAAAGCTTCCACATATGATTGGAACATATGGTATTTATCTCTCTCTGCCAGTCTTATTTTACTTACCATAACGTTGAGTCTTAAAACTTTAAGATGGGTAATTTTCCAGAAGCTTAAAATCAAATGCTTATTTCCCAAAGACATTCAGAGTAATAGTCCTCTATGAACAACACACATTACCAAGCTCTTCAGAAAATCGCAACTTGAAACACTGTCTTCATCAAGGAACACAATGAAAGAAGCTGAGCATAAAACAAGCAAGCAAGCAAAACCAGAAGAACGAAAAGCAAGCAACAAAAACTCCCGTAACTAAGCAAAAATATATAGTAATAATAGAGAAATCGAGGTAAATTTTGTTTATTTGTATTATGCTGAGATATCCGCATGATCTTTCTGTTTTTAATACTGAGCACATGTGGGTCATTTATTACTCACAAGGAAGGAAGCAGCCCATGATCAGAGGGGGAACAGGAGGCTACTCTGCTTTGTTTATACCTATAAATAGAGGAAAACTTTTTAAACCTCACTTCCATTAACTGTGAAGTAGAGAAATTGTATAGACCCCACCCACCCACCTCATGGCATCTTGGTGGACTTTTTCCAAATAACTTCATGAACTTAAAGTTTTCCCCCACCTCACACATCCATAAGTCATGAATTTTTGTACACTGACAAAATCCCCTTGATTACAAACTTCACTTCTATCAGGGTCATTACGAAGGTCTCAAAGATCAGTAATACATCTTGAGAGTGCTCCTGCAGCAGGAGAGGAAATAGCATGCCTAAGCAACTTTAAAGCAAGGCCTAAGCAAGATGCAGGGTAAATTAAAAGGAATGTTATTAATGTCGTTCTGCACTGTAGTGACTGTTGTACTCATTTATTTCCCAAAGAGATGATAAATTCCTGAGTGTTAGAAAGCATGTCTTGTATAATATTCTCATATTCCCACTGTTGGCAGCAGTTATGAGCTCCGTAAAGATTAGTTATATGAATCAGTGTAAGGAGGGAAGTAGGCCGAGGAGCTGTATCACTACATATGTAAACACTCCATAAATCTTCCAGGCCATATACACAGTTCCCTTGCTTCTCTACGTCTCCACTCTTGGAATGTCCATATTATGAAACTAGATTGGTTTTCTTGGGCCATGCTCCTATTCCCTGGTGTCATGCTTACCCTCCCATAAATATTTCTGAAGACATTCCAGAAATATATGCACACCTCAGTTTTCCTAAGAAAAGTATACTTGCTGAAAATGCTTTGGCACAATTAGTTCCATTTCTTGAAGTCTGTGGAAGACATGGTTTAATGATATAGTTCATCTTATTTCTTTATCTTAGGTACACTGAGAAGTTTTCTTTTAGTTATTTTAGTAAAAGTGTATAGTAAAATTGCCCAGAACACTAGAAAACTCATCACAGAAGTATATTCCCAGCTTGTTGCCTGACCTCATTCTGAGAGTGGCTAAGCTGTAGAGGTTGTTACAAATACAGGAAACAGCTGCAAAAGAACATACTGCCTAGAAATCTGGCTTCTGTGGTCTTAAGCCAAACTTGCTATCTCTCTTGAATGTAAGCTTTTTGATCAATGTCACTGTCAAGTACATTCCAAACACATTGTGTTAATTTAAAAATATGAGTAAAGACAAATGTTGAGCTCACCCAAGTGCATAGAACACCTGGCCCTTTCTCACAGCTGGGTATGAAATACAAATGGGACTAATTGGTTAGAGCCTAATCTAGTATCATCCCTTTAATTAGGTAAAACATCAAATAAGCCTAAGTAACTAGACTTTTTCCAGTTCATGTTAGTTTTGCTATGTGGTCACGTTTATTTGTGCTTGAGAAACATTATGACATATTATGTCACGTTCCTATTCAGAAGTTAGGAGGACAGGAGTTAGCCACTGTAATGGTCAGTAATAAAATCTCGTATGTTAGACAAACCATTTCATCATTTAATCTACATTTTCTTACCAGTTAGTGAAGATAGTTGGACTGAGTTTGGGATATTTTTCCAGCTACCACGTTCTTTAGTGCTAATCCCTTGCAGCATTACATAGCATAAAGCTAACTGAACTTTTTAAGGACAAGAAGTGCTGAAACAATACCAGAAGCAGATTGCTTGATTCGTTACTTAGAGAGAGAGCGCGAGCATGTTTTAGTAATTAAAACAAAGTGCCAGGCTAGAAATTCCAAGGTAAAGAGCAATTCCATTTAGGTATTAGATGAGAACTCCTATTTTCAGAACTGAACCCAAAGGTCCTGAGTTGGAGGCAAAAGCACTATTAGAATGCTCATGTTTTAGCATTTCCTGTTTAATTATAGTATTCTGAGACCTATTATGAATATGTAATCACTAACAATAGGGATTAAACTGCCATTTTCATGAGTAAAAAAAAAAAGAATGCTCATGTTTTTAAGGCTCATATTTTAAAGATTGGTATTACGATGAGACTACTTTAGTTATTTTTATTCACTTATTAAAATTTATTTACATATATGTGTATGTGCCTATTTGTCTGTATGTGCACCACATGTGTGCAGGTGTCTATGGGGTCCAAAAGAGGGCATATGGACCAAGGGTAGTACAGTAATCAATAGAAGTAACCTGCCCAGTGTAGGTGCTGGAAACCGATCCTGAGTCCTCTGCAGGAGCAGCGTGTCCTTTTAATTGTTCCATCTCTGTAGTCACCATACTTTAAGACATCACAAAGTAGCCCTTTTTTACTTTAAACAGTATTATGATAGTCTGTAAATAAGAGTAGAAAATTAAATAAGCACCAGAATGATTGAGCCTAAGCAGAAGGAGTTACAACTCTTCCTGGTGGAGGAGCTTCTTTGTGGAAATTCTTCTTTGAATCAGTGGATCCAACACCAGCATTCCTAGAGTAGCCACAAGAAGATCCTGACATGGTCTGTGTGACACACTCCAAGACAGAGGATGTGCAGGACTCTTGGTGATGAACTGACAGGTCTAAGGAAGTGAAAAGTGGGAGGTCTGGGTAAGGGAGTAAGAACAGAGCAAGGGTCACTTGGAACTTTGTCCTGGGAAGATGCCCCAAAATTTTTGTAGTGAAGGACAACCTAGAATCAAGAGGCAGGGACATGATATGGGAAGGCACATATGGAGTTTGGGTTAATCTCCTGGGGCAGAAACTGTGTAGTTAGAAGAGCACAGAAGTTCCGTAACCACCTTCTTCTGGGTCCTCACAGAGAAGACCACTCATTTGCCTGAACCTTTCCACCTTTCTCCATTCCCGAAGAGGAAAGTATTCAGAAAAGGGTAAGGAGGAGTGAATGGAGTCGTCTATGATTCTTCTCCACCATGTGCTTAAGGATAAGGCTAACAGTCTAGGGACGATACAACAACATAGGATATGAGGTTAAAGCTTAGAAAATAAATCAGTTTCATCTGTTTATGAACTTGACATTTCTGTACCTTACTGTAGCTTCAAGCCCATGATGAAGGTTTCAGCAAGAGTCAGTGAGGGGAGGCCCCTTCTGGTGCTGGGAAAGTATTGTGAAAATTAAAAACCAGGCTTGGAGAAATGATTTAGCAGCCAACAGTGCTTACAACTCTTGGGGAGGACACGGGTTCACTTACCAGGTCTCAGGCGGTAAGACTGCCAGCTGCCAGCAGCTCTAGTTCTGGCACTAGCCACTCT
>CM053753.1:74209450-74233828 GCA_028658305.1 Pachyuromys duprasi | reverse complement strand
CCACAAAGACCAAACTGAGCCGGGCACAGGGGTCTTGTAAGAGACGGTTTCTACAATCAAGGACCATGTGTGGATGTGGACTGGAACCCCCGCACAGATGGGGCCCATGATAACTTGGTGTAGGGCTGAAGACCCAATTTATTTATTCTAGACACAAAGATTTGCTCTGTAGCCCCCATTAGCCTTGAACTTGTGATCATTTTGCATTGATCTTCTGCGCACCAAGGTTCCAGAGTTACCTCACCAGACCTGGTGAAAAAAAAAAGAGCAAGATATTTTATTGTACTGTTTATCCATCTCTATCTAGAACTTTTAACAAATCGGCAGCCAAATGATAGCATTTTCTAATACCTTCACCCAAATTGCGACTTAAGCGTGGAATGTGCCCCCATACACTCATGTTCTTCAACACTTGGACCCCAGTTTGTGGCACTCTTTTGAAAACTGGCCCTTTTTCATTGTAGGCCTGGCTGCCTAGAGCAGGTCTCCATGGGTGAGCATTTGAACCTTGTTAGCCCTGTCCCTCATCCTGTCTGTTCTATTTTCTGTCTTCCACCATGAAAATGCCCCCCGCCTTACACTCCTACCACCAAGCCTTCTCCACCATGGGGACTGGGATCCTTCTGCAGCAGGAGGATAAAGTAAACCTTGTTTCTGTCAGGCGTTTGATTAACTTGTACTAGCACAATCCACAATACTGTTTGTGAAAGACTATGGGAGATGGTGTTGCTCCCTCCACTGCTGCAGAGTTAGGTGGCAATGTCTGATGTCAACATCAAGAATTTGTGGAACATCATGAAATAATAGCTTAAGTAGGAGAGATAACCTACTGCTCCAAATCATCCACAGAAAATGTTCTACCTGCTTTGATGGGGAGGTGATTCTCTACAAAGAGTTTCATATCATTGCATGGTTCAGAGTGCAGATTGAATAGCAAACATACCCTGGAAAGGAGACTTGGCTACCATGAGCCCTTGTTTGCATTCCAAGGTAGACTGTTACCTTCATTGCTCAACAAAAATTTCTTTACATTCATAATAAAAGTTTCCTCCTTTCTTTCTGTCTTTGAAAGGGAGAGATAATGTGTATCAGCTATTGCATATAGGCTTGAGTAACACCTTCAGTACTGTCTTGTGATAGGATCCTGCTGCAAGCCAAGGTGAACAACCGGCTCTCACTTTGATGACTGAGGTAACTGGCCCTAAAATACTGTACAACAACAATCCAGCTAGAGCTCATATTTCTGTAAGTGTATGTCACATATATTGTAGACATATATTTATATACATTATATGTAAGTGTATTTATGGTTATATGCTACATATTATGTATAGTATGTTCATATACATATACATTTCAATAAGAAAATATTCAGTATTTTGATGGTTAGAAATTTTATCCTTAAAATCAATAAAATTAAACAGTTTTAATCTAGTATAAACTTTGACTGCACAAGCAGAATCTTCCTATGAACTTAAAAAAAATTCCCACTCAATGCCCTAAACTAGATGAAGAATTTTGAGATGGTGTTCTGGGTGATTTCCTGGTGATTCTCAGTGCATTTCAGTTGAAAACCACTGTAAGGGTCATTGAGAGTGAAGTGGGACTTGATGATAAGTGAACACGTTTGCTCATCTGTAAACCGCCTTGACTGACACATCATGTTAGACAGTTGGAGGATAGGCATGTTCCTGAAAAAAGGACAGACTGTTTGCACCTCCTAACAAACAGTACCCCATTGAGAGGATGCATTACAAACTGCTTTTAAGCTACAAAGTCTTTTAGGATGCACAGAATCCTCACTGCCTCATAGGCTAAGATCTCTTGGAACATAAAACTCATGTCTTATTTATCTTTGTCTTTCTACATATTCTAGCATAAGATTCCAGAAGACATTCAATAAACTTTTGCCAAAGGACCAAAAGAGTAAATGGATGAATAAAAGACAGCACAAATAAACACACTGAGCTCTTGAAAGAGCACACTCACACACACACACACACACACACACACACACACACAGAGAGAGAGAGAGAGAGAGAGAGAGAGAGAGAGAGAGAGAGAGAGAGAGAGAGAGAGAGAGAGAGAGAGAGAGATTAAAGAGAAATCGTATCCTTATGGTTTACATTCAAGTGAAGACTTATAGGGGCATGTGAGCTTACGGAATGATTCAAATTAAGTTGCTTTATTGCAACTTTCAAACAAAATGTGAAGAAACTTTAAAAATATGCATAGGAACTTGTTCCTTATGTTGAATGTTTAAGCTGAGTACAAAGCTTCGTGCCCAGACAATTTAAACAACAGGAGATTTCCAGGAAAAAAAAAGGTCAATATTTAAATGCACAGTGGATTTCTTGGAAAGCAACCACATTTTCTTTGGAGTCTCCCTCTTCATTATATGTTTTGGATGGTCTGAATATGAATGTGAATATGAAACTTTGATCTCTTTGTCTGTGTCTGTCTATCAGTTGACTGTCTCTCTCTGTGTAAGTGATGCTTGGATTCAGGTACTATGAATATGTTCAGGAACAATAAATCCATAATACAAAAGTGTTAAATACACTTAAGAAAATGTAAGAAAGATGAAAATTTACGAGGATGTTGCGTTTTTAGTCTACTTTCTGTAATTTTAAGGAAATATACTGAGCAAACACTCCCACATTGCTGGTGTCAAAGGAGAGCAAACCTTTGGGAGTTTTGCTGCAGTTTGACTTCTTCCTGTCACCATCCCATTGACACTCAGTCTCTGAACCATGTGCCAAATACTGTCCTATAAAGAAGAAATAAATCGTGATAATTGGGTGTTTGTCCTCTGGAATGTTAACATTCAGGCCCAGAGTCCTACTAGCTCTGAAATGTGGCACAACTCTCTCAGAATGTGCATCTCAATGTCTCTCTTTACTGTAAAATGGGGGTTTTAACAGTACTTTTTTTCTTTTTGAGAGAATACGAAATAAGAGATAATGTTCTTTCCAAGGCATCCTCCTGACTATTTTCTACAGTTACTTAAGGCCAAGCACACAACTATTTACTATTAGGAATAATATAAGCTAAGTTCATTTATAATAAGAACTAATAATGAACTTTAAGTTCATATAACATTTAATAAGGCTTTTTAATACTGTGATGCTTTTGTGTCTTTCCTAAGCAATAGAAACATATTTCCAATGAAATGTCATACAAGAGATAACGTATGACACTGATGAATGCGAAGTTTAACTAAGACAGTTCTCTGGCTTTGGTATTTGTCTAAGGATGAGGATTCTACTGTCTGAGCCAGGAATGAGTAGGAAATTCAGGAGTGGGGCTGAAGAAAGTGAGACAAGCCTCGGTGTGTTGAGCTTGAGGTAAACAGAGGACATTACACAGAGAGTAGGCAGTTAGGCATAGCAGGTAGCGTTAACTTAGGACTGATTGCAGAACCAGAAACACGCTACTAGTGAGTGACTGGAGAAGCCAGGTGACTGGAGTGAGTTAAAATAGACAATGGCCTGGGCATGGAATCCTGGTGGAAAAATCTTTATTAAAGATTAACAAGAAAAAGCTAGGGCTGTGGAAGAATCCAAAGAGGGAGGGCTGTGAAATACAGAACAATAGTAGTGAAGAGAGCAGAAGAATCTGTTCAGGAGATGCAAATCAGCTGACACCTAGTTTAGGAACATGCCATCTCTCTAACCACAATCTAAGCCTGCTTCTTCAAAAGTCTTATGAACCAAGGATCAAAGCTGACTGGTGACTAGGACATGATACAGAATAAAAATCAGGGTCAAATAATTTCTTTCTTTCCTTTTTTTTGAAGAGCATGACACAGTGTGCAATTCCAGGTCTTTTACTGGCCCACAGTCCGAACAGTCATGCAGTACAAGAGTAGAAAAGTTAGTATCTAGATAGACAATACAGTTGATCTAAGGAGTGATGAGAATTGTGTCGGACTTAAGCCACTTGATAGATGTGGTAGTTTGAGTAAGAGTGGCTCACATATTGTAATGCTTGGTCCTCAGAGTAACTATTTGGGAAGGAATAAATGTGGTCTCATTGGAGTAGGTATGACACTGGGGGTGGATAAAAACCCACACCAAGCCCAATCTCTCTCTCTTGTTCTCTCTCTCTGTCTGCTACGTGTGGATCAGATGTGAACTCTCAGCTACTGATCTAGCATCATGTCAGCTTGCCTGCCTGTCACCACAATGACCATGGACTGACCCTCTGAAACTGCAAGAGATTTATGTGGTTCTTGGGAAAATGAATCTAAGATATTTAATGGAGAAACAAAAAAGGATAGAAATGGGAAAAAGTTGAGTTCTTTTTCAAAAAATTATAATTAAAGGAAATTTGTTGGGAGCAAAAATCCAGAAGCAAATGAATCTTGGCTAAGATAATGGCGTCTGTCTTGGAGGTATGGAGGCACAGTGCACTCGACAAAGCAAAAATGATTCACCAAGGTGAATTCTTTTTGTATCTTGGCAAATCATAGCATACTATGCAGCATTAAATCTGGGTTGGAGAGATGGCCCAGAGTGCACACAGATCTGGCAGAGGACCTAAGCTGGGGTGCCTAACACCCACATTGGGTAGATCACAACTGCCAGCTTCAGGGTATCCAATGGCCTCTCATGGTTTCTGTAGGCACTTGCATTTATATGTACACCCTCACATATACAGGACCAAAACTTTAAAAAATATTTAAAAAATTATGTCTCAAATATTTATAATGCACATAATATAAAATCATAATTCTTGTGTTTATAAATAAATAAATAGATGTATGCTGTAGATATCTGCTCAGTTTTACTGATAAGTGTGTATAATAAAAATGACTGAGGACATAGTACTAAAGCATCAAAGAAGTAAGATACTCATTCCCCCAAAAGTCAATATTAAATAAGGAATCATCAAGTCAGTAACATGAAAGAAAAATGTTTTGGCAAAGTGAAAAATTAAAAAAGTGAAAACAGGTGTGTCCTAATGTGAAGGCAGTTCCACTAAAAAAAAATCTTACTTTTTGTGTGCTTTCTTGAAACCTCTACTTATATCTTAATGAGGTGAGCTTTATGAAGCTGGGATCTGAGTAGAACTCAATAATATTTTTACTTTATTACTTTTCCAGAACAAAGACTTTTAGTAATCAATGACTGATCCCAGAATACCAAAAATATCAGGCATGAAATAAAATATTTCTGAAAAGAAAGTGCCAGGAGAATCTACTTTGATTTTTTTCTTAACCTGGTGGTCTTTGGATGTCCTAATGTCTCATTTCTAACCAGAGAGAATGAAAAAACAACAAAAAAAGGTGTTCTGATTGCCAAAATTGAGGCAATCACTCCTCCTTTTATAACAAAGGTAGTAAAACAACATCAAAGACAGAAAACATTTTGTTCCAAACACTGAAAAATTCTTGGTGTTGATATAGCTTACTTATAAATATAATGGCACTAACAATCAACTGAATAAGTAAAATATTTATCTTTATATACTGTCTACTTTTTGGCCCCTCAGATGATAGAATTTTTAGGTCATATGAAAGGTAAGAGTTTTAATTTTCATTCTTTACTTGAGGTGAAATTGCGATTACTCAATAAATTTAAGTGTTTTATAACAGCTGTGCATATGAAAAGTAGAACTGACAAGTAGGAAAATCCCCACCTTCTCCATGGTCCTCCGTGAAGGCCAAGCCAGGGCCCGGATGGTGGAGGATGGGCAGAACTAAGAAGAAACCCAGATAAAAGGTGAAAAACTGCATTCACTCCATCTTTTAGAATATGCTTGTACGAAGAACTGCATGCCATGAATTTCCTTCTGATCAGAAAATTATAAATGTTCAAGGCTATGTAAAAATGCAAACTGCCATCACACTGCAATTTTTTATCATTAATATTCAGGGTTGAATTGTATGGGTTGTTACATTTTACTTGAGAAATATCACAATATCTAAACACTTCTCATCAGTCAAAGTTCAGCATTCTCAAAGGAGTTAAGTCTAAATAAAAAATCTATAATTGAATTTGTTTTTCCAATGTATCTTTCACACATTTTAAAATTTTCTAACCCATTTCAGCCTTAGTAGAATTTCAGTTCTTTATTTATTCATTATACCATTAAAAATTATACTTTTAGTGTTGATTTAGATTCCAAGTAACTTTGTCCACTTTGGTACATCTTTAGACTTAAGGATAGTAACTCCCAAGTGCCCTTTCCCTCAGGATAACCTAGATCAGGGCTAACTGGCAACTAGAACTATAAAGCTCAAATCATGTGTATCAAGGTTACATTCATACTCTTTGTCTTTGTAGTTTATAGCTTTCCACAATCTAATCTGAGCTTCTTGAACTGATAAGAAAAATGACTTATTCTCAAGATAGAAATACAGGAAAGACAAAGTGGTATTATGTGGTCATTCATTGCAAATATCATGGCTAAGCTATGACACATGATAAGAGAAAACCATGAAACATTAAATGGTTGTTTAATTGAGTTTTAGTTAGATTTATTTTTATTTTCTCTCTCTCTGTATATATATATATATATATACGTATATACATATATATATACATCAGATAAGCACTAATACACAGAATATATATATTTATACACATACACACACACACATATATATATGCACACCACATGAATGGTTAGTGACTCACTTTCATGGGAGGTAGGTTGGAGAATTCTAAGAAGGAAAGCCACAGGAAGGTCAGAAGTGATTCCCAAGTGTTATATCCTAAGGAAAAGCATCCTGCATCTTGTGAGTAATTATATGCAACAGTGAAGTTAGGCCATGGTACCCACTTGCTTGACTAAACAGGAGTTTTATGTCCTACAGTGAAGATATATCTCAGATGAGCTTAATGCTGAAGTCAGCAGGCATTCTTTGAGTATTGTATTACACCATAACGTGAGTGAGTACCAGTCCAACAGTTGATAATCTTAAGAAAAAACAGAAACAAAACAAAACAAAATAAAATCAAGATAGGCAAAATGGGAAGAATTTCTGCCTACAGATTGCCATTGAATCAAGAATGTACCTTTATCTTCTGCCAGAATTTTGAATTTTTGACACTGCTGATCTTTCAGACTTGCCAGAACCTCTTCCGTTACATAAGTGTTTGTGAGAGTCTGTGTATACTGGATGTACTCTGTTTCTTTGGGGATCTGTAATACAGATAAATTGAGATTTCTTCCCCAGATTACTTGAATAAATTATATTGGTATTGTTTTGAGAGCAATAAAGTCTTGCAAATGTGCATTCACATGTCTCTATTCAATCAAGCACTGAAAGATGCATAAACTGTTTTATTAGGGGCTGCACATGGTACTGGACACAGCAGTAGTGAGATGAAAGTGCCCTTGACTTTATCTTTAAATGTCCTGCTGGTCTGTGCTCACTTCATTCAGCTGTTAGTCCTAACATGTGCTAGTTGGCAGAAAAAAACATTTCCAGTCCTGAAGTCCTGACAACAAGGCTCTCACTCAGAAAGGTCTTTGTGGAATTACAATTCAAATGTTTCCAGAGCTGTGGTCAGTTCACTGCTAAAAATTACACTAAAATAAATGATTATTAGAAAATTTCCAAATGCTGAGTGCAAACATGTCCCTCTCTGAAAATTAGTCTGATTAGCTACTCAAAGGTCTGCCCAGTATTCATTAATGCTTTGATTTGTCTGCTGTTCAAGGTAAACAAATGAAAGAGGTTTCCTGTCACATTCTTGTTTGCTGGGCTGATATTTAATAATTTAGAAATGACCTTTTCTTACCAACATATTTTCATACCTCACCTTTTAACTCTGAGGAAACTTACTTACATTTGATTCCAGGTGAGGAAACACAGAAAGGGTAAGTACAATGGCTTCATTTGCATTTTGGTCTCCTATGCTGCTTGAACTGAAAAAATCAAGTTAGCTCCATGACACTAGACTTTACCCTGTTCTGATACTCCCATGGATGTCAGGCCGATGCTCTGTATCAACATTCTTGCTGTATGTGTATGTGTGTGTGTGTGTCTGTGTACATGGAAATCTGAGTATGGTAATACCAGAGCTTGATGCTGCTTGTCTTCCTCAAACCACCTTCCACCTGATTTGCTCTTTGGCACAGAGATCCTCACTGGACTCAGAGCTCGTTGGTTTTATCACGCTGGTGGCCAACAAGCCCCAAAGAAAATTCTGTCTCCACCGATCCAGTCCTGAGGTTGCAGGTGGTCACCACCATGCCTGGGGTTTTCAATGGGTGGTGGGTTTCTGAACTCAGATCTGTGTTGCTTTGTAGAAGAGCTTAAAAACATTACTGTCCTGAGTTTAGAATTTATTTTTATCTCATCTAATGCTAGAACAAATAAAAGTCATCCAGGTAGAGTGGAATAAGTCATGAAAATTCTCAAAAAAATATAGGTATCTCTTCCTCTTTTCGTCTCTTTCAACACAATTGCCTCCTTGTTCAGGGTCTTTAATGAAACAAACAACCCTAGTTTAAGTCCTCATGGATGTAGATATTGAATGAATCTATTGCATTATTTAGCCCAATCAGGTCTCATGCAGTATGAGAATGAGAATTCAACAATTTTCAGTGAATTGCTTTCTCCCTGCAAGGCACAGTCATTCTACTAAGTTCAACTGTGCTAGGTTAATAACAACATTCTTTCATCTTCATATCAAAAAAGGAGTTTTGCTTTCTGCAGGGCCAAGAAAGAAAAATAGTCTATACTTCATTTTGTCAGGACCATATCTGGCTCAACAAACCTGGAAGAGTGAATTTAAGTTATTCAAAGAAAGAGACCAAGATAAAAAATACCTCAGACTAAACATTTACGCACTGTCTATCTGGATCTGACTTTGACCAGTCTGTAAAATCTGGCAGTATGTGTTAGAGGCAGT
The DNA here is from genome assembly GCA_028658305.1 of Pachyuromys duprasi. Taxonomy (NCBI): domain Eukaryota; kingdom Metazoa; phylum Chordata; class Mammalia; order Rodentia; family Muridae; genus Pachyuromys; species Pachyuromys duprasi. Next base: position 74,224,958 of record CM053753.1, on the reverse strand, counting down.
CAATGATACTGAGGCTTGCCAGCTTCTCATCCAGAGACTGAAGTGGCCACAGGCATCTAGCTATTATTGTCAGGATTCAGAAAGTCTGAATAAACATCAGCATTTTCATAAGGAAGTGCAGGAATTCCCGATGCGCCAACCCGTGGAGAAGGGCTCTAGAAAGGAAGTAGAGGCAGACACGCCCACACCTTTTGGACAGACATCCACATTTCCTACTCTAGGCATCCATTTGCCCCCAAATCTGAGAACTGAACAAACATCATTTTCACAGCCCAGTCCAGCACAGCACAGCAAAGGCACATTTTGATTCCAAAAATTCTGCATGTTGACTACCTATGAACATTCCTGGCTACTTTCCCTCAATCTGAGACAAGAATGTCAAGGTATTATTCCCCTCATCCCTCAGGAAAGAGAACACTACTGAGGTAGAAACTCTCTGTTCTAGACAGGTGTGGCTTCTGGAAGACCATACTCACTGTACAAAGTTGTGTGTAGTTAGGTCAAAGATACTTTGAAATGCCATGAAAGCCGTGAGCAGTGTTCTATGATGTTCTGGAGAGAAAGGACTATGGTTTTGTTCTTAACAAGAAAAGAGATGTTAGCATGTTCTTTTAACCATGCTTTCTCCTAGGCTCACCTTTGCTCCTATATAAGGACTCTTGTTTAAATGTGGTAGAAGAGAATTTGGCTAAAAAAAAAAAAAAAGAAAAAAAAAACCAGTAACACAAGAAATGGAAGTTACTTTTTTTGGAAGTGGTGACTGGTTTTGATTTTGTTGGTTCTCAGGTGGACAGCAGAAGCATATTTACATAGGTTTTCTTGCTATAGCAGGGTGCCTCTCTGTGCAGAGAAAGGAAGGGTTGTCTTCACACTTGACACTTAAGAGTCCAACCCTGAAAAGTGGCACCGAAATAGAGACAGTACAGGCCTTCAGATATTTAATTTTTTAAAAAAATTTGGAATTATAATATAACTACATTATTTTCCCCTTTCCTTTACTACCTCCAAACCCTCCCATGTAACCCCACCATTTTTCTTTTTGAAGTTCATGGCTTCATGTTCTTTAATTTTTGTTACAAATATCTTTATATATGCATATTTACATACACACATACATTTTTAACAATAGAAATACAACTTTTTGACTCTATGTGATTTTACTTTTATGTTTATATTTTCAGGGCTAACCATTTGGTATTATGCAACCAATTGGGGTGCTCTTCCTTGATGAAGATTATTATTTTTTTATATCTTTTTTCTTTTTTAATTTTAATTTTTCATAATTTATTCATTATATATCCTGATTGAAGCACCCTCCCTCAACTTCACCCAGTCCCACCCACCCACCCTCTTCTTCTATACCCTCTTCCCCCAGTGCACTGAAAGGAGGAATTCTCTTTTGCCATCTGCCCAGAGCTTGTCAAATCTCATCAGGGCTACCTGGATCCTCTTCCTCCATGGCCTGTTAAGGCCGCATTTCCAGGAGCAAGTAATCAAAGAGCTTGAAACCATGTTCATGACAGAGGCAGCCCCTGCTCCCCTTACTCAAGAACCCACATGGAGACTGAGCTGCCAATTGGCCACATCTGAGCAGGGGTCCTAGGTCCTCTCCATGCATGGTCCTTGGTTGGTGCACCAGTCTGCAGAACCCCTTGGGCTCAGATCTTCTAGGTTGGTTGGTCTCCTTGTGGGGCTCCTGTCCCATGAGGAAGATGATTATCTCATTCACAGAGTTCCTTAGTTGTCGGTTGTTCTTTGCCCAGGATGAAGCCTCCTGAGCTTTCCCCCTTCCGTGTTAGCATGGGTATTGGTGTCATTGTTGTTCAGGTCATGTTTAGGTAGCCATGTTGCTGCAGAATCATGGATGTAACTTCTCTCACTTTTCTACTTTTGTCCATTCTCACAGCAAACTCCTTGGTCAAATATTCAGATGGTTGTATTTGAATTCAAATTCAGTAAAATAGTTTTAGCAAATAAGTTAAAAGTCATTTGGATGAAAAGTATTTCCCTTAGAGGTGTCATTTGCTTAGCATATACTAAATTGCCCAATGTGCTCAGGTGTTATTTTATATCTTTAGTCTGCACTTACGGAAAGAGTAGTTTTGTTTCTTCAAGAATGTTGAGGCATTCATACACAGATGGAAAATGTAAAAGTGAAGACATAGAAAGAGGACTCTTCTTAAAGAGTAGCATCCATAGGAGTTGATGCTTTCTTTGTCAGGTTTGTGGGAGAAAAGAAGATGCTGATGATGGAGTTTTAATACTCAAAATATATCTTTTATTCTTAAGTAGCACCCTGTTGTATAAATATTAGAAGTGCCGATTTGATTATTGTCTGGCCTAAACAACCATGCAGGATTTGATTTCCCTTTTTCTTTTGGATATTTGTATTTTGCAAAGTTATCAATGAATCCCTTACAACTTAACTAAAGCTGACTTATGGTTGAAAAAAATAGAGTAAAAGAGGTTAACAAAGTTCTAGGAATGCTCCTTCAGACACGGAATTTATAACCTAATTTTGAGTAATTTAAAGTTGATTCTTCTGAAGAAACATAGTAGTTTATGAATCTAGTAGATGCTGGGTAATTTTTTGTAGTAGTAGATGTTGTTCTTTTCCACACTGAGAGGAATATAATCTATTAATGTCGGGGGAAGGCTTTATGGCACTGCTCTGTAGGACTGAGCCAGTCAGGAGACTGAGAATGGGGCCCATGTCCACTTGAGCAGAAGAGACTCAACGACAACCATTGTCAGATGGTGGCTTAATTAGAGGGACCTGCACATTCAGAGATTAAAACATATTTTAGCTAGTCCCAAAGGAATTATTTTGCTCTTAGTATACTTTAAAACACACCGAGTCATAGAGCAAGGCCAAGTATGTGTTTGGCACAGGTTTATCTGTTATATTCATTTGTATGTTTTAATGGAGTCTATCAGTATATTTAAGCTGTCTACAGAAATACAATATGGAGGTTGGAAGCAACTCAAGTAAAATCAATTTCCACTGTACACTGGGGTTATGATACTGAAATGTGTAAAGGAGCAGGAGTTGGCCAAACCTGTAGAATTACAGCATGACATGTACATCGTTTGTGCCCCATACAAGTTATTCATTATTATACTTAGCAGCAGCAAGGCAAAATCATGCTGAAAAAAATATCACAATCTTTCTTGTGATTACAGTCTAGTGTTTTTTAAAAATTAAAGCAGAATTATGAATTAAAAAATTTTGGCACAGCCCAGTTCTACAAACTCACTCTGTGATCACCAGGAAGACATAAACTAACTTTCAGTCTCCTATTTTGATAATTAAAAAAAACCACAAAACTTGACTCTCTATAAGGTATAGTCTACATATTTCTTAACTTGCAGACTTGATAAGTGGAAAATAGAAGGAGAGAAATTCAGCTGGTAGTGAGCTAACCCTTCAGATGTTCTTCATAGGTACTAGGTCTGTGGGGCTGCTGACATGCGAGCGGGCAGCTTTCTCTTCTTTATGCTTAGCATTCCTGTAGTCAGGACAGGAACCACAACAGATGGTAAAAACTAGACTCAGTAAATCCAAATAAGCAGACTTAGGATACCAAAGAAGGTCTAGGAACAGAGACTCAGATTCAAGCCAAGGTGTCTAAAGAGACAAAGGGCCAGCTTTGTAACTGCAGGGGTCTTTAATGCTTACTCTTAGCTTCCTTTTATAAATAAGGTGCTGTCTAAAGTCATTTACTACTCTGCTATTCTGTTAGTCATCAAAAGAGAGTGTATTTGGGACCCAGGGTAGAATGCAACAATAGCTTTCTCTTTAAGTGTATTCTCTCTAATGTATATCAGTCACATGCTTTGATTTTCATTACAGTACACAAAGTGGTGGTCCTTATTTTTACTTTTATTTATCACACAATACCGCTGGATTCTTCCCTTTCTTGTAAGCCACCTTACTTGACTTAGGCCATTCCTTGAGCATAATGTTCTTTCCAGATTTACTGGGCTTACCTTTCACATAGAAAAGGTTCTATCTTTAAATAGTCTTTGAGCTCTTCTGGCGACATCAAAATATATCCTTTCACAGAACCAAGTTCCTTATAGCAAGTAACAATGCTAGTTAGAAACATGATATTGCTCAATAAAGTAAATTATATTCATTTACTACAGCTATAATATCTAAGTACTATTAAACTTGATATTTTAGACAAGAGAAAATTATTTATTGTTTCAGTGTTTGGGCAGCAAGAAGTTTTCAATCAAGTAATACCTACAATGCCTCATTCTCTCATTTGCAAACTGAAAAGTTAGGTTTTAAGGTTGTTTTTTTAATAGTTTGAGTTTAAAATGTTTTTAAAATACATATCCCATATCTTGTGTTTCCATTCATGTTTTTATTATGTTGGAACATAGTTTCACTTCTAGGTAGCAGCAGAGGGTATACAAAATGACAATTACAGAAAAGCACATTAATTCCATCACATTTAGGAATGCCAATACCCAGGTTTGGGCTTACCTACACACTTTAGAATGTATAGAATGTGTGTGTGTATGTGAATATTTGTGTGTGTAAGTATGTGTGTGCATGCATGTGTGTTTAGTATGATAGTCAGACCAGACCTAATTTGTGTATTCTGGTCCAGTAAAGTTGCACACATGCTCAGTGTTTAGCTACTTTAACTTCAAACTTGCTTTATAGAAAATGATAGCTTTATTGACGTCCCTTATGCGCTTTCTCTTGTTTACTTTTGAGATTATATTTTAGTTACATTTCTTTCATCCCTTTCGTCCATCTAAATCCTTCCATATACTCAAATTCATGGCACATATTTCCATCAATTTTTATTGGATATGTCTGTATACTTGTACATGTATTGTTTATGCATATATCCCCAAATGTAACCTATTGAGTCCATACAATGTTATTTGTGTGTATGTGTTTAGGACTGACTGGCACTGGGCAACCTATTGGTGTGCTTTTCCCTGGGGAGGGCCACCTCTCCCATTCCCAGTTTTATTTAGATGCCTATAATTCCTTGTGTGGCACTTTTCCCCATGCATTTTGGCGTATCATTTGTGTCCCTCTTGTTCAGCTCATGTTTGGACAGTCATGTTGGTGAAACTTTTTGGGTGTAGTTCCTGGTGTTACTGAAAACAGAATCTCACAAGAATGCTCCTAACCCTCTGGCCCTTGCAATCTTTAGGGCTTTCTCCCACAATGTTCCCTGGGCCCTAGTTGTGTCTCACAGATGCATCCACTGAGTCTGAGCTCCACCACCTTTCATTTTGATTGGCTGTCATTTTCTGTAGCAGTCTAAATCTGATGTAAGAAGTTTCCTTTTTCTTTCTATAGTTAATTCAATCTACATCTCAGTCATAAGAGCCCCCATCCGCTTCTACCACTTCCACCCTCTGTCCAGCATTCTCTCTCCCCTATTCTTAGCCCCCCCACGCAGACACCCCAGTTTATTTATTTACATAAGGACTGAGTTGCTCTTCTCCCCTGTGGCCTGGTAGGGAAGTCTCATCAGGGGGAAGTGATCAAAAAGCAGGCAAGGTAGTCCATGTCAAAGATACACCCCACTGCCTTAACTAGTGGGCCTGACATGAAGCCTAAGACTCCCATTGGGCTTATCTTCTTGGGGTCTGTGCATTGTAGTTGTGTATATCCTGTCCTATATGACTAAAATCCACTTAAGTGAGTATATAGTATGTGTGTCTTTCTGGGTCTGTGATACCTCACTCAGGATGATGTTTGCTAGTTCTATCCACTTGTCTGCAAATTTTATGACTTCCTTGTTTTTAATGGCTGAGTAGTATTCCATTGTGTAAATGTATCAAGGTTTCTTTATCTATTCTTTGGGTGAGAGACATATAGGTTGTTTCCAGCTTCCAATCAGAGAAACTTGGATTGTTTTAAGTCCACTACTTTTATCGACATGTTCATGTAAAAGATTTTTAAGCAATTTTTCTACACCTGAAATTCTAATGTTTGAAATTTAAGACACAAAGGAACAATTTAACTAATGTTTCTGACTCTCCAACCTTTTGCTGCTAATGTGAAATTGTGAGTCAAGAACCATTCTCATTTGAATGAGTTCAATAGAATTGTTGCTGAATCATTATGCACATGAGCAATGACAGAATTATTGGCAGTTAAAGCATCACGAGCATATATTTACTCCAGGTATGACTTAATCAAAATGAATAGATTGATGATGTGATAGTACTGTCTTTTGAACTGATATTGAATTATTGATGAAAAACAACAGATATTCAGTTAATAATAGAAGACTGACGATAGTGATTTATTGGCCTCTTAGATACATCCAGACCCAACTGAAAGGCTAGAAAGTCTATAAATATACTTCAGATTTCATTTTAATTGTTAAATTAGGTCTGTTCTGTGGATTATTTGTTTATAACCTTTATTCTGCTGAGTAGCTTACTTTTTAAATTTATAGGTATTCTCTGTATGTTTTAGATATCAATTCACAACTGGTTGTAGTCATTATAAATGCTTTCTTCTAACCATTACTTTGATATTTTCTTTATTGTATCATCAGATAATAAATATAGTAGTCAAATGCATTAGTAACTACAGCCATGTTTTTGCTCTGTTCACCTTGATTAGTTAATCCTTTACTACCATATTTTAGATACTTCCCCAAATCTCTTCATTAAAAATATTGTCTCATTTACATTGAAGATCACCTAGCTATAATCTAGTTTTTAAATGTGTAGGTGTGTTAGTTTTCTGTCACTCTACCAAACACATGTTATGAAATACTTACAAAGAGAAAAGGTTTGTTCTGACTCACATTTTCAAAGATTTCATTGCACAGTTGGTTGGCTTCATTGCTCTGGCTAAGGTGACATCACAGCAAGTGTTTATGGAGCAGAAAACCAGCTTACCCGGTGACTTTTAAGCAAAAGAAAGTATAAGCCCTAGGTTCCACAATTACCTTCAAAGGTAAACCTTCAAGGCCAGATTAACTTCACTTGTTAAAGTTTCTGCCCCTTCCCAAAGATGGTACCCTCGGAACCAGGCTCTCAAGCCTGAATTACTAGGAAGGATTCTAGACTCAAGCCATAGCAATATTATTATTTAACATGGAAATGTAATTTTATCCTGTTATGCTATGCTTAGTATCATGCCACACTTATATTGAGCAACATACTTTTCTGTGTATGTACATGTTAACAATGAATAACACCCTATCATTTCTCAACCCCCTCCCATTTTTAGGCTCCATCATATCATCATTATTTCTACAATTTCTCATGCTAATATTACATTGTTTTAGTTATGGCAAACCTTTAAAACTTTTTATATTTACTTTGTTATTTGTGTGTGTGTGTATATGTGTGTGTGTGTGTGTTTGTATGTTGAGTGTTTTATCTGGATCTATGTCTGTGCATTGTGCCTGGTGCCTGCAGAGGTCAAGAGAGGGTATTGGATCCCATGAAACTGAAGATGGTTGTGAGCTACATGTCAGTGCTGGGAATCAAACCCTGGTCCACTGTGAGAGCAACACATGATCTTAACAGCTGAGCCAAGTTTCCAGGCCTGATTGTGGCACATCTCGGTGTTTTACTAGTGCTTGGTTTTCAAACTGTTCTTTGCTACCCCGGGTTCTTTTTTCATGATTATATCAGTTTTACATAATTTATATTTTTTCCTGTCCTCAAGGAGAAAACTCAAGTGAACATGAAACTCACCTCATTTCTTCTTTCCAGATTTTGTAGCTACTTGTTGATGGCTGCCAAATGCCTGAAGACAGTTCTATGAATAGTTTGCTTGTCCAGGTTTTATAGTTGTTTTTATCTACCTGATGCTTTTATTCTTTTATTTTTGAAAGCATAATAAAATTACATCATTTTTCTCTTCCTTTTCCTCCTTCCAACCCTCCTCATGTTACTGCCCTTTGCTATTTCTCAGATCATAACATCTATTTCTTTAATTGTTGTTACATACATGCAAATATACATATATTAAATATATATGCATATTACTAATATATAAGCATTAATGTATTTATAAATACAAATATGTATATATGTATATTGCTAATATATAAATACACATATTATATATGTATATTAGTAATATATAAATACCCATATATGTATATAGTCAATATAAACACATAGATGCATGCATGCACGCATGTGCACACACACACACACAAACTCCTATACATATAAGCACAACTTAGTTAGCTCTATAACATTACTTGCATGTATATGAGTTCAGGAATGACCATTTGGTATTAGATGGACAACTGGCCGGGATCCCTGTAGAAAAATTATTTCTTCTGCTCTTAGAATTCCTCAGTTGCCTTTCTCTAGGGTTGAGGCCCTACAAGCTTTCCTCCTTCCACACTAGCATGTTTATTGGTGTCCTTGTTCAAATCTGTTTAAGCGGCCATACCGGTGATATTTCATTGGTGTAGCTTCTCTGACATTTTTCAGAAAACAGTTTCACATCAAGCTTCTCTTTTAGTATCCAGCCTGTCTAATTTAAGTGCATGTATTACAGTAATTTGTTAAATCTTTTCCAAAGACATAAGAACCGGAGGAATGTTACGCTAATTGTCTACCTGTTCCATAACTACTTTACGATACTTGGTAAACAAATTCGTATGTCTCTCAAGATATTAGCACATTTTATTTTTCATGCGTCTGTATCATTTTTCCTTGTGTATATAAGGTTTTTAATCACCTTAACCATATTTACTTAAGATCTCATGTTTTTCTGTTTTCTGTCATTACTGGGAATAGTAATCTTTGTTGTAAGTTCTGTATCATTCATGATACAGTTTCCTCTTATTTTTTAATTGCATTGAAAACACAGCTTCATTTTTATGGGAATCCTGTGTAGTTGAGGTTGAAAATATTCCTATCAGAGAAATTTTTGTTTTTATAATCTATGACTCAGGAGTATAATAGTTACAAGGACATTTTTTATGGTAATTTCTTTTCCAAATCAGACAATGTTTGGTAGAGCCCCAACATAGATGTTTATTACTACTACTAATGCTGCCTCTTAAAATCTAGGCTAGAATAAACTTTCTTGTATTTTCCATATGCTGGTGGGCTTTCTTTCCTCTTTTTGGTCTTTTTATTTAATGTAGACTTTGAAGTCCCAAATTTACATTGGTGACCTCATCTCTAGTGTCACTGTTTTTATATGATATATGCATATATGGTCAACATTTATAGAGAATTTTATAAAATATATTTTGATCATAGTCACTCCCCACTTCTCCCCCAACTTCTCTCAGATTCACCCTTGTTCAGAAAGTATGCAGGAAGAGGAATCTATTTGCTCAAGAAATAAGGTCAACAATTGACAAATTTAAGCTCATAAAACTTAAGAGCTTCAGTACAGCACAGGAAACAATCAGTTGAGTGGAGAGGAAGCCCACAGAGTGGCCTTTTCCAGCTCTTTGTGTGATAGAGGGTTGATGTCCAGGATACGCAAAGAACTAAGAAATTAAAAAGTCAAGGAAACAAGGAATCTTATTACAAATGGCTTATATATTTGGACAGAAAGTTCTCAGATGGAGAAATAAAAATGGCTAAGAGATATCTCAACAAATGTTCAACATTGTTAGCAATTAGTTTTCTGAGGGTGAAGGTTAATGTTGTTCTCTGCTCTCATTTCAGTGTATAAAACCGAAGAACAGCTCATTCCCAGGCTCAGCTGCAGCTTCAGCTGAGGAGCTTACTACCTACTGCTCTGTTTTTGTTCCCTGGTTTGTCTGGTTTTCTTATTCATTTAAAGAATAAATCTATTGTGAGATACGTTCATGTGTTTGATTCCTGTATGGTTGGAGAAAATAAACTTGCTTTGAAATGATTTGGTCGGAATTTCATCTTGTGCGTATTCTGTGAAGTTACCTGTGTCTCCTTCCTGTCTCTTCTTCTGAACTGTCAGTCTTACTCTACCTTCTTTTAGATTTAGAAATTACCCTTTCTTAATAATTATCAGTGTGATTTTTTTTTTCTGGAAATCACATTGACTGTGGTTCAAAGGTATCAAATACTTATAAGCAAGAATATATTTTATTTTTTTGAATATCTGTTTATATCAGTTATGGTATACACTTAGAGTTGGTTTTTGTATTACATTATATTATTTTAAATTTATATTATTTTAAATTCTCACTTTAAAGAAGCCAAAATCAGCAATTTTAGATACTATTCAAGAATAGTATCACACAATATATATCATATAGGACCTTGGTAAAGATGTGTAGAAAAATAGTATTTAAACAATGTATCACTTAAAAATATTCCTCACCTTAAATGAGTTTTGGTTAAATAACCAATTACTAATCCTCCTTGTATAAGACAAAGAAACAGATTTTGTTCATTTTTTTAAAATTACAACCAAATTTTCTCACTTGCTGAAGTGTTACTAAGATGTTATATTTACCAGAAAATCTTTCAACAGGAATAGGAGGCAAGCAATAAATTAAAAAATTAAACTTCTCAAAATGAAATGAAACATTTAAGACTGTCCAGATGTTCATGGTTACAAGACTTCCCCTGTTCACTTGGGATCATCTTTGATTAAGTTACCATGTTCATGTTACATGACCCCCAACAACCCCTGGGAAGCTGATTGAATAAAGGCCAAGTTGGGAGATAATTATCTGAGAAAGTGCCAAATTGATTTCCAAAGTAGTTATACAAGTTTACATTCACATTGGAAATAAAGGGATCTTCTTAAAAGAGAGTAAATGAAAAAAAATGGGGCTCAAAAATAAATGAAAACACACAAGGGTCAATGAGTGGGTTTGATAATTGAAAACTGTGAAACAGACAGAAAGCGTATAAAGATGGGTCAACTAGAAGGTAGGAAGGGAAAGTTGGAGTTCCCATCTCCAGAGATGAGTATTCTCCATGACTTTCCACAGATAGTCTCTCTCATCTCCCACTCTTGTTCTTTGGAACCACAGTACCTCTTGCCCCAGTCTTGCTGAAGATCTTTAGAGAACATCTTTGCTATCTCAACTACAAACCTGCTGCTCACATGCAATCTAAACATACGTATTTCTTTGCATGCTGAAAAGGCCGGACTAATATAAGGGGGAAAGGAATGGATTTACAATTCTCCTGCTTTGTTTTGTTTTGCTTTGTTTAACAGCTAGCATTCTTGAAGACAGGGAACATATGTCCACCACATTTTGGCATACTAATAATTAGGAACAGAATTAAAGCAGCTTTTGGTGAGTTTATCTGAACAAATTTGCTCATTTAGAACTGTATCTTAGCAGAGGGGTACCCCAAAGTTTGAGCACAGCTTATCTTTTATCATTGAACACGGCCTCCTGTGAATTAAGGACAATAATTGTTGGCTCGAGAGTCAGAGAACTTAGATCACAATCAGAATTCAGTCATGACAAAGAGTTGACGATTTGGGAAAATCATCTAAACCCCTTTAGCTTCAGTTTCCTTCTTTGTGGGGCTCAAGCAGCCTATGTTGGGGGAGAATTTGCAACACCCCAGATCCAATTGTTACCTGGTTTGTTTACTGGAATAACAAAATCCAGTTACAGTCATCAAGGAGGGGTTTATGACAGCCAAAAAGGGGGGGGGGCTATGTGGTACTTCAGAATGAATTTCAATGCTTTTAATATTATGTAACTTTTGTTTTTTTTCACTTCCATTCATGCTTGATATAAATGTAGATGACAGTTGCATATACTTTATTCAATTAAACATCTTCATATTCCTAGACTAACATTTAACAAAGGCTAGGTTTAGTTTTGGTTTCAACTTCACTATTAAGTACAAAGAGAGAGAAAAATACTTTATTCTCAAGCTTGGAAAATACAAAGTTGTTCCCAGCCTTAAAAAAGAAAATACGACTAGTTGAGGTATTTTGTATAAAACTGCACAAGCTAGAAGATTCCAACAGCGTTCCTTCATCTCTCCTGACCTGAGCTCTGTCAACCTCTACTAAGCAGAAATAAACCTAAGTCCGCTGTTTTCTCTCCATCCTCATGTTCCCAATGTCCTGCTCTCTGGACTCTACTTGGGTGAGGGTGTGGATCAAGGGAAATGCCCCTCCACTGCTGGTGGGAGTGCAAACTTGTAGAGCCGCTCTGGCGCTTTCTCAGAAAACTGGGAATATATCTACCTCAAGACCCAGGTATACCACTCCTGGGCATATAACCTACAGATGTTCCATCATACAAGGGCACTTGCTCAAGTATGTTCATAGCAGCTTTATTCATAATATTAGGAACTGGCAACAACCTAGATGTCCAAAGAACAGATGTAGAAAAAGTGGTACATTTATATGATAGAATACTACTCAGCTATTAAAAGACAAGGATAACATGAAATTTGCAGGCAAACGGATGGAACTAGTAAAGATCATCCTGAGTGAGATAACCCAGACCCAGAGAGAAACATATGGTATGTACTCACTTATAAGTAGATATTAGCCAGAAGGTAGAGGATAACAATACCAAAATCCACAGACCTAAAGAAGCACAGTAACCATGAGGATCAAGGGAGAAAACTTGAATCTCACCCAGAAGGAGAAAATAAAATAGATTTCAGAGGCAGACAGACAGAGAATTGGGTGGGAGGGAAATAGCAGTGAAGATCAGATGTAGTGAGGGGGTACTGAGAGAGAAAAATGTAAATCAGTTGCGCTGCACCTCAGGAATTAGCCAGAAACCTAGGACAAGCAAAACTTCCAGGAATAAATTACAGTGATGCTAGCTAAGGGTTCTAGCAACAGGGGATAGGGAACCTGAAATGACCACCATCGGTAAACAGGTAAGACTTCCAATGGAGAAATGAGGACCACAGCCCACCCATAAAACCTTTGATCCAAATTTGTGCTGCCTATCAGAGGTGCAGGGATAAAGACAGAGCAGAAATTGAGGGAATGGTCAACCAATGACTGGGAGAACTTGAGATCCATCCCTTGAGAGAAAGCCAATCTCTGACCTACTAATGATATTCTGCTATGCTTACGGACAGAAGCCTAGTGTAACTGTCTTCTGAGAGGCTTCACCCAGTAGCTGATGCAAACAGATACAGAGACCCACAGCCAATCATTAAGGAGAGCTAGGGGAGTCTTGTGAAAGAGAGGGAGGAAGGATTGAGGGAGCCAGAAAGGTCAAGGACACCACAAGAAGACCTACAGAATCAACTAACCCGGGCCCTTATTGGCTCACAGAATATGAACCAACCACCAGCCAAAAAGCATGCATGGGATGGATCTAAGGTCCCTACACATATGTAACAAATGTTCGGCTTTGTCTCTATGTGAGCACCCTAACCACTGGAGCAGGGGCTGTCTCTCACTCTGATGCCAGTCTTCAGGTGCCTCTCCCCTAGCTGGGTTGCCTTGTCTAGCCTCAGGAGGAGAAGATGTGCCTCTTCCTACTGAAAAAAGATATGGCAAGGCTGGTTGATATCAGAGGCCTCCCCTTCTCTGAGAAGAAAAGGAGGAGAAATAGTGGGGGTGGGGGAGGAGTGAGGGAGGGACTAGGAGGAGAGGAAGCTGTGATCCAGATGTTAATTGATTAATTAATGGGGGGAAACAAAAAAATATGCCTGCTAAGGTCTGAATATATTGTTCCCGTAGAACAACAATGGAATTTAAAAATCCTGCTCCAGTAGTGGTGAACACCTGGAACTGGAGGGATTTTTAGTTGGCTTTTGATTTTTTTTAACTTTTATTAGTTCTTTGATATTTCATTTAATATATTTTGATGAGATTTACTGTCCTCTCCCAACTCTCCCCATATCCAACCTCCCATTTCATTTTTTTTTTCAATTATCTGGTCCAATTTGTACTGCCCATCTACTCTTGAGTAAGAGACTGTCTACTGGAGTGTGGCACATACCAGTCACACCTGTAACACAAACTGACTCTTCTGCTCTGAGTAGCCATTAATGGTCAATAGCTCCTCACTTAGGGGTGGGACTTCACAGCCCCTTCCTCTCACAAGTCACGTATAAACTGTTTGTTACTGTGATTTCGTATGTGGAACTGTTGTGTTGTGCCTCGGAAACACTAATATAGTCATCCATGACCTCTGACCCTTACATTTTTAAATGCCCACTTTCAAGGTGGTCTCTGAGCCTCCGGGAGATGGGGTGAGTTATACATGTCCCATTTAAGGTTGAGCATCTCTGGGCCATGTATACAAGAAGCAGGCTAATTCTCCACACAAAGTCTTTCTGTCTCTGTCGTCTCCTCCTTTCCTTCTTCCATCTCTGTATGTTCTTGCCAGACCCTCCTCTCTCTCTCTCTCTCTCTCTCTCTCTCTCTCTCTGCACCAGTACATGCATTGTCTTGGAAAAGACATTCCACCTTCAAATTGTTTTGTTTTTTTTTTTCTATCTCATCTATGACTAACCCATGAATGGAACTATTCTCCATACTGATTTCATCTGCCCTATTTGGGGGAAACTGTTGGCCAATAGGTGTCAGTGAATGATTTTTCTTATCACTGACAGCCCTTTATTGATGAAGCCAGCAATAGCCAGGTTGAAAAACATTGTTTATGCAAGGTCCAAATGCATGCTGCTATCTCATTAGGCACAGATGTCCATATTCTAGATACAATCTTCACGCTAGAGCCCAAACCAACATTGTGTTAGGAGACTGAATTCCACAAAATTTAGCCCTTATCATCTCCACTCTTTTGGAAAACCATGCATCTTGCCCTTCTCCCAGTCTCTAGCTTTTCAGATCACTAAGGGAGCAGTTTAAAAAACAGTGAGACACAGCAGGAGCATATTTGCAACTGTAACATTCCAGCCTTTACCAAGATTCCGGAGGTCTACCAGAATTTTGTCAGCAGCTAAAGACACTTGTTGCCAACCCTTATAAAACCTGAGTTCAGTCCTTGGGGACACACCTGATAGAAGAAGAGAACAGTTTCTTACTTTAAAAATAATAATGATAAATGTATTTTAAACATTTTTATTTTTTGTATTAATTACAGTTTATTCACTTTGTATCCCGGCTGTGGCCCCTCCCTCACCCCCTCCCAATCCCATCCTCCCTCCCTCATCTCCTCCTATGCCCCTCCCCAGTTCCACTGATAGGGAGGTCCTCTTCCTCTTTCATCTGCCTAT
Source organism: Pachyuromys duprasi (assembly GCA_028658305.1). Lineage (NCBI taxonomy): Eukaryota > Metazoa > Chordata > Mammalia > Rodentia > Muridae > Pachyuromys > Pachyuromys duprasi. The sequence goes on along the minus strand of CM053753.1, from coordinate 74,209,856 downwards.
CATGTCTCATCAGGACTAGCTGCATTGTCCTCTGTGGCTTGGTAAGGCTGCTCCCCCCTCAGGGGAGGACAGATTCTTAAGAGATGCCCTCTGATCTCCACACACGGGACCTGGCACAGGTACCCCAAATATATACGAATGAATGAATGAATGTAATAAAATTGTACATTTTCTACTAGACTGCTTTTTTTATAAATTTATTAATTTTTATATCAATCACAGGTTAGGTACTTTGCATCCCAGGCATAGCCCCCTCCCTCATTCCCTCCCATCCTCCCCCTCCCTCCCTCATCTCTTCTCTCCCCCCTCCAAGTCCACCAACAGGGGAGAACCTCCTCCCCTTCCATCCAACCCCAGCTCATCCTGTCTCCTCAGGGCTGTCTGCAATGTCCTCCCCTGGGATCTA
>CM053753.1:74164197-74208950 GCA_028658305.1 Pachyuromys duprasi | reverse complement strand
AGGAGCATGCTAGGGAGGACCTCTGGGTGGGGGGGTCAATGTAGCGATGTATCAGAGCAGATATTAAGACTCGAGATCAAGCCTTTGGCAGAGGGCGAGAAGTGATGAAAGAAATGGAGGAGGTTGGTGAGACTTGGGGAGAACAAGAGCTCCATAAACACCAAACTGAGCAGGGCACAGGGGTCTCGTATGAGATGGTTTCTACAATCAAGGACCATGTGTGGATGTGGCCTGGAACCCCTGCTCAGATGGGGTCCATCATACCTCGGTGTCGAACTGAAGACCCTAGTGAGGGAAACAGGGACTGTTTCAGTCATGAACTTGATGGCTGACTCTTTGACCCTCCCCCATACAAGCTGGGGAGTGACAGACTGGCTAGATCCCAGAGGAGGACATTGCAGCCAGCCCTGAGGAGTCAGAATGAGCTGGGGTTGGATGGAAGGGGAGGAGGTCCTCCCCCTATGTGGACTTGGAAGTGGCGGGGAGGAACTGAGGGAGGGATGTGGAAAGTGGGAGGGAATGAGCAAAGGGGCCACTTGGGATGCAAAGTACCTAACCGGTGATTGCTACAAAAATAAATAAATTAATTTTAAAAAGTTTAAGTAATTAATGAGAAAATTATCTGGTTTTAATAATTACTTAAAGTTTTACTTAATTACTGGAATTAAGTAAAAACATAAACATTAGTATATGTGCATCTTAGAAATCTCCTGAATTCACAGGAGACAACTTCCTGAACAGAACACCAACAACACAGGCTCTAAGAGTAACAATCTATAAATGGGACCTCATGAAACTGAAAAGCTTCAGTAGAGCAAAGGACACTGTCATCAGAACAAAACAACAGCCTATACACTGGGAAAGGATCTTCACCAACCCTTTATCTGACAGAGGGCTAATATCCAGAATATATAAAGAACTCAAGAATTTAAAAAAGCAACAAATCAAGTAATCCAATTTTAAAATGGGGTACAGAGCAAAACAGAGACTTCTCAATAGAAGAATATAGATTGGCAGAGAAACCCTTAAAGAAATGCTCAACATCCTTAGTCATCATGAAAATGCAAATAAAAAGGACCCTAAGATTTCACCTTACACCCATCAGAATGGCTAAGATCAAAAACTCAAGTGACAATCCATGCTGGAGAGTACGTGGAGAAAGGGGAACTCTCCTCCACTGCTGGTGGGAATGTAAACGTTGGAAATTAATCTGGTGGTTTCTCAGACAATTAGGATTAGTGCTACCCCAAGATCCAGCTATACCACTCCTAGGAGTAAATCCAAAATATGCTCAAATATACAACAAGAACATTTGCTTTATTTATAATAGCCACAATCAGGAAACAACTCAGATGTTCCTCAGCTGAGTAATGATACAGAAATTGTGGTACTTTTACACAATGAAATACTACTCAGCAATTAAAAATGAGGAAATCATGGAATTTTCAGGCAAATGGTGAGAACTAGAAAAGATCATCTTGAGTGAGGTATTCCCAAAGCAGAAAGACACACATGCTATATACTCACTTATAAGTAGATATTAATATAGGATAATCATACTAAACTTTGTACACCTAAAGTTTCTAAGCAAGAAGGAGTACCCTAGGTAAGATGATCAATCCTCACTCAGAAATGCAAATGGGATGGACAATGGAGGAGGGAGAAAACAGGGAACAGGACAGGAGCCTACCACAGAGGGCCTCTGAAAGACTCTACCCCGCAAGATATCAAAGCAGATGCTGAGACTCATAACCAAACTTTGGGCAGAGTGCAGGGAATCTTATGAAAGAAGGGGGAGATAGAAATACCTGGAGGGGACAGGAGCTCCACAAGGAGAGAAACAGAACCAAAAAATCTGGGTCCAGGGGTCTTTCCTGAGAGTGATATTCCAACCAAAGACCATGCATGGAGACAACCTAGAACCCCTGCACAGATGTAGCCCATGGCAACTCAGTCTCCAAGTGGGTTCCCTAGGAATGGGAACAGGGACTGTCTCTGACATGAACTCAGTGGTTGGCTCTTTGATCACTTTCCCCTGGGAGGGGGGCAGCCTTACAAGGCCACAGAGGAGGACAATGCAGCCAGTCCTGATGAGACCTGATAGGCTAGGGTCAGATGGAAGGGGAGGAGGACCTCCCCTATCAGTGGACTTGGGGAGGGGTATGGGAGGAGATGAGAGAGGGAGAATGGGATTGGGAGGGGATGAGCGAGGTGACTACAATTGGGATACAAAGGGAATAAACTATAATCAATAAAAATTAATAAATAAGAAAAAGAAATCTGCCAAATGACAGAGCTTTGGAAATGTTAGATTTTTTGTGTTGTCCTGTTAGTTTTTCAGGTGTGGCTAGCAATAACCACAATGAACACAGTTGCAGTATAGCTTTTATATTTTAAGTTACAATAAAGAGGCCACGGTTGGAAAGGTGACTGTATACATATGTGAGCCTTTGGTTATCGAGGTTATGATCCAGTCATGTAACTAGGCCTTCATCTGAAGGAATACATTCGCCAGATCTTAAGGGAAATTAGTACATGGTACATCACTTTGTTATTCTTTTTACTTAAATTTTTGGTATTTGTGTTTGGAGAGAATGTCCAGTCCAGTCAGTTAGGGTAAAAGCCTGAATTTTATTAGTCAAGCAGAAAAAAAAAAGCACAAGAAAGAAATAAAGAGAGGCATAGGTTGAGGGAGTATGCCGAGAGGTTTTTTGAGTGGCCAATTGACCATATTTATATTTATATTTGTATCTGTCTATTCCACCACCATCTATAGCTGCTTGGTTCTTTCGCTGTTTCCCCATCTTCTCTTTTCATCTTTACATGGCAAGCAGCCCACATATGTTTTTAAAAGGCAAACTAGCCCCATCTCACTCTCTAGATCCTGCTAGTAATCTTTTCTTATCCAGAGATTGAAAGCCATCCAATTTTCCCGTGCCTGGATGCTCTGTCTCATGGAGAGTAACATCTCCCACAAACCCCAGCCACAAGGCCTGGCCTGAGAAAGAACAGGGAGAATTTTTCTCTGTTTTTAAGTCTTCTGCAGCAGATTCTTGAGGGCCAAGCCTCTGCAAAGCTGACTCCTGGTAGCCTTTAGGATTCACATTCACTGTTTTATCTAGTAGACATTTGTGATTATATGACATAATGGACCTCCTGCGCCCTCCACCTCTGTAGCTCATGCTCTGCTACTTCAGCAGACTGGTACCTCTTGAGAGGGGAAGGAACAGCAATGGCAGGGGGCCTGGAAAGAGACCTCAGGCAGCTGTGATCCAACAGATAGGCTTTGGTGAGACAGCTTGTTTAATGGGGTGTGTGTGAGAGGGAACAAAGGCTGCTTAAACCTTTGGGGATATCTAAAAATTTTCAGGGTGAGTGCATGTCATTTGCCTTGCCAGGGTACTGGGGTTGCCTCATTTGCCTAAGGAGGGGTTCCAGGTGCTGCTGGACATGACCTTATATGGACATGACCTTATAAGGGGAGAGGACATTTAAACTGGCTACTTGGGGTGGGAGGGGGTAAAGGTGAAGGAGAAGGGCTACAAGCATGGGAACAGGGTACATGCAGCCCTGGGGTAGCGGTGAGTCAGCCAATCTCAGGACAAGATTTCTGAGGTCTGGACATGCCTTTCGTAGCAGTGATAACTTTCCAGAATTTTCTTGTTTGTGTGTTTCCTTTTGTCAGCCCTGACCTCACTAAACTGTCAGCTCCCTCAGACTGAGGACCAGGTTGATGCAAAACACATAGTAGGTGTTCCAAAGCATTTACGGCCCAGGTGAGTTATGAACCCTTCTGCAGAGTATTAAAAAAGGCTTGGATGGCATTTGTATCTAGATCTAAACGAAGTTTCTAAGGGGAATATTTCATCTTTGCTTTGTGGTTTTAAAGCACTTAGAAAGCAGTGAACACCTACCTTGTTTAGTCATTCCTCTGATATTATACTCAGGTAGTGGTACTATGGTAGAAAATCCAAAGTCAGTCAACAAGACACTGAATCTGCATTCCAGGTGGACACATGGGCCAACCTTGAGGAGAACTGATCATCAATCTCTTCAGATTATCTCTACTTATACTGAACATTGCTCATTGCTTTGGAGTCTGATACCGCTTTAGCTGTTAGTTTGTTATGAGAGTAAAAGTTTAATTTACCTAACATTTTCAGAATTGTGGTAAAGAGTATAGTTGTCTCTCGGTTTTCAGAGGAGTTTAGTTCTGGGACATCCATGGCTATCAAAATCTGCACAACTTCAGTTCCCTTATATAAAATATATAATATTTGCATGTAACCTGTGCACATCCTTCCATGTACTTTAAATTATCTCAGTAGATGCTTTATGGTATCTAATAATGCAAATTAATGCTATGTAAATGGTTTTCCTATAACATGATTAGGAGAATAATGACTAAAAGCTCTATAAATACATGTTCAGTACAGACACAATTCTTTCCAATTATTTTTTTCCTTATCTGGTTGCACTGACAGATATAAAATCAGAAAATGGTGATGATGAATGTACTTCAGTATACAGATATTTAAAAAAAAATAACTGAATCCTACTACGAAGAATCTCAGGATCTGATCTGTTGAACCCTGAACAAATGTAAAGCAAATCTTAAAGCACACTGTGATTAAAGGACAAAAATATTAATTCTAGTTTAGGGGTTTGAAAAGTCCTCACAAAGTTTGATTAACTATCTAAGGAATGATGTGCTTTTCACACTGACAGTCAAGGGACATGCATAAGGTCAAGGACAGAGACCTTTTTTTAGTTGATGGGAATTTAAGTGTTTTCCACCTTTTAATTATTATAAATGTTATATTATGAACATTTGTTTACTTTTAACACTTGTCTTCAGTGCTCTTTGGTTCAACCACATAGCATCGTTAGGTCATGCTGTAATTGTCTTCTAGTTAAGGAACTGCAAAAAATTGTTTTTCACAATGGCTACATCATTTTATGTTTCCAGAAGCAATGTATGACTCTCCCTCTTTTCTATACTTTCACCAACACTTTTGATATTCCATATTATGGTTATTACTGTTAATACTATTTCCACTACCACCAGCTTCCTACTGTAAAGTTGTCTTTCTCGGTGTAGTTCTTGTTTACATTTCTCTAGTGGCTGACATTGGTAAGATTCTTTTCCTGTGCTTATTAGCTATTTGAATAGCTCTTTGGAAAAATATCATTTAAGTCCCCTGATCAATTTTAATTAGGTTGTTGGGCTTTTCACTGTGGAGTAATAAGAATTTTAATATATTATGAATACTAGACCTTAGTAGATAGGTGACTTAAAAATTTCTATACTTATTTGGCTTGTCTTTCCTTTCTATTGATAGTGTATGTCAACCTATAAAGTGCTAAATTTGATCAAGTCCAATTTATCTATCCTTTTGTCATTGATGCTTTAGAGAGAAAAACTGTGCATGGTTAAATTCAATATCTTGAAGAATTACTCCAATATAGTCTTCTGAAATCTGTGTGAGTTGGCTCTCATACATTCAAGTCTTTGACTCACTTTGAGCTGATTTTAGTATAACATGTGAGCTAAGGATCTAAGATCATTCTTTTGCAAGTGGTTACTCCATTTGATGCATTAATTTAATGAAAAACACTATTATTTCGCTTGTTGAATGGCCTTGGCCAAAAGTTAATTGCCTTGAAATCTTCTGGCCTCTTGATTTTAGTTCATTGCTGTGTTTACCTATGCTTATGCCATAACCCGCTCTTTTCTTTCCTGTGTCTCAGCAGTAAGTCTTGAAATCAGGTAGTGACTCCTCTAAGTTTGCTCTTTTTAAAAATTGTTTCTGCTAGTTGGGATTTATTCTGATACAGCACAGATTTTACAATCTGTTCTCTGTGTCAGAAAAATATGAAATATTCTTTTGATGGAAATTGCTTGAGACCTATAGATCTGTTTGGAAGCTATTGGCCCTTTAAAAATATTGAATCTTTTGATGAACATATATTCATTTTCATTTATTTAGAGTTTATTTTTTTCTTCCATGAATTACCTCATTGCTTAGCCTTTTCTGCCAAGTTTTTTTTAGTTTGTTTATTATTTAACCTGCCATCCTTCATCCCAGGCAGCTACTAATAGATTTGCCTTAAAATGGTTTTGACAAATGCCTTCTACAGAGCATTCTCAGCCCTGGGTTGTTCTTAATTAGGCAAGGGAAAAACAAATCCTTTGGGGGGGGGGGGTTCCATCACTCAACAGTCACACAGGCAACACAACGAACCTCAATTCTATGAGAATAAATTCTGTAGCCACTGTTACTAAGAACCAGAGCAAGAAACCCTGCCTGTGGTTTCCAAGGCAGTCTCTGACATAGGGAGTAGGGGATGCGCATACTAAGATAAAATGCTGCCCGATTCTCTCTTACTAAAACTTGAATATTTTTGTGGTTAAGCACTTGCTGTATACCCTTGATTGTTTTCTGGAATTTTGATGGTTGATCCTAACAAGTCTTAGCAGTTTCTTTACTGCTTTGGAACAGTTCTACTCAATTATTTTTTCTTTCTTTTTTAATTAAATTTTTATTTTTTATATTAATTACATTTTATTTGCTTTGTACCCCAGCTGTAGCCCCCACCCTCCCTCCCTACCAATTCCATCCTCCCTCCCTCATCTCCTCCCATGCTCCTCTCTAAGTCTACTAATAGGTGAGGTCCTCCTCCCCTTCCATCTGACCCTAGCTTATCAGGTCTCATCAGGACTGGCTGCAATGTCCTCCTCTGTGGCCTAGCAAGGCTGCTTCTCCCTCAGCAGGACGGGAGTGGTCAAAGAGCCAGCCACTGAGTTCATGTCAGAGACAGTCCCTGTTCCCCTTACTAGGGTACCTACTTGGATACTGTGCTGCCATGGGCTACATCTGTGCAGAGGTTCTAGGTTATATCCATGAATGGACCTTGATTGGAGTATCGGTCTCAGAAAAGACCCCTGTGCCTAGATGTTTTGGTTCTGTTGTTCTTTTTGTGGAGCTCCTGTCCTCTCCAGGTCTTACTAACTCCCCCTTCTTTTATATAATTCCCTGCATTTTGGTTATGATTCTCAGCATCTGCTTTGATATCCTAGTAGGTAGAGTCTTTCAGAGGCCCTCTGTGGTATACTCCTGTCCTGTTTCTTGTTTTCTTCTTCTTCTACTGTCCATCTCATTTGTCTTTCTGAGTGAGGATTGATCCTCTTAGCCCGGGTCCTCCTTCTTGTTTAGCTTCTGGATACCACTCTTAGATCAAGTCTTGCTAAGGAAGTAAGTCCCAAATTTTAGTAAACCACCCCACAAAGATTTCTTTCTTGTTATTTATTGATTATATGTATTATGAGTGGGCAGGAGGCTCTGCTCCATCTCTACTTCAACTTCAAGACTCAGCTCGAAAGAACAGCTGCTAGTCTGAGCAACGTCAAGAGTTTAAGCTGATGGAAAGGGAAATGGCAAATTATCTGCTAACTCTTCAGTCTTCTTTTTGGAAGTCCCACTCCAACCAAATGAGCAGACAGAGAAGTGAGCATTTGAGGATAAAAATGTCTATCAGAGAAAATTGGAGGATTTCCCTATTAATGTTATAGGTAGGAGATTTTTGCATGAAATAGCTTTGAGCCCCACAGTGATGCAAATAGTGAGGTAATTTGCTATGGTATAGGGGGTGACAACTACATAGCAGTCCAGAGAGCAAATTATTTGGAGCAGTTATTATATGCAGGTAATTTAATATAGTGTTACTTTCAAGATGAAAGAAGTTGTTGAGCAGTCCTGAAGGCTCTGCTAAAGTTAGCTATGTATTTCTAAAGCAAATAATCATGTTGGGATATACTCCAGTAACACTTCGCTTTTCCATACTAACAAAATACACCCACTATTACATTGTGACCAATAATATAATAGATCACTAAGATACAAGTAATGGTTATGTTTGAATTGAGGTAATTGTGTTAACTTACGATGCATTTTCTTTTCTTCCCACTGGATCAAGTAACATTCTGGGCAGTTTAACCTCAATTATTCTACTTTGAATAAATCCAAATGCAATGAGGTGAAACCTAGGGGAGAAGACTTGCCTGTGGTTTGGCAGAATGATCTTCCCACAAGATGTTATTGACAAGATATAATTTTTGGCCTACAACAAGAATATTTAACATATTTTGTTCTGTGAAAAAATATGTATGCAAAGGTTCATATTGTTTCATCTTCAAGACTTTATAAGAAACTTGGGAAATAAAAAGGAATGATAAAAATGATTCTTTGTAAGCTGAAGAAAAATGTTAGATTAAATAAATTGATGGGTTTAATATTGTACTTTTGCAAGAGTGGGATGGAAGGCAGCAATTGTATTGCATGAGACAGTACTAACATTAATTTGAATATGTAGATAGAATAGAGGTTCAAGTTTGATTTGGATGTAGGAAGAGCTTCCCTATTGATTAATTGTCTGGAGAAAGATTTTGGAAGGAGGTTTATTACTAAATGTAGAAGGAACACACTGACTACTTGATGATAAAAACCAAAATCAAAGCCAAGAGAACACCAGAAGATCATTGCTTCTCTTTCCCAGTGCTACCTTGATAAGACCTACATTGTAACATTAAGAAGTATATAGTGTGCTAGCTCTAGCATGTTATGAGGCCTGCCTACCTATCTGGGAACCTTTTACAGGTATTATTCCTGGTATTACATTTTACAGGTAAGACCAGGAATAAGATAGAAGTATCAGAATCATTAGTTATCCTAAGAAAAGTTCTTTGCCAAACTGAGCAGGGCATAGGGGTCTTGTATAAGACAGTTTCTACAATCAAGGACCATGTGTGGATATGGCCTGGAACCCCCGCTCAGATGGGGCCCATGATAGCTCATTGTTGGACTGAAGACCCTAGTGAGGGAATCAGGGAATGTTTCAGTCATGATCTTGATGGCTGACTCTTTGACCCTCCCCCATACAAGCCGGGAAGTGACAGACCTGCTAGATCCCAGGGGAGGGCATTGCAGCCAGCCCTGAGGAGACAGGATGAGCTGGGTTTGGATGGAAGGGGAGGAGGTCCTCCCCTGTTGGTGACTTGGAGGGGGCGGGGAGGAGGGAGATGAGGGAGGGAGTGGGAGGGTGGGAGGAAATGAGGGAGGAGGCTATGCCTGGGATGCAAAGTACCTAACCTGTGATTGATATAAAAATAAATAAATTTAAAAAAAAAAGAAAAGGTCTTTGAAGAGGACTATGAAAGAAAGAAGTGTCTGGTACTTCTGAATATGTTTGAGGTAAAAAGAAGTTCACTGTCATTGTCCTGAAAGTTTTCGATTTTATTACATAGGCAGAGTAAGCTTATTAATTCAGTGAAACTGCATAGGGAACAAGGACCATTGTCCTTATGAACTTACAAAGCAGCAGAAAGTTTATCAGTAACTATATATCTATAAGAATAAGTAGAATGGACTCAGGGCCTCTAAAAGGGAGAAATAGCATGAGGGGTTATCTCAATTACTAAATTAGTTGAGTGGATCATCAGGGATATGATGAAAGAATTTAGTTAATTGGGGTTCCATGTTGGTCAGCATCTTACCACATTGAAATGTTATTTTAAGCAGAAAAAATAACATAAACATAAGTAAAAAAGGGTGAACTATCATTGGTAGAATATGTAAGTTTAACCAGAGAAAAAAATGCTTCTAAATTGTAAGCAATAAGACAGAATTTTCCTTGTCAAGTTAGATTATCTGAAGTTCGGATACTAGGATGTAGAAAATATGCTTTTATATGATAGGCAGTGGAAGATAAATCAAGGCTTTAGAACTCATCTGAGACATGAGCAAAACTGCATTTAAAGGAACTGTCTGCTATGTAGAGTAACCCGGAATGGGTGGAGATCATAAGTCATAGCTAAGTTAGTTAGGGGCCATTTCAATAGCACCATGTAAGTCATGAAGAGTCCAGTGGGTGGAAGACAGAACAACATCAGCTCCCAGGTACTGTCAGCAGATAGGCTCCCAAGGTGAGGGACACTGGAGAAGTTACATCATATTTTGATGGTTTAACCAACAATGAATGAGAGCTCTAAAATGTCACTAATAATAGCATAGTAATCAAAAAGACTAGGAACTGCAAAAGAGAAATCTTGAATTAAATATCTGAATTCTTTCCAACCAAGAACCATTCATGGAGAGGACCTAGACCCTCTGTTCAAATGAAGCCCATAGCCTGCTCAGTTTACAAGTGGGTTCCTAGTAAGGGGAGCAGGGGCTGTCTCTGACATGAACTCAGTGGCTGGCTCTTTGATCACCTCCCCCTGAGGGTTGCTTCCTTACCAGGGCTCAGAGGAAGACAATGCAGCCAGTCCTGATGAGACCTGACAGGCTAGGGTCAGATAGAAGGAGAGGTGGTCCTTCCCTATCAGTGGGCTAGGGAAAGGTCATAGGGGGAGAAGAGGGAGGGTAGGTGGGACTGGGAGGAGACAAGGGAGGGGACTGCAGAGGGGAAAAGAAGTAGATAAATTATACTAAATAAAATTTTAAAAATCTGAATTCTTTACAAATAGCTATGATTATTAAACAATTCCTTATGATGTACATCACTCTATGAGTGGAATTTGAGAAGGATAGACTCCTTTGGGAGTCTGAAGTGACTGAGGGGTATCTACTGTCTTTGTAAGCCTAGAACAAACCTTCCAGTTTGGAGTATTAAAAAAAAAATACAGCATTCTTCCTGCATGTATGCCTGCACATCAGAAGAGGGCACCAGATCTCTCTGTAGATAGTTATGAACCACCATGTGGTTGCTGGGAATTAAACTCAGGACTTTTGGATGAACAGCCAGTGTTCTTAACCTCTGAGCCACCAGAGACTATCTCTGACATGAGCTCAGTGGCTGGCTCTTTGACCTTACGCCCCCCCTGCCCCCCAGGGAGGAGCAGACTTGCTAGGCCACAGAGGAGGACATTGCAGCCAGTCCTGATGAGACCTGATAGGCTAGGGTCAGATGTAAGGGGAGGAGGACCTCCTGTATCAATGGACTTAGAGAGAGGCAGGGAGGAAAGAAGGGAGGGTGGATGGGAGGGAATGAGGGAGGGGGCTACAGCTGGATACAAAGTAAATAAACTGTAATTAATATAAAAATAAAAGTTAATTTAAAAAATAGAGGTACAGACTACTAGACCATCCAGACCTCATTTTAATTTTTATAAAAAAGTTATGGAAATATAACTTCTTGGCAGAAACGGTGTAATGTGGGTTATGCCCAAAATTTTATTTCTTTTGGAGAAAACTGATGTAAATGTGTTAAAATCTGTTTGGGTTAGAAGCAGGTGAGAAAGGATCTATTACTATTGTTTAAGGATCTAAAATTACAATTGCTGCCTGGCTTATGGTAAGAGTTTAAAAACTGAAACTTCACAGGCATCGAGTTATCACTGAGGAATTTATTACTTATTAATAAAGTCAGTTGCCATTGAAAAAGGTCTTGTTCAGAAGGTGAGGCCACGTTCACAATTCTGCTTCAGATGGAGAAAAATAAAAAAGCTCAGCTTCTGTGACCTTTACTGAGGTGAACCGAGCAGTGCGCAGAGAACTGACGCCAGCGGCAGGACACGAATGAGGAAATACGAAAAAATGAAAAGAGTTTTTCTCCTAACTCCCTCCTATGTATATTAAAGAGGAAATTAGGCACAACAACTTGAAATGGCTTCATGTTTAGGCAGCAGATACAAATGCTGAAAGGCCAAGCGGTTTTTTGTTTTGTTTTTGAAAATGAAGTTTCTTTTTCTTGAAGGGTTATATTTTTCAGCATTTATTTTTTAATAGTATGAAACACCACGCTGTTCACATTGAGAAGGGTGATTTTTTTGCGATCTGTGGATGTAAAGTCAGCTATGAAAGTTCCTTTCTTCTACATTTAACACCGGGGTAGACTTGTCTCTTCCTCCAATTACTCCTCTTGCCCACGTCTCACGAATGCCTGGAGGCGCAATTGTGAAGGGATCTATAAAGCCTACTCACATGTTCATATGACAAGCCACGGGACTCTATGTCTTCCTTTATTCTCTGTACGGTCGGCAGGCAGATTCTAAGATGTTCTCCCTAAAGATCCATCTTCCTAGCATTTGTGACTAGGAGATTGTCTCTCTTCGAGAGTGATCCAGCTGTGGGAAAATGTGTTATAGACTTTGATTTGAGCTGGGGTCACGCACCCATTTGGCTCACTCTGCTTTATGGACAAGTCCAGGAGATAAGGAAATTTTGTCTCCACCTGACAGCCAATCAAGAGGGCCCAGGAACTCCCAGCCGCCACGTGAGTGATCCTCCCTTAGTGGAACCATGAAATGACAGTAGCTGCTGCCAAAACCTCAACTGTAGTCTTGGAAGAGCCTGGCCCCTGCCTAGAGCCGCAGCCATTCAGTGCAACAACTCCTAGAGCCCTGGCACACAGTAGCTGTGATATAACAAACGCGCATTGTCTTAAAATACTAAGCTCTAGGAGACATGTTTTTTTTAGTAGAAATAAAAACAAATAGATTTTCTTTTTGCTAAAGAAATTGACTAACACTACATTGGAAATGGATTTTCTTTTTCGTTTTTTGGCAAGTCACTCATGGTTCTGGGGCACCATATGGTTCATCCCCAGGAAAGCCGAACTTCCAAGGGCTGTCTATATGAAGAACATGCTTAGTGATATAGGTTTTTTATTTCATAGAGTAGGTATTACCTCTTCTAATACTGAAATTTGATGAGATGTATTATTTTGTATATTTTAGAATCAATGTGATTACTCCTCACTGTGCCTTTTTATTTGTTTTGTTGTTTTGTCTTTTCTTTTTCTTTTTTTAAGGTTTCTCTGTGTTGCCTCGGCTATCCTGAACTCGCTTTGTAGACCAGGCTGGCCTCGAACTCACAAAGATCCACTTGCCCCTGCCTCTCCAAGTACTGAGATTACAGGCATGCACCGCCATGCCTGGCACACTGTGTCTTTTTTTCTTTCACTTTTGCATTGTTGTTATAACTACCAACTGTGTATACAAATATGAATAAACAGGTTGCTGAAGTGGTGTGCATTACTTTTGTGATTCTAAATTTTCTTTGCTTATGGGAAAAGACTATCATATTACTGGTCCACTTTACTGCACTTCCATCTAGGATGCTCTATTTGGCTATGTTTTTTCGCTTAGCTACAATAATTTACCAGACTAAATCATTAATTGATGGATTTGAATGCTCAAAGCTTTGTAAATTTCATTTCTAAACTGAAATATTTAGTGAAATAAACTGAAATATTTAAACTTTGAATCTCCACCTTAAAATATTTTCTTTAAACTTCCCATTAAGTCTGTTCTGTATACCCAGATACCATGATGGATCAAGAAGTCAATTGAACTGTAGACTTTTACGTAGTCTTCAAATGATGTGATAAATACATTCATGCATTGTTGAATAGTAAGCATGGTTTTAATCCTGGAGTATACAATGGATATACAAGTACATCACTTTATTTTGAGTTTTGTAATTTATGATACACAGTATTTCACATTAAAGATTAGCTTACTAATTGTGTAAAAATACTTCTCAATTTAATGAAAACTTTTTTGGCATTTTATAAGTGTTTGTGTATTGTAACTATAAAACGTGGTAATGGCCACGGCTCCTTTGTCTATGAGGCACAACAGTCCTCTGGGATAGTTCAGTGTGTTTCATTTCCTTGCTTTTCTTTTCCAACTTTAATTCAGAGTTTGGTGTGAGGAAGAGAGATAGGGACATGTTTTCTAAGCTTGTGCACACTTCCAATAGTCATGGGAACCATTTAAATTCAGTTCATTATGAATATGTTCTTGTTCTCCTCAGCAAAACCTTCTGAAGTTCTTGGTAGTTTCTTGCTATCTCTGGGCTAGTCCTCCTTTGTCACACTGTAGTTGTAGATACACATCACTTTTCTACCTTCTCTCTTCCACTTACCATCATCCTATTTCAAACTCTAAACTCTCAAAGCAGAAAGTATGCCTTCCTTGCTTATTGTCCAAGCCTTAGCTTAATCACAGTGCCAGAAACAGAATGAGTACTCTGAAACCTCTGTTGAATAAATGGGGAAGACACGTCCTTTTTCCTTTTGTGTACCAGTGTACTCAGAAAACAGATTTTATGTATATCAATTTAATCTAGCTACTAGGACATCCATTCCATGGAAGAAATACGGAATATCAAGTATGTCCAACATGGTTAAAGGAACTATAACAGCTACAGAAAACCAGATGAAGAATGCCCAATTCATAAATATCTTGCCATTTAGCTAGCAACTCTATACCTAATTGAAAACAGGGTTCCTGTCACGCAGTGGTATGACCAAGCAAACAAACACTTATGCTGCCCATTAGTGAGAGAGGCCTCTGCTACCTTCTTAACCAAAGCCCTGCAATGAATTTTCCATATGCACTTCTTTCATTTTCTTCTGGTATAAAGTTCCAGTAAATGGACAAAACTTCTTTGGAGCACATAATAAATAAATAAATGAAATTTATTTAATTCTAAGTGGTGAGAGACAAAAAAAGTCTTTCACCTAACTTAAGCCACATAAAGGACTTTCAAAAATCAGCTGAACACTCCTGGGCTGTGTTCCCTCTATACATCCCACTATCCAGACAAGGAAGTTCCTCTTCCCTGTGTAAAATCTCTCCTGTTGGTCAACTGTTCCATGACTTGGGAATCTCATTTCCTAAGGTCCTGCCAGTGACCTTTTGTTAATATGTACATATATACATATATATGTATGTATACATCTTGAAAGCTTCTAACCAGGTAAAGTTTGGTCTGGCAGCCTGACGATTGGGATCCCAGGTAGCCCTGTGAAACTAAAAACACTGTGATGCACCGTCTTGGAGTCAGAACATGTTTGCCCTCTGGTGACTGGCCTTTGGAGGTAACATGGCTTGATGAGGCCTCCCTGGATAAGTCATAATTTTATAATCATATTTGCACTACTTTTTAATCTAAAAGAGGAAATTTGGCTTTGTGGAGGCAGGGAGCAGTGGTAAAGCCCTTCCAGGCTGTTTGTGTGACCCATGCCAGAGTTATTTATACTCAGTGAAATGGTGCTTTGAGCTGTGACTAATTACCAGCTCCCTGCTAAATCCAAGCCCTGTCTAAAGTGAAATCAAATCATACACACCTTTGTCTTAGCCCTCTTTCCTTGAACAGTCAGCATTTTATAAGGCTGCCCGGAGCTCTTTTGGCTTTTTTCTTAGAACAGATCAACACTGTTGACAAACTAGGGCTGGCACTTTACTCCAAGGAAAAGAAAGGTCAAGAGAAATGAAGATCATAAAAGTTTTTGCAATTCTTTATTCAAGGCATATCACCTTACAACACGTCTTTCTAAGCCCTACTTCTAAGCAATGTGCATTTACCATTACCTGGGCTTTAGCCTTCTTTTCACTGATAGAATGAAAATTTAAAAGAGAGAGAAAGGAGAACCAAGAGAGGGAACAACGATGCTGGAAGGAGGAACTGTGCTGACACTGCTGACTTGTACTACCTCATACATGTCGAAAGGGAAAACTTCAGGACAACTTTGGGTGTTCAAAGGAAACAGTAAATCCCCATTTGCTGATACCCTATTTCACATGCCCAGGCAGCCAGAAAGGAGGTTCAGGCTACTGGGAAGTATCTGAGGGCGATGAGTCCTGCTTCTTCCCAAATGTGTGTCCACTCTAGGGTAAAACAACAACAAAACCTTCCAAATCCTCCCCAGCTGCTTCAGGAATAACTGTGAATTAATGGGTCTCCTACGTAATTTGTAGCTAATCCTGGACTAGAGTGAGACCCGAGGCTAGCTTCAATGAGGCTACGGGATTTCCATTGCTCCAGTGGTCTTGGTACCTGGCTGTTCTCACTATCTCTATTTATTTTAGACCTCAGTCTACGAAGATCCCTTGGGGAGTCCATTTAAACATCCTGTTGAAAAAAACTATTGTGACAAAGGAGCTCTGACACTGGGGCTTGGGAACAAATTATTTCTGCTGCTGCTGCTGATGATGCCATCAGCTTTAAATGAACATGATTTATCCTCCCAGCGAAGGTCGGTACTCTCATCTGTCTTAACACACGGGAAAAGTGAGGCCCCTAGGAATTAATAACGAACTCGCAAAAAGTATTAACCGACTAGTAAGAGAGAGAAGCAAAAGCTGAACCCTGTCCTTCCCATGCTGAAAGTGGATGTTAATTGTTTTTGTAAAGTCACAAAGTATTTGCTACGTGAGTTATTAAGTACAAATACTGTTTGGATAATTAAAAACCCATTTAGAATTTTGAGATTAATCTTTTAAATAAACGAAAAAGGTTAAAATAAATATATATTTTATATGACCCGTATAATTCAACTTATTAAAAAATTCCTTCTTGTAGTGCTGGGAAAGAAATATTGGTTTGTAGACACTAGGCTAGCACCCTTCTCCTGAGCTATATTCTTGCCTCATCTAATTTTTTCAGTGTTAGGGGTCGCAGGTTATATTTTAACATTGGGATTTGAGTAACAAACAAACAAAAATTATCTCTTGGTCTCATCTATAAAGTTTTCTTTATTCATTATTTTGTCTCCAAAGTGAAGGGAGATAGGAAATAAAAATAAAATAATTTGTTAACAAGTGATAATAAGTTCAATGAAAACAGTGGGGAAAACGAAAGGAGATAGACAGTGGGAAAAACTGCAGCAGTTTCTGCTATACCTTTAGTAGAGCGTTTGTATTCATTCATTAAGAATTTATTCCATACATTCATGAGATTTTTTAAATCATATTTTAATTCCTACTCCTTTCTCTATCCTCCCAGGTCTCTTCTCTATTCATCACTCCGTCCTAACTTTGTGTCCTTTTTTTTCCTTTATAATGCATTGAGTCTAGCCTATAATGCTATCCACTGGGTAGCAGTCAGTGTACCAGAGGCCACACCCATACAGTTAGCAACTGTTCTGCCAGCATCATCAATAGCCATTCAAGTAGCGGAGAGTGTCCATATGCCATTCCTCCCAGGAATGGTGGCTGGGTACCTGAGAATAGTAGTCATATCCCATCTAGGAGACACTGTTTGTCTTGATCCTCCCAGACCTCTGGCTCTTACAATTTGTCCTCTCTCCATAGACCTGGTAAATTTGAGGTGTGTACTAACTATCCAGGGGCTATCCCCAAAATGAAATAGATATTTGAATCTAGATCTCATGTGACAGTTCAGAAAATTCAGGGTTTTTTTTTTGAAACCATGAGTGGAAAGAGAAAATAAGATATGCTAGAGACAGTATTTAAAAGCTGAATCCAATACATTTAAGTGAAAATGGAGGAGTACCCAGCAAGGAAGACCAACTTCCACAAGGAACAACCAGTAAAGTACAGAGGTGGTGGCCTTGACAGTCCAGGAAGGACATAGAATAACTGTATCAAGATGGGTTATTAAAATCTAGCTTTGGCTCAGGCAACTGGATCTTCTGTGAGATTATGGGGGCACTTGCATCAAATGAACAAAGCATCCCTGGAGAATCGCTTTAAATAGCCAATGCATTCCAGAAAATTACTAATCTCACCTTTTTCTTTCTAGTATGCAAAATAAAATCTACCTAAATAAAAAGGAAAGCATTACTAAAAAAAACAAAACAAAAACAAGAATCCATATTAAGTAACAAAATATTTAGGTATAAAATATGGGATATTTCTTTTCTGTGATGCCTTCATCTGACTCAGTTTCTATGTAGGTAGGATGGGCATGATGAGTTAACCCCAAAGCAGCTCTCTTTCCAGTTTCTTGATGGAATGAAGTGATGAAGCTGCCACTAATATGTGAAGTTCTCAGGGTTCTTTTTGCTAGTTTTCTTCTAAGTGAACACTGGAGTCATTCACAAGCAGCAGCTAGCCTCACAGAGAGCATTTCACAAGCATCTAACGCTTTCACTTGCTTAACAAGGACCACCATGGAGTTGAACAAAATACTTGTTATTTCTTTAAATTAAAAACAGGCATCTCACAGCATCTAGTTCAGTAACATTTCTTACAAAGAATATTTGTAGAAGCCCAGGCCAAGCACAGAAGTGGCATTGCTCACGACTCATGCCAAGGGTCTTTCAGGAGTCCTGAAATAATAGTCACAGCTTTTCATTGTTTGTTTTTCCCCTTAAGATTAGAACATAGTGAGCATGTTATTTTCCAACACTGCTGTTAGGTAAAAATTGGAAGTTTACTTTAGGTAATCTTCTTTCTGTTTAGACATCAGATTCTCATGTATCCAGATCCCTGCCTTCCCTTTCCTTTTCAAGTCTTCCATGTATTACTTTGGTACCTAATTACTATCTTTCTCACACATGAACACACACACACACACACACACACACACACACACACACACATGCACACACCCACATGCACAGGCACACACACACACACCTAGATATTTTTCATATTATTTCCACTCTACATCATAGATTCAACACTAGTTATTTAACAAGTGTTTCTAGAAGGCTCACTGTGTGTTGAGCAGTGTGCCAGGCATTGAAAGCACAGTGTCAAATGAAGTATTTGCTTCTGTTTTCAGAGACTCTGGTGAAAGGAGTTGAACAAAGGAGAACTTTCAGAATGGTCAGCAGTGCTACGAGTTAGATCTGAAAATGTGGCTTGTTCTTCCTTTATGCTGCACACCTCTCCGAGGACTCCATTCTGTGACTTTTAAAAGTAGACTCATTTAAAAATGAACAGTTCACATTTCTATTAAGACCTTCTATTCGTCTATTTTTAAATTAATATAGTTCTGACTGTTTGACCTCCTTAGATAAAAATGTCACCTGATAAATAACAGTAGGCAACTTAAATATCAAAGTCTCAGAGTGAAATGTTGGGAGCAAGTCAGAGTTTATAATCCAGGCTGCCCTAGAGCCTGTCTCTATTTGGAGTTTCTTTATTTCTTCCATAGAGTTCTTGATCTAAATCTGTCTCTTGGGCCCCTCTGTTTTTTTACCCCATTGTGTTGCACAGAAAAGGATATTTAAAGGCTCCCTAATGAGTTGTTCTATTCTGTGTACTTGGCCCAATCTTCTTCCAGTCACTCCTGCTCTCAGCAGTTGCCTACCATTGCCTCTTGGACTTTAACATTCTACTCCCCCAATGGATCAAACTGTCTGGATGTTGCCCCTCTGGAGGCTGTTTCTTCCAATACACGCATGCTTTCTTGTGTTTTTTATTTATTTATTTATTTTTATTTTACTGGAAGGTGACAAGTTGTCTAGCATTTCAAAGAATGAGAGCCTAAATAAAAGCAATTTCTTGTGTCTTAAAAATTCCCTTTGACTCTGTGCAACACTGGGTTGCCACTTTTCCAAAGAAAATGAGAGACCTAGATCATTAGTTTACAAACGTTATGAGTCTGAGGAATTCTTATGGGCTGCTTTTTACGTCTTGGACTCTAAACCTTCATTGCAGGAATAGGGCAGTGTTGGCTTCTGGTGAAGCAGACACAAAACAAACATAGCCCAAATGGCCATATTATTTTTCTTTCAAGGAACCCTTAGGATATTATTAGTCATAGCAGAAAGACAGGAAGGAAGGCAACACTGATCGCTTTGAAATGCATAAACTTTGCTGCCTGAGAGGCCATTTTGGGTTGCTAGAAGAAAGAGAAGCTAGTGAGATGGGCTTTAGATAGAGCTGATGAAAGCAGGCAAGAGTAAATGAACAAATGGTGGGACTAATTGCTTGTCTGTCTGAATTGACAACCTTGGGGAGTCCCATGAAGCAGCACATTAGGACACTGGGATAAGCCTTATGGATTCTCCTGGGATTCCAGAAATACATACAGTGGTGGCATTTGGCTTTGGGTTGTCTTTTCAAATAAGCCAAGAAAAAAAATCTATATCTGCTGTAGGCTCTGGGGAAATATTCAGTGACTTAGCTTTGAAAGGCATCCCACTAGTATCTGGAATGTAATGAACCCTTTCATAAAGCCGAATTTGATTAATTTCTTTTGTAATATTAAGAACATGTGATCTAAAAGAGTCCTTCTATGTCATCCATGTTAACCTCATGAAAAAATAATGTCTTTTCTTCATTCATGAAGTGGAAGTTTCTGGTTTCTCCGAAGACTCAGTTGTGTCATGTGATGTTTTGCTTGAAACTGTCATGTGAGAGAGCATGTGAAGTTTTGCTTTGAGTTGTCTCATGCTAGCTGTGTGACTTAGGCCAGTTGAAAACATTCGTGGGTGGACTTTGAGAAGAGGAGATATATAGAAGCCCACAGACAGCAAAACTTTTTTTGATCAACATTGCTGTGCTGGTCTTTGTTCTTCCCTTACTCCACAGAGAGAAACATTCCAGAGAACTCCTTGAGACAATCCAACTGAGTCTTGTGGCTTTTGCTGCCTGGTTCAGATTCAGTGGAGACTTACTGTTTCTGCAGAATTGTGCTGATTCGTGTTGCTGTTTGGTGTTGGTATTTGGACTGGACCTCTGGTATCAGGACAACAGAGAGTAGACTTACCCCAAGGAGCTACTTCTCAAAAGGTTTACAAACCCCTTTTCCTAATAAGCTTATTTCTCCCCTACCACTGGTCAGTGGGTTGGAAGGGAGGTAGAAGTGTTTCAGAATCTCAAATAAAGTAGGTTTGTTGAAAAATCTAAGCTTACACATTCACCTCAAGGGACATCCTGGACACTAAAGATAGGATACTAGTTGAAAAGCATGCCAAATTTATTTAACCAAACGTTGCATGAAAGGGGAAAGATGTTTCAGAAATGAAGACTGAGTGGTCCTTGTAACCTACTCAGATTACAGTTATGCTCATCTCCTGTGTGCAAGTGTAATTGAACATTATTAATAGTGTCAGGGGTGGGCTCTCTCTCATGGCATGGGACTCAAGTTGGGTCAGTCATTGGTTGGCCATTCCCTCAATTTCTGCTCCCTCTATCCATGCACCTCTTATAGGAAGGAAAAATTGTGGTTCAAAGGTTTTGTGGCTAAATTAGAAGTCCATTAGAAGTCTTGTCTGGGTACAGGAGGTGATTGTTTTATGTTCCATAGCCTCTATTTCTAGGGGTCTTAGCTAGGGTCATGCTCATAGATTCCTAGGAGTTTCCATTGTCCTAGATTTCTAGCTTATCCCAGAAATAGCACCCCCTCCAATTATTCTAGTTTTTTCCCAATTATCTCTCTTGCCATCTGCCCCATACTTGATCCCTCCTATTTTCTTCCCCACCTCCTCTCCAACCCACTTCCCTCTCTCTGTCCACCCAGATCTCGCTTTATTCTCCTACTCAGTGAGATTCATGCATCCTACTCATTACTTAGCATCTTTGAGTCTATGGATTGCAGTATGGTTAGCCTATACTTTATGGCTAGTATCCACTTATAAATGAGAACATACCGTGTTTGTCTTTCTGGGTCTAGGTTACCACACTCAGGATGATATTTTCTAATTCCATTCATTACCTGCATCATGGGAGAGGCATGGGTGGAGAAGAGGGAGGGAGTGTGGGATTGGGAGGAGGTGAGGGAGGGGTGAGCTACAAGTGGGTTACAAAAATAAATAAATATTACAAAAACTGTCCAAAAGGCTCTTCAAACCTCCAACTCCTTTTAGTCTTGTTGCCTAAAACACAGGTTTTTCCTCTGGGCTGGTTCCACACTCAGTCTGCAGCTTCACCTGGCAAGCATACTCTGGTTCTGGCATCTCCAACATCTTGGGGTCTCCAAGGCAATCAGGCTTCACCTTCACAGTTTCACACAATGGCCCTTCTGGGCCTCTATGCAGGGACACCCCCTAACACATGCCTGGCCTCAGTGGCTTTCTTGAGTCCCAGAGGGAGAGTCCATAAACCCCTTTCTTGTATCCTTGACTCTAAAGCCAGAA
This sequence comes from Pachyuromys duprasi, assembly GCA_028658305.1. Taxonomy (NCBI): domain Eukaryota; kingdom Metazoa; phylum Chordata; class Mammalia; order Rodentia; family Muridae; genus Pachyuromys; species Pachyuromys duprasi. The sequence goes on along the minus strand of CM053753.1, from coordinate 74,187,107 downwards.
CCATGTGGTCAAAGCTGTCAAGTTTTGCTGTTTGTTTGCAGGGGCTGGAACTTGGTCCCTCATTCAAATGCATTTTCATCAGCTTCCTGTTTTCAATGGTTTCCTTCACTGCTTAAGCTTTTCTTTAATTCCTTCACACAAGCTGGAAAGGTGAGCTGGGTGGGGTCTTGCCATGAGGTCACCACTCCCTTCATTCCATTTAGTGTCAGGCTTAAACTTTTTCTCTCCTTAAGCCTTTGAAAGAGCTGCATTACACTCCCTGGTGCTCCTTTTCTCATTAAATTGTACATTTTTAATTTTTTCTTGCTCAGTTTGCTCCTTTTCATTATAAGTCTGCATAAGACTGGCCCCTAATAACCACATGACAGAATCAATGCTAGGTTGTTCTGAATTCCCATTGTCCAAAACTGTTCACTTTAGCCTTAAGCAGATTTTTCCAACAAGTGCAAAAAGCAGCCACATTTGTTGCTAAAATATTACAAGAATAGTCTCTAGGCCACGTACTAATATTCTTCCTCTCTGAAACCTCTTGAGTGGGGCCTCAGCAGGCAGAGATGATGCTGGAGAGATTGTGAATTCTACATTTGGCTTTACATGCAGCAGGAAGAGAGGAGAACCACTGGCCTTGGCTTGATTTTCTGAAACCCCACAGTGGTCCCTGTGACATGCTTCCTCTAACAAGGCCCCATCTACTCTAACAAGGCCACACCTCCTAATTCTTATCAAGTAGCACCACCCCTTAATGACTAAGAGTCAAATATATGAGCCTGTGGGGGGCATTTCTACTCAAATCACCACAAGGAAGAAATATCATTAGAACCAGATCAGGGAGTTTGCTGTGAGATTATATTTCTTAGTAATATCCAAAGTTACATCCATAATGTCTCACCAACAAGACTGACTAATGTTCATGTGTTCACATGGAAACACAAACAAGACTAATAAGACAATACCATTTAATCATGTTGGCAAAACTTAAGAGGCTGAGAAATAGCCAGTATTGGCAATAACCTTGGGAAAGAAGTTCATAATACTGCCACAATAGGAAGTGTCTTAAGATCTTTGGAGTTTAAATCGTTTCAGTCTCCTCGGAGGATTCTGGAGTATGTGCTGTAGGTGACAATGTCCATATCATAGGCCCTCATCTCTAGATACAAAACCCTAGATAGCTCTAGATATAAAATATGTGTAGGGAGAAATGAGAGGAATGGCTGATGTAACATTGTTAGTAACTGATCTATCTGAAGTGGCCACAAATGAAGAAATACGTATGCTGTAAAAGTATTCAGTGATCAAAATGCTTATAGAAAATCCATATTTCCCCTAAATAACAAAAATATCAATGTTTTGTCTTAAGAACTAGAAATAAATACATTTGATTAAATCAAGAGGCTAAGGTTACAGTGACTGAAAACAAGCTCAGCCCTCCCCATTGTGTGGGACTACCTTCAGTCAACTTCCTGGGTACATTTCTAGGTGCCCGACTTAGATACAACAGATTTCATCAGGAGATGAAGCCATTTCTTGATATTTTTTGCCAGGTATTATATCACGTGGCCCTTCATAGTTCACTCACCAAGCAAGTAATAAAATTATGATGATTTTAAAAATTATTCCACATCTTGACGTGGAGATAAGTCCTCTTTCCTAAGCATGGAGCCTTCAACAACATAGAGTTCTGCTAACAAGGACTAGAAAGGAAGCAGTTTGTGATCAGATAACCTGGAGCTCAGCGTTAACAGATAATACAAATACAAGATATAGGAAGGGAATTGGCAGAATATGTCCTTTTAAACAGGTTTAAAGTATCAGACACAGTGTTGAAGCTGTGTGAAGATAGAAATACATGTAGGGAAAGGTCAGAATCCCTGGTGTGTAAGCAGATTTCTATGTTTCTAGCCTGTGTTCTTTTGCATTGTGCTCATCTTAAGGTTTTCCTTAGGAAATGTGTAACCAAGGGAGCAAGATGTGGAGGTCGGCATCAGTAACAGCTACACATCTCATTTCTTTTGGTAAAGGAACAAATAGGGCAATATGTTAGCATTTGTTAACTCCAGGAGGCAAATGAAATCCATCATTTTAAACAAAAACTAGTTCTGGAGCTGAAGTCCAGGGTACACTTTGTTGTGTTCAAATTCCTGTGTGTTGATTATCTGGCTTTTCGGAAAAAGGAAAACAGTGTTTCAAAGTAGAAAATTGGTACATTTTAACCCAAAGCAAATATATTTACTTTGGCAGAGCTGTCAGTGATTTATGAATGATGATTAAAATGATCAAAATGTTACCGTTTCATTGTTACAATTCCAAAAAGGCCATTCCCAGCATGAATTCCCAGACAAATGTGAATGTGGGTTTTGGCTATTTTTTTAATTGCTGGTTTGTTTTTTGGGTTAGTCATTCATGTAAATCACTGGGGAACAGGTAAGCTCTGTTTCCTTTGGAAATTCATTCCATTCATGTGCACACCCTAAAAGGTTACATGTGGGCAGATCCCCTGCTTTGGCCTTACAAAACAGATTCTAGAATACAGTCCTTACTTTTTCCTTTCCTTTTGGTGTGTGTGTGTGTGTGTGTGTGTGTGTGATTTGTATTTGAATACAATTTGATTTCCATTGAAGAACTGTCATGGAAAGAAATACTAATTGAACCTAAGGCTTCAAACATGCTCAACTAAGGACACACCTGTTATTTCTTAGTCTCCTTAACTCTAACAGTAAGAGATTCTATATAAAGGAAGAAGATAAAATGCCTGTGAACCCCAGTGACCCCTGCGGTTTGTCAGATAGGGACCAAAACAAGAAAAATACCGTTTAGGTCAATAAGTCTTCTCACTGTTTGGAAAATGGCACATGCCTTTCAAAAGTTCACTAGCTGCTTGTTTTCTGTCATCAAAATTCAAAAAATCCAAGCAAAAGCAGTTTCATGGAGCTGTAAGCAATGCTGGTGACTCCTTGTTTTACATTTCAGAACACTGGCATCCAGGCATGCTTCACCATTGGAAGCATTGTGGCTGGAGAGACCTGGAAGAGAGCCCAGCGCAGCCTCCTTCGGGCCTTTTGCCTTCCTGCCATCCAGCCATCCGACAGAAGCAAATCCGGAGCTGGACAGTACACTGGAAACCCAGATTTGGTGTGGTCTAAAGTAAAAGGGGTTTCTTTTCTTGTTTTTCTTCTCCTTCCCTAGCACCTTTGCTAGGGAAAGGCTATTCCAGAATAATCCATATGAAGCTATAGTCAGACAAGCCTTATCGTAAAAAGTGCCAATACTCTTGCCGTTATTGTCTGAACATAAGATTAAAGCGAAAGTTACTTCTGAGTCATACTGTAACATTCTCAACGGTTCATTCTCAACGGTTCCCACTCAAAAGGAAAGGGTCATCCTTCTTTCTTTGCACTCCATACGTACAGTCACATTGTACCGTCTCTGCTTGTTGCTTAAAACTCATTCTCTTGTTCTGAAGTCATTTTGAATGCTATGTTATGGGTTTGCAATTATTAACCTTTCGACAGTACTAAAGTGTAGTGGTGTAAAGGAAATTTAGTGATGGGTGTAATTTGAATGATACAGGAGAATGATACTAGAGGTTGTTCAGGACACAAGCAAAATAGGACTATGCTCACTTAATTCCACTGTGGACTCACCCTAAGTGGACCTATCAGCCACACTCAAATGCTTACTCTAGTTAGCACCAAACTTTTATGCCTATCTATTCAGGATTTTAGCGAGTGTCTATAGCAACATTTCCTTAAATGCATTCAATCTGATCAACTTCTAAATAGGATCTGGCTGAGATTTCATTTGAAAGGGCATTTACATGATTCAGGCATCATTTTCTGCCTATGGGAAGATCAAGTGTGAACAGATTGGCTCAAAGAACTTTTATATGTAAATTTTCATTTATCTTTATGCAACTCCTGTAATAGAAGTCAAGGCTGGATTTTAATTATTTCCTCATGTTCCATGCAGATGATATGCTATTATTTTATGGTAAGTGAAGACTTCAAAGTATTGACTCAAAGTAAAATAAAGAAAATCACTGTTTCTTTTCTTAAAGACACCCATTGCCATCGGGCTTTGGCAGGCCTGCGCCTGACCTTTTGTTCTTTCTATTATCTAAATACTTATTTGGCTTTTAGAACTCAGCCATGTATGCTTGGAATTATTACTAAGTGCAGCTATCACAGTCTCACACCACTTTACAACTCAGAAAAGGAAAAAATGTGGTGCATCTGTTGTTTCCAAAACTATCTTCTCATTGACAGCGTGGACCAGTTTCTTCACTCTCGGGGGCATGCAGACCCGCTATGCTGTATGAATGAGCTGGCTGACTGGCACTTCCTTCTATCACCAAAGATTATAGAGCACAACCCTAAGATATATGTATCAAATTAAAAATACAACAGAAAGAGTTGTATTTTCCTATCTCAATTCCATCGTCCTGTCTTTATTGATTTAGCCCTCAAGTGGAAAAGCCTAGATTTCTAGCAGTTCTCAAGGGCAAAAACAAAAACCAAGAGATATTTCTAATAAAGTTTGAATTCATATGAATCACTTCCCACATCCTTGTTTGAGTTTTTAAGATATAACCATACCATAATCTTTAAGTAGCTTACTATTTTTAGCTAGTTAGTTTTAATTAGCCATTACTTGAGTCTTTAAAAGACAAATTATATATTTCTGAGGTTAGTGGCTCACAGAAACATTGTCAAGTCTAGAGTCTATAGTGGACTCCAGAGGACTCCTTCCATTGTTAGTTTGATGTCATTAGGGTTCAGGAATCAAAGTCCTCCATTCCAGAATTCCTGCTTCATTTCTGACTCAGAAAATACCAGAAACCCTGCCTAAGATGTTGTATAAGCTTCAAAATGTACATTAAAAACAGGGAGAATATTACATGGAACAGGGAGAAAGCTGGGAACAGGACAGAAGCCTACCACAGAAGGTCTCTGAAAGACTCTACCTAGCAGGATATCAAAGCAGATGCTGAGACTCATAGCCAAACTTTGGGGAGATAGAAAGACCTAGAGGGGACAGGAGCTTTGCTAGAAGAGCAACAGAACCAAATAATCTGGGCCTAGGTGTCTTTTCTGAGATTCATATTCCAACCAAGGACCATGCATGGAGATAACCTAGAACCCCTGAACAGATGTAGCCCATGGCACCTCAGTGTCCAAGTGGGTGCCATTGTAAGGGAAGCATGGACTGTCTCTGACATGAACTCAGTGTCCACCTGGGTGATTACCTCCTACTGAGGGGGTAGCAGCCTTAGCAGGCCACAGAGGAAGACAGTGAAGCCAGTCCTGATGAGATCTGATAGGCTAGAGTCAGACAGAAGGAGAGGAGGACCTCCACTATCAGTGGACTTGGGGAGGGGCATGGGAGAAGAGGAGAGAGAGAGAGTAGGATTAGGAGGAGCTGAAGGAGGGGGCTACAGCTGGGATACAAAGTGAATAAACTGTAATTAATAAAAAATAATTAATTTTTAAAAAAATTGAAAAGTGAGTAAACCCCTAGCTAGGCTCTGTGATGGGCAGCCAGCCCCCAAAGCATTTATCAGACAGTCATACATAAATACAAACAAAATACCATGTTAAGAGCTGTCATGGAGAGGTGGGTGCATAAAATCATTTGACCTAGTTAGGAAGTTCATAAAAGTTTGTCCAAAGAGGATAATTGTGAGCTAGTCAAGGATGGGTCAAGGGGAACCATTAATATGCTGAGTTTGCTAAGAATTAAGGTCAGAAGAAAGTCGCTTGGTGATAAGACTGGAAAAAACCTGGAAAAGTTGGGGGAAAGTCCTACCATAAAGGGTACCATCATGAGAATTTTTCCTTTACCTTTAAGGCATAGCAAAATGGGGTTTCATTATGAAAAGGTAAGGGAATGTGTGCTACATGGTCATGCTTGTGTGATGTTGAAGTTCTGTGTATGTAGCATGCAAGTGCATACACATATGTAAGAGATTTATGTTTGTGAAGAACACAGTTCGACCTCAAATGTCATTTCTCTGAGGCCATAACTTTTTGTTTGTTTGTTTTAAATGCAGGATCTTTCACTGGGAGTAAGGCTTGAAGATTGTGATGTTTGAACGAGAACAGCTCTATAGACTCATATGTTTGAATTCCAGGCCCCCAGTTTGTGGAACTGTTTGGTAAAGATTGTAGGTGTGGCCTCCTTGGAGGAGGTGTGCCCTTGGAAGTGGGTTTTGAGGTTTTGGAAGCCCATAGCATTCCTAGCCCGCCCCCTCTCTCTGTCTCCCTTGTGCCTATGGTTCAAGATATAAGCTCTTGGCTTCTGCTCCTGAGCCATGCCTGCCTGCCTGCTCCCAGATATGATGACTCTAACACTCTGGGACTGTGAACCCCACATTAAATGCTTTGTTTTGTGTAATTGGTCATGATATTTCATTATTTTATTATTTAGAAAAGTAACCAAGACACTGATGAAATAGTTAGAAAGCCCCAGAAATCTGCCTGTCACTATTGAGATTACAAGCACACACAGTGTGTGTGTGTGTGTGTGTGTGTGTGTGTGTTTATCTGTTGCTGGAGATTGAATTCACACTGTCATGCACTTCACTTAGCTGAGCTATCTTCACGTCCCTATTTTGTTGGACTTTTTAAAATAATTACTTGACTGTGACTAGATTAAAAGGAAATAAATAAAGATCAAGTAAGATTCTATCCAAGAATTCATGCAGAGGTGGTGAAAGAGAAGCAAAAACATTCAAGAGCTATTTAGGAACCTCCCTTGAACTGTGATAACCTCGGATTCCCTCGTCTTTGCATTTCTCTCAGATCATGACATTTCTCTTGGTTTCTGAGACTCCACTTCAGAAGTCCCTCAGACTCATACTTGGACCCATCATGACTTGATTTGTCTGTTTTTGCCTATGGTTTGTGCTTCTTATTAGTTAATTCTCTCTGGAGTGCTGCCTAAACATTACCCACAACCTGTCACACAATCATTAGTCCCGTCCTGTTGGATACAAAATGCTACACCCTCCCCTGACAGATAAGGGCTCCCTGGTTTAATTCGAGATTAGGAGGATGGGAAGCAATTATAGCATTTGAGCCGTGGAGTCTGACAGCAAGAGTCTACATTTTGCTTAGCAGGTCCACCTAGTGACCCCCATTTCCCGTTCGCCAAGCTACAGTTAAGTTACCTGCGTCTCCCAAATGTTTTACATTACTACTTGCAAGCAGTGATTTGTTCGAATTTATGGCATGAATGAATGAATGAGTCCATCAGAGGTAAGAATTCACTATTCTTACCTATTCAGATTTAAATAAAAGAAAGAAAGAAGGCAAAATTCAAAAGAATAGCTAGCTATATTACCAAATTCAGGCAAAAATTCATCAGAAAAGGAAAAGGAAAAATCCGGTTGAAACTAGAACTGGGTCAGGAACAGAAGGAAACTGGAAAAAAAAGCAAGCAAGCGCGAGATTTTGGTGAGGAGGTAGCATGGGCAGAATGAGTTGATTCTTACTCTGGCAGAGAGAGGAAGGCTGGATGGAATTGGCGCCTAATCTGATGGAAACAGCGTGACTGTGTTTGCCCCAGCTGGGCTTAATCCACCTCCGCGGGCTGCTCGGCTGCCCTGGGTTTCTTGAGTTTAAGCTTCTGGATTGAAAATCAGTCTAGACATTTTATTCTCAGACTTTCCAGAGGAAACTCAGATCAGTAACCCTACCAGCGTGTCAAATTGAAAACCTGCATTGTTCTCACCTCACGACAGGCATTTAGGCCATGTCCAATACAATTCAAAGGAATAGGGAAACTCTTTCTACTTTGTGAGAAAGTAAATGTTTCCTTAAACTCCATTATGTGAATCACATAAAAAAAGGAAACTCTTTATCTGCTTGTTTAAATGTTGACATAGAAACAGGGACAGGGAATGTGAGAATTTTCATCTCTGCTTCTTGAAGTTGCTAATCATAGTTTCATATTAAAGCCAGAATCTTGAATAATGGAGAAAAACACGGTTAGGAGAAAAGACCAAATATAAACAGGTTTGTGTTTAAATTATACCTTAGTGACCAGGGGTAAGCTACTTAACCTGAGTGCTCACTGCATTATGGAAGTAACAGTTGTATAAATGATCAATTTCTTTTTTTTTATTTAAAAATTTTAATTATTTTTATTTATTACAATTTATTCACTTTGTATCAAAACTGTGCCCCCTCCCTCATTTCCTCCCAATCCCACCCTCCATCCCTCTTCTCCTTCTATGCCCCTCCCCTAGCCCACTGGTAGGGGAGGTCCTCCTCCCCTTCCCTCTGACCCTAGCTTATCAGGTCTCATCAGGACTAGCTGTATTGTCTTCCTCTGTGGCCTGGGAAAGTTGTTACCCCCTCAGGAGGAAGTGATCAAAGAGCCAGCCACTGGGTTCATGTCAGAGACAGCCAGCCCCTGTACCCATTAGTAAGGAACTTCTTGGAGACTGAGTCTATGGGCTACATCTGTGCAGGGGTTTTAGGTCCTCTCCATGCATGGTCCTTGGTTGGGGTATCAGTTTCTGCAGGGCCTAGACGAATCATTGATGATACCTACTATGAATGGTTCTTAACCTTAAAAATGTAAAATACTTAGTAAAAGTGTTAAGTATTTTTTAAACAAAGTGAGATACTAAAGGCTCAACTTAGATTTTGCATTATCATGAAAAGTATTTTACTCCTCTGAGTAAATTATAGTGCATAGCAAATTAGCTACCCAAAAGTTTTCAGTTATGTTATTCTGTGTTTTTTAAAAAATATCATTTCAATAATAATCTCTCTCTTTGCGCACGCGTGTGTGTAGCAGCAGTAGTAGTGGTGGTGATGGAGGCGGTACTAATTTAGTGGAATTTCTCAATATTATCCTAAACGTCATACAAATAAGCAGAACTTAAATAACACACAAGCAGTTTATAAGGCAAATTTGAAAATAAGAGCATATTGAGTTACATTTAAAGCTGTGATGGTGCACCCTTGTAATCCCAGTGCTTGAGGGGTAGGGAGACTGAGTTGAAGATCAGCTTGCACTACAAAGCAAGAGTGAATCAAAAAAGGAAGAAAGAAAAAGAAAGAAAAAGAAAGAAGGGCTAAGAAAACACACACACACACACACACACACATGCATGTATGTGTATGAAATAGAATTATTTTTATAAAGCCCAGGAAACAATGAATTTGTTAAGGAAAACATCAGGTATACTATCATATCATCTGCAAATAGTGATACTTTGTCTTCATCCTTTCCAATTTGTATCCCCTTGATCTCCTTTAATTGTCTTATTGCTCTAGCAAGGACTTCAAGAACTAGGTTGAAGAAATATGGAGAGAGTGGGCAGCCTTGCCTGTCCCTGATTTCAGTGGGATTGCTTTAAGTTTCTCTCCATTTAGTTTGATGTTGGCTATAGGCTTGCTGTATATTGCCTTTAATATGTTTAGGTATGTGCCTTTTATCCCTGATCTCTCCAAGACTTTAAACATGAATGGGTGTTGGATTTTGTCAAATGCTTTTTCAGCATCTAAGGAGATTATCATGTGGTTTTTATTCTTTCAGTTGTTTATGTGGTGGATCACATTAATGGATTTTCATATATTGAACCAACCCTTGCATACCTGGGATGAAGCCTACTTGGTCAGGGTGGATGATATCTTTGATGTGTTCTTATATTCGGTTTGCAAGTAGTTTGTTGAGTGTTTTTGCATCAAGTTCATAAGGGAGATTGGCCTGAAATTCTTTTTTTTTTTTTTTTTTTTTTTTGGTAGGTCTTTGTGAGGTTTAGATACCAAGGTGACTGTGGCTTCAAAGAATGAGTTTGGTGGTGTTCCTTCTGTTTTTATTTTATGGAATAGTTTGAAGAGACCTGGAGTTAGCTCTTCTTTGAAGGTCTGAGAAAACAGGGAACAGGACAGGAGCCTACCACAGAGAGCCTCTGAAAGGCTCTACCCTACAGAGTATCGAGGCAGATGCTGAGACTCATAGCCAAACTTTGGGTAGAGTGCAGGGAATCTTATGAAAGAAGTGGGAGATAGTAAGACCTGGAGAGGACAGGAGCTCCACAAGGAAAGGAACAGATCCAAAAAGTCTGGGCACAGGGGTCTTTTCTGAAACTGATACTCCAACCAAGGACCACTCATGGAGATGGCCTGAAACCCCTGCACAGAGGTAGCCTATGGCAGTTCAGTGTCCAAGTGGACTCCATAGTAATGGGGACAGGGACTGTCTCTGACAGGAACTGATTGGTCTGCTCTTTGATCACCTCCCCCTGAGGGGGGGAGCAGCCTTGCCAGGCCACAGAAGAAGGCAATGAAGCCAGTCCTGATGAGATTTGATAGACTAGGATGAGAGGGAAGGGGAGGAGGATCTCCTTTATCAGTGGACTGGGAGAGGAACATGGGTGAGGAAGAGGGACTGTGGGATTGGCAGGGGGGAAGGGAGGGAGGTACAGGGGGGATACAAAGTGAATAAACTGTAATTAATAAAAAATTTAAAAAAGAAATAACATCAGAACACATAGGTATTAAAGTGAAAAGCAATTTCAAATATCTGAAATGTCTAAGTGTATGAAGTGAATTTAAGATGTAGGAAAGGAAATATAGGCTAAGTTTATGATGTGGAGTAGATATGATAAGATGTAACAAATAAGAACAGCTTGAATGAAAATATTTGTGATAAATATAAATGAAGCTAGAAAAGTAATTTCATGTATTTAGCATATGTAATCAACATAGACTTAGAGGATATGAATTACTGTAAATGAATGATAAAAAGAATCCAATAAAGAAAAAAGCGAATCTATGAAAGCAAGATGATTAAAAGGAGGTGGGGTAGGATGCCTTACTGGCCAGGAAAACTGAAATAGAATGCTCACCCCTACAAATAGTGACTGAGAAAGTTTAAAATCACATGTATATTCAAATGATAAAAATTTTCAAACGCTGCAAACCTAAACTATTTTAAAACATGGAAAATTTGTAGGTATGTAAAGTTAATGAGTCATGAAGATTCCTTTTTATCATATCATTAGTTCTTTTATATTTTGAGATTATGATACAATTACATCATTTCCCCTTCCTTGCTCTCTTTCAAATTCATGGTCTATTTTTCATTAATTGTTACATACACATGTATTATGTAATATATACATAATAGTAATATCATCAAGACTGAGAGTGTTGTATTTAAGAAGATTCTTTCATATGGATAGCATATAAGTCAGCATGATAAAGCCACTCTGGGTGAAATTCAGCTATAGCTAGTAAATTAATTTGATGTATTTGTTTTCTGTTGCTACTATAACAAAGTACTGTAATCAGACATTTGTAAGCTCTCAGCTACAGAAGTCACAAGCCCATCACTATCTCATTGGCTTGTCTACAGGACCGCATTCACTTCTGGAGATGAGAAAATCTGTTTCCCATGCCCCCAGCCTCACATTCCTTTGTAAGAGGCTCTGCTCTTCTTTTCAAGACTAGTAACAGCTGGTAAAGACTTTTCGGATCCGATCATTCTGACCATCTCTTCTGCCTTTAATTTCAACCTCAAGGTCTCATGTGATCATATTGGTACTTCTTGAATAAAACAATATAGTTTCTGTTGTGAAGCTTCTTGATTTGACATCTGTCTAACATATTCACCAGTCCCAATGAACGACTTTGGAAAGACATTATTCTATTTATTACATACACAAACTCTCTTTGAACCAGTACCTCTAATTCTCAGTATACAGGAACTATCCCAAATGTTCTTGTTTAAATTTATTTTTATTTTTATTAATTACAGTTTATTCACATTGTATACCACCTGTAGCTCTCTCTGTCCTCCCCTCAAAATCCCATCCTCCCTCCCTCTTTCCCATATATGCCCCTCCTCTAGTCCACTGATAGGGGAGGTCTTCCTCCCCTTCCCTCTGATCCTAGTCAATCAGATATCATCAGGAGTGGCTGCATTGTCTTCCTCTGTGGCCTAGTAAGGTTGCTCCCCCCTCAGGGGGAGGTGATCAAAGAGCAGGCTAATCAGTTCATGTCAGAGACAGTCCCTGTTCCCATTACTATGCAACCTACTTGGACACTGAACTGCCATAGGCTACATCTATGCAAGGGTTCCAAGTGATCTCCATGAGTGGCCATTGGTTAGAGTATCAGTCTCAGAAAAGACCCCATCACAAATGTTCTCGCAGAAACAATCCCACATATATTTACTGCAACCACTGTATACATTATGGTACATACTTCGAATATAGGTATCCATAGAAAAATGGATAAAAATGATTGCATCAATGTAGCACAATGATGTTTAGAGTTAAGATAAATCTTAAACACAGTGTGGAGCAAACTAAAAATGAATAGGTACACAATGATGTGTAGATGCAAATTGGCAGGCAGGTACATAAATTGACAAATGTATAGATCTAGACTAGAACTACTTGTACTAACAAAGATTTGATAGATTGCTGTTATCTTTGTGGAATAGGACATAACAAGAAAAAGAGATACATTGAAGTTAAACTTGTTAAAGCTAGAGAAGTTACGTGTGCCTATTTTATGTTTTGGTTTTAATCGACTTGATGCAACTTTAATTGCCTTGGAAAAGGAAGTCAGCTAAGAACAAGTGCCTCAATTGGATTGCCTGTAGGTGAATTTCTAGGGTATCTCCCTGATTAATAATTGATGTGGAATGGCCATCCCACTAGGAACTGCACCACCCCTGTGCGAGTGTTTCTGAATTGTGTAAGAAAGCAGCAGAGAAACACTAAAGCAAGCCAGTAAGGGGTGTCCCTCCATGGTTTCTGCCTCCAAGTTTCTGCTCGGACTTCCCTCTGTGAAGGACTGTTATCTGGAATTAAGCCAAATAAGCTATTTTCCCCCCTAAATTGCTTTTGGCTACAGTGTTTCTCACCAATAGAAATTCTAAGACAAATGGATTCTTGTTGAAATATTCTGGGCTTTTGTATTCTTTAGGAACTGTTAGATTTAAGAGTCAGTACATTAGATTGATTACAGGTATCCTACAACAGGAGCAAAAGCTAAGAAGTGAAAAGTAAGAAATTAAATTTAGATTAGATGGGATTGTCAAAAAACTCACAGAACCCGGATTCTAATCTTGGCTCTGCCTTTGCGTAAGTCAGAGACTTTGGGCAAGTTATTGAGATTGTCAGATCTTACTCTCTATTCCATTGCATGCTTGCTGAATCAAAACATCATTAGCCCATTGGAATTATAAGTTCATTTAATCTTGAAAGGTTTTATTAATGTTATTATACTTTTATTACTAAAATATAATGGGTTCAACAAAATTCATCTCCCTAAAAGCAGCAATCACGTCTAAGGAACTTGTACAACCACATACTGGAACCTGCTTTTTTACTTAAAACAACATACACCCAGTCTTGGGAACCCAGAAACTGGGGGTCTAGAGCCAAGACTGGGATGGTTAAAGCAACCTGCAGTTAGGTTTAGCAATTCGATCGCATCTTGAAGACCTTTTCCTTTTGGTGACTTCATGAGACCATGTTGAGCATCTCCTCTGTTTGATCTCCTTGGAGGACATGCCCAGTGGTAAGCTGTGACAGTACATTTCCAGAATACTTATTCTCCCCAAAGAAGCCTACTTAAGATCATAGAGTTACAGTAACTGCCTGTCCTAATTCAGGAACAGTGTTAGACCATGGGGTAAATGTTTCCTGGCAAAATGATACATCCATACAAATCCAAGACGTGTGGAGCAATCTCCTTGCCCGTGCCAAAAGTGGCCCCCAGTCTGCAGAACTCTGAAAGCATTCCCTTCATCAATTCTGTGCCACCTCACGCATGCTTCCCTTGTCCTATGTGCAAAGTCAACTCAAGGATCTCCCTGGTTTTGTACCTTGATTCATTTCTTCAGACAAAGCTTGGCATGCCTTTGGGAGAAACGTCTTCTTCAATAAGAACAAGCCACTTACTTACTTCTGATGACATGAATTCTTGAGTGCTACTTTGACTAGGACATGCATTGCCTAAGGCAGCAGGCTGGGTTCCTTGGCCCTCGATTGCTCAGCCCTACTTTCATGTCCTAGTTAGTCAACTTCGAAACAGCCAAAAATTGTCATAAGCCAAGTTCTTCTGAACAAAAAGCACTCAGAAGTCTTGTTTGCTTCAAGTTAGTAGAAGACTACAGCCGGATATTGGACCCATCAAGTAACTTTAATAACTTAGAAGAAGACATATTAAATTCTTGTTTTCAGTTTTTGTATTGCTCACACTACATTCTTTTTTAGCCATGCCTACATGGAATTTTTATATCCTTCTCTTTAAATGTTATGTTGGCTTTAATTTTTGTATATGGGACAGTAGTTCACAATGTGCTTTGTGATCATGTTTACACTCCTAAAGGTCCCCCAAAGCGGATCTGCCATGGATTCACCATGATTCTGTGGGGAAGGAGACAGAACTGCAACTGTTGAGTGACCCTTTCCACTTCCTTGTCTCTAACTAATCTCTTATTCAATTCCCCATATTTTTTGAGACCTTAACACCAGACTCATGGATTTCCTTTCTAAGTCATTACAAGCTCATGTGAACAATTTACAAAATCTCTAGGTCTTCAAGTTCCTTGTAGTTTTTGTCTAAACTCAGCGCTCCCTGCAGTTGGTCATTGTCTGCAATATCTATCATACATTTCCCCAAACATCATTCTTTTTATAATCTCTACCTTATGGGGTTCTCCAACTTATTGATCTTCTATTTTCTTCTTCGTTGTATTGCCTTTGTTCTGTTTGTAACAAGAGTAGACAATCCTGTTTGGAAAAATCATGAGGTAGCTGTCCAGTTTTGTCAGAAAACTCTAATCTTGAACCAAATTAATTATCTACTTTGAAAAATCAGTCCTGTGGTAAATTTATAATAGAGAGACCTTATCTTCTTCCCAGGTCAACTTTTCCTTTTACATTCATCAAAGATTAATTCATAAAAGTTTCTTATTTAATCACTATTATGGAATAAATGTAACCTTAACCCTCAAAATTGACAGAATAATGCTCACCCCACCAAGTGATGGTATTAAAAGATTTTTTTGCAGAATAATTAGATCAAAATGGAGGAGTTTGCATAAATGAAATTCTTGCTCTTACCACACATGGTTGCTTTCTCCACTATATGAACACATAACTCGATAGCATCATGTAGGAGGAAGCAGGCCTTTACCAGACAGTGGACTTGTTTGGAACCTTCATCTTGAACTTCTAGGTCTCTAGAACTAAGAAAATGATTTATATTGTCTAGAAACTACCAGGATTATAGTATTTCTGTTTAGTAGCCCTTATGAACATGACAATCTTCAAATTTCATGACTTCTTTCCTAACCTTACTGTGATTATTTTTTAACTGATATTATATTAAACTATACAAAAAATTAAAATACACCTGAAAATAGTGAATTAAATTCCTGATTATCCTACCACAAATCTTCTCGTGTCCTCATATATATTTTATGTTCTGTCGGCTATTCTGGAAAGGATTCACCGTCTCAATGAATGGTGTTGAACCATCTGGACTCCAAGTTTCTAAATCCCTTGCTTTCACCATAATCTTCCAAGTCCCCCACTTTGCCCTGGGTTGTCAATCTCCAACTTGATATTCGATTTTTGCCACCACACCACCTCCATCATCATTGTCATCCAGTTTTCCAACCTTTCTAATCAGTCCTCATCTGGCTGAGTTTGATCCAGTTGAGCTTCTTTGTATATGTGTGAGAAGATTTATCAGCCATAAGTGATTTTTCAGTGATAATGTTCATCAACCTTCTATAAAATTGTCATTTTCTTACCAGTGTATACACTTTCTGTGTGGATTTTAAGTGTTTTATGCTGAACATAAAAATAAGTGTTACATACTGTTTATAATTGTGCTTTACTTCATTGATCAGTTGTCCAGAGCATGAGGAATAAGTTTCTATGTTAGTGTACATCTGTCACTTCTGAATCACTAATGAGTTGTTTCGTTGTAGCTGCTGTGTGATTCTCTGACTGGTGACCTGGCCACAGTCTCCTTAAGGCTGCTGCCGTGTAGAAATCCAGTGAGAGAAAGAGAGTGGAAGGAAGAGCCATATTCCAGTCTTCATGCATCACTCCTATATATTCGATGAAGGAAAGAGCTGGTGATTAGATTTGGGTTCTCTTTGTCTGGTGGCCCACAAGTTCTGATCCTTCATGTCAGGCAATAGGCAACTATTTGAAATTTGGAAGCATGTTGCTTAGAGTTTATTTATGATCGATTTCTGCTTATTACTAAAATTTAATTGCATTCTCGGGTCTATACTCTTGTAACCTATATCAATTTGCTTGTTTATTGTCTGAGAAGAATTTTATTTGTCTTAAAATAAATACATCAGGGAATTGATTCGGTAGGAAAGGTTTTAAACTGACACTGTAAAGGCTTTTGGTTCCCTTTTGGGCTCTCCAACCTACCATGCAGAACAGAAAGACACAGCTCCCCTAACAGGCAGTGTTTGCTTGTGATATGAGGTGAACACAGGCACTGCATGTTTTGTTTGTTCATTTGTTTGTCTTGATACTCTTAATTTCTTCTAGTTGCAATAAATCAAAATTTTATTTCTTGTTTTCTGATTTTAGTATTTAGGACAACATCTTTGCTTTGTTGTTTGATGTTAACAGGCTTTTAAACTGGCAGTTCATTTTGCTCAAATGCTATTCTTGCGAAGCTGTTTATAAGTGAAGGAAACATGAAATTTGTTTTTTTTAAATTTTTTTTTAAATAGTGAATGAAAAAAGATGTGGATGATCCACAAAGTCATAGGAGGACAGAAGGAACTAAGTATCTTTTTGAAAACATGTTTCTGCAGCCTGAAGACTATTCCCACTTGCTTTTTCTTGGTTCTCTTCATTGTGTTATTATCACATTCTTTTAACCAGACAGACATCGCTCTCTCCTGTTCTAGAATATAATTTTTTCTTAAATGATCAGTTCATGGCATTGGCATAAGGAATTCCTGCTGCATCCAATCCAATGGAATGTGTAATGGATTAGTTTTACTGAAAATGTTTTCAGCTTTCACACTGGAGTCATAGAGAATAAACTTGAAATCACAGCAGACTTGACAAGGAAGAATTATTCAACAGATAGCAGACTTCAACAGTCAGTGTGCTGCATGAAGTACCAATACATCTAAATAGCTCTCTGTATTAGAATGCTCTTTGACCAACTCCCCCTACTAGGCCACAGAGAAAGAGGATCCAGACAGTCCTGATGAGACCTGATAGGCTAGGGTCAGATAGTATGGGAGGAGGACCTCTCCCATCAGTGGCTTGGGGGAGGGACATAGGGGAGAAAGAGGGAGGAGGGGCGGAACCAGGAGGGGATGAAGGAGGGGGCCATAGCCAGGATACAAAGTGCATACATGATAAATAATGATGATGATGATGATAATGAAAAATGGGGAAAAACCTTTGATTTAAACAATAGCATAAAGAGATTGAATATTATGCCATTTCTAATTTCCTGATCCCTATCTTTGTAGCCCTGACTACTTCTCCTTTAACCTATCATGACAGGCTTGTCTTTTCCCTCTTCCTTTTCTTCAGAACCTTTTTGTTATAACCTTCTCTTAGCCTCCTTTCCAGTTTTTCAGGCTTTATCCACATTTACATGCTTAAAAGTTCATATCTGCTTATGAGAGATAACATGTAACTTTTGTTTTCATGTTTAGGTTGCTTAGCTTAATATTGCACTTCCCAGATCTGTCCATTTTTCTATAATTATCATGATTTTGTTTTTCTTTACATCTAAATAATACTCCATCAGGCTGCCTCAGTTTCCATGAGATTGTGAGTAGGGCAGCTACCTTGATCAAAAACACTAGCATGTTTTTTGACTGTGAAATTGATACTATTGATATCCAGTTATTGAAAGGTATGTATTGATGCCTGTCATTTTGTTGATTTTGTCATGTTTGCTTTTTCTACTTTCTCTCTTAATGATTTTTGGGGAGTTATTAATTCTTTCCTTTGGCTTCTTCTCAGTCTGAAAATCCTTCTAAGTATCTCCTTCAGAGCCAGCTGGCTTAGTGGTCATCAGTGTTATGGATTATTTTTGTTCTAGAAAAGGCTACGTTTTTCTAGAGCCATTTTTACTGGTTATAGTAATCTTAGTTGGGAGCTATTGTCTTTCAAAGCTTGAAATGCATCATACCAAGGCCTTCTGGATTTAAAATTTTTGGTTGGATAACCTTATGGGTCTGTACCTATATGTCACTTGGCCTACTTCCAAGGTATTTTCTTTGCTCTGCAGATTTAATGTTTTATTATTATATGACAAAGGAGGTTATTTTCTGGTCTTTTTGTTTGGTGTCTTTAGTGATTTCTGTATCTGGGTTCACATCAATTCCTATCTCTGGGAATTTTTTCCGAATTTTTATTTTTTATATTAATTACAGTTTATTCACTTTGTATCCCAGCTGTTGGAAGGGAATGAGGGAGGGAAATTTTCAGTTACAACTTTTTTTTTATTGTATTTCATTTTGTTTGTTTTTATTTCAAGTTTTCATACAACATGTTTTTTATCATCAAATTATTTTCTAGGCTTTTAGAAAAAGATTCTTCTTATTCTATTTCGAATACCTATAGACTTTGGACTGTTGCATTGACTACTCTTCTTCCTCTTCCTCTTCTTTTTCTTCTTCTCCTCCTCCTCTTCTTTCTCCTCCTCCTCCTTCTTTTAGTTTGTTAGATTGTTTTAGTTCCTTTATGTGTTCTAGCTCAGATATTCTGTTTTCTGTGTAATTCATTTTGTTGCTGGGACTTTTCACAAATTTGATTTATTCTGTTTTATTTTCAGAATTTCAGATAGGTTTTCCTTCATATCTTTATCTGTGTGGAATTCAACTTTCATCTCATGTATCACTATTTTCATTTCACTGAGCTGTTTATGGCTTTGATCATTTTAAAAATATTTTTAAAATATTCTGGTGGCTGGTTTTGTGCCTCATAAAATAACTATTGTCACTTGAGTAAACTGATATTTACTTTTTAATTTCTTTAAAATTTTAATTAAAATATTTTAAATATTTAAATAGTAAATAAAATATTTATTAATAAAATAATTAAAAAATAAATACAATCATTTCCTTCTTTCCATTTCCTAGCTGTAACCTCTCTCATGTCCCAGTTCAAATTCACAGCACTTTTCTGACTACTACTTATGCATTAGTATACAAATACAACCTGATGATCTCATTTGCATAAATCTGAATTTAGGGCTAACTACTTGATATTGAATGACTAATTAGGGGCCTCATTCCCGGGGAAAACTCTCTCTCCATCTTTTATCAGTCATTAGTTGCCTGTAATTCTCTGTCTAGAGGTGCCTTCCCCATGAGATTTCCACATTAACATTGTTGTTGGTGTTGTCATTGTTCAAAGTTTAGTTAGGCAACCACTATCATGGTGTAGCTTCTGTGTCATTTATGTGATACACTGTCACAGCTAACTTCTAAGTCATCTGGCTCTTACAGTCTTTCCATCTCCTCTCGGGACATGTTCTCTGAGTCTTAAATGTAAGGGTTGTATGTAGATATATCTGCTGGGACTGAACACCCCATAACTAATTATTCTCTGCATTGACCAGTTGTGGTTTTACATAATGGTCTCCATTTGCTGCAAAGAAACTTCTTTAATGAAAGGTGGGATCTACACTTACCTGTGAGTATAAGAATACATTGTAGACTATAAAAAGGAATTTTGCTGATCCAGTAAAGTGATATTAGTGAATTCTCCTCTAAGAACTATGACATCAGCAGCCTGGGAGAGTTGGATACGGTTCTAGTTATTTCTCTCCAGTTAAGCAGGCCTTAATTAAGTCCAATTAGAGAACTGTTTGCCACATCCAACATATGTGTGCCACTATTGCATGTAGGCTCTGATTATTTTAAACCTACTTTATTTGGAGTTCATAAATACCTCCATCTCTCTTCAAACCCCCAACCTTAGGTAGGAGAGAAAGAAGGTTATTATGAAAAGAGTGCTGTGGATCTTTTTAGACTTTGTTTCTGGGGGGGAGTCAACTATTTGTTGTCAGGATTCCAGTAGTCTACCAAACAGCAAATAGCAGTGGTAAACAGCAGCAGCAGGAATCAGCAGCTGCCTCCCTGAAGCACTCCCTGAAAGGCTTCTCTCTAGGAGCACCTGAAAGTAACTGCTCTTTCTTTCTGTGCTCTTCTTTATCCCTCATCATTGTCTGCACAAGTTGTTTTTCAGCTGGAAAAAAAACACAGCCTTCCCCCCTACCCTCCCTCCTACAGTTTCCAGCTAAGAAAAAGCAGGTACCCTCTCAAGAGGCTGCTATCAGCTGACAAAGATCACATGCCTTCTCATGAGGCTATTGTGAGTTGCAAATAAATGAAAAGCATTCCTGAATCCCACACTTGCAAAAACATATTTACATAACATAAATGAAACTTTCACTACAGGTGGAAGGGGAATACAGTAGATTAGGGATTGCAGATACAGAAGAGATATTCAAGGTAACCTCTTGTCACCAGAAAATGAACAGAATAGCCTGTCAACTCAAGGCCCTGCAGCAAAAAATATGAGCCATTTTTCTTTGGTTAGTCAGGAGGTGACAAACAGACAGGAAAATCAAAACTAAGTATTGCTGATCTTATGCACACTACTGAAGGCAGTGCAGCTTTGGATCAGGCCACAGATAAACCTCTTACACTGTCCCCAAAAGTTGAATGTTACAAAATAATCACTGGTGTTTATGGTCCTTTACCTTCAAGGACATTAGGAATAATCTTGGGAGGAAGTGGGTTAACTTATCAAGAATTTATTGTTCCTCCAGGTATTATAGATGGGGATTTCAAGGAAGAAATTAAAATCATGGCATATGTAAAAAATGAGATGCTAATTAATGCATTGGATGGAATTGCTCAGCTGTTACTGTTTCCCTACGGCAAGGGCAAAGCCAGTCCAAAAGAACAGGGGCATTTGGGAGTACTGGAAAATGAGTGTTCTGGAAATCAATGGTTAATGATCAGAGAACCAAATTAATACTGCAAAAATTAATACTCAATGGTGTTGAAATAGAAGGTTTGGTAGATACAAGAGCTGACATCAGTATTTTGCTGCTACTGTTTGCTGCTGCTGGTTGCTGGACTGTTGGAATCCTAATGACAAAGAGTGGAATCACCCCAAGGAACTAAGTCTGAAAAGGTGTATATCTCCTGTCTCTACTAACCTTCTTTCTCTTTTACCTAGGATCGGGGGTTTGATGGGGGTGGGTAGAGGAGTCTATGATCTCTAAATAAAGTAGGTTTAAAAAACCCAAAACCTATAATTGCATCTTTGGAAATATCTTGCCCTGTGGATCATTGTTATGGTTTGTAGGTATTGCAGCTGAGTATGACTACTGATTGCTTATTTTCTTAGTAGTTTGCATAGAACCTTTAATTACTATAAAAACCATAATTCAGGAAGGAGGCTCTCAGGTTAGATCCAGCATAAATCCTCCAAGTTCTGTGGTCAAAATCTGTGATGTCTTACCTTCAACACCTGGGAGATAACTAAGGCCAATGGCAATAAATGATATAGCTTTGGGATTCTCCTGGAATTCACCAGCAACACCTGGAAAAGAGGATTCTCGTGTCTGACACTGAGGTTTTGGGTAAATAGTATGTGGCTCTTACATGGAGCTTATATATATATATATATATATATATGTATATGTATATATAATGTGTATGTGTGTGTATGCACATATATAACATATAATATACATATTATATATAAGTAATTTTAGGCAAATATAAAATAATATGATTCCTTAAAGACTTTTGAAATATCTTTAGCATTATCTGACCCTCTTCTCTCCGTCTTCTCTAGAATACAGGCAGCAATAAATGTGTAACTGTAACAAACAAAAAGGAGGTTTAATTGAGGAGGGAGATATAGAAATGAAGTGACATTTCACTTTGCTTTTGATTACATTTTCCTGGTAGCTGGTGATATTAAACATTTTTTATATATCTGTTAGACGTATTTATGATTTTAAACAAGAACTATCTGTTTGAGTCTATGAACCATATTAATTAGATTATATGCTCCTTTTATTTATTATTTTATATAGTTGAGTTATATTTATGGAGTTTGGCCCTCTTTTCCATGTATTCCTTGATTATGTGTAGTATTTCCTCATTCTATGTATTGTTTGCTATGTAGAAGTTTTCCAGTTTGGTATAATCTCATTTATCTATTTTACTTTTGTTCTTGTGTTTTGAAGCCCTTTCCCAAAACATAATACTTAGACATTTCAGTGTCCTAAGGCTTTTCCTTTGTGCTTCATATTATGCCCTCATAGTTGTGACCTTATATTTAGGTTTTAAATCTATATTGCATTAACTTTGCTAATGTTGAAATATAGAGATCTAGAATACTGCTTCAGTGTGTGGAAATGAAATATCCCAATCATTTATTGAATAAACTCAACTTCCAGTGCACGTTTTTGATGGCTTTGTCCAAGAGCAATTGACTACATATGTTTGAGTTTGTTTCTACATTCTCAATTCTATTCCATAGCCTCTATGTTTGGATTTTGTTCATGTGTTGTTTTGGTAACTGTAGCTTTGTAGGATGTTTTGAAGTCAAGTAGTACAATTATTCATCTGTTTTTAATGTATTTTATTTATTTTTATATTAATCACAGGTTAGGTACTTTGCATCCCAGGCGTAGCCGCCTCCTTCATTCCCTCCCACTCTCCCCATCCCTCCCTCATCTCCTCCCCGCCCCCTCCAAGTCCACCAACGGGGGGGGGGGGACCTCCTCCTCTTCCATCCGACCTCAGTTCATCTTGTCTCCTCAGAGCTGGCTACATTGTCCTCCTCTGGGATCTAGCTAGGCTGTTACTCCCTGGTGTATATGGGGGAGGGTCAA
>CM053753.1:74128724-74163697 GCA_028658305.1 Pachyuromys duprasi | reverse complement strand
TGTCAATTATTAGAGAAAATGTTGGCAAATACATAACTTCACACTTTCTAACCTTTTTCACATTTTCTTATGCTTGAGCTCAAGTATTCTCCTCTGCATTGGGGCTTTTTTGGGACAGGACCTTTATATTTTAGTGTGTATTTTATTTGGTACCCAGTTATATGGTTTTTTTTAGTAAGCTATATAAAATCTTTTTATTCAGTACTTTCTTGTCTTTTAAGTAAAATTCTCTGGCATGCCCAGCACCTATCATGGTTGAATGGTTTTTAAAAAGAAAGATAGCAATCAAATTTTAGAAGAAACAAAACAAACAGTAATTCCTGTACTCCAAAGCTGTTCTTGAACAGGCATCTGTTTCAAAGATGTTTCTCCCTAAGAATATCATGTAAGAATACCACTTAAATCTTTCCTTATGATTAAAACCATTCTCTAAGGAGTTTCAGTTAACAATTTATTTTTCCCAGTTAGGTGGGAAAAACCCAATAAGCACTCAAAACGTATCTTAAAGTATTTATTTTGTAGTTACTTCTATTTATATCTATATTGCACCAACAAATGCCATTTCTCCATATTTTCTTTACATACATTCTTTGTAAAGTATAAGATTACTAACTATTAACAATAAAAATTTCATAAACTTTGGGTCATTTACATATTAAATTGGACTAAATTCTGCAACAATTATTTACTGAACATTTACAGTTAAAATTGCTGACAAGTCATAATATGGAACACAACTGTAAACTACTCAGATGGAAAATAATTATCCCCAAACAAGAAATCTTCTCTAGTCATTGTGATTATGATTCTTTTCAGTAGATTCGATCAATTAAGACATCCCCTTTGCATCTTAAACCTTCTGTTTAGCTTAAAGAGCCAAGTCAAAGACAACTAGCATTTATATCTCTTCTTCCCTTGCATGATTGAGCTTGCTAAATTATCTTGGATATGACTTTAGAAAGTTCTCAGACAGCTTGAGATATTTATTTAATCTGATAAGAATTTCTGTACAGGATGAAACCCATTTGCTATTCCTGGTTTAGATTACATATGTGTAGTAATCATATTTTCACAAATAAGAACTTTGATTAGCATCTGGATAAACTCTAAGTCATTCATTTGAAAACACCTAAATAACTAACTGTCCGGAAACAAAACTACAATGTAAACTGACCTTGAAATTTTTTTAAAAGATTTATTTATGTATATGAGTGTTCTATCTGTATTTATACCTGCCAGAAGAGGGAATCAGATCTCATTATAGATGGTTGTGGGCCACCATGTGGTTGCCGGGAATTGAACTCATGACCTTTGGAAGGACAGACAGTGCTCTTAACCACTGAGCCATCTCTCCAGCCCCTGACCTTGAAATTTTAGGGACAAGTTGTATAAAAGAAAAAAAGCAAGCTCAACAGGTATACTGTGAAAAAAACTTCTAGCTGTATTCTGCTACCTTAGGATACTATATTGTGATTAGCTGATCTTTCAAAAATATGAAAACAAAACTAGGAAATGGTTTATCTTAATACCAAAATTACCATATCTTCTCCATTGAAAACTATATATTTGTGTTATATCTATTATCAACATCTTTTATGACATATCTCAAAAAGATTTGCCTGATATCATTGTGCATTGTGGTGTGTTTGTGTGTGTGTGTGTACTTTTGAGTGTGCATACACATGTATACATATGTATATGGAGAACAGAAGTTCTTCGTATTGGATATTGTCCTCTATCATAGTTTTTATTATATATTATTATTATTAAAAAGGTAGATATTGAGAATTTTACCAGAAGAATAAAATATATGAGAAGAGATAAGAAACTCAAGAAATAAAAATTTACACTATATGAAGTTAATTATCCAACAGACAAAGTCAACATCTAATTGGATAAAGCAAAATGCAGGACTTGTGAATTGAAAAAGATGTCATGGTAAAAACTAAGCAAATTAAGAACAGAGAGGGAGAACAGTGAATACACAAAAGAAACGTGTGATCATAATGATGTAAACCCACAATTCAATTTCTAGATGGAAAGCATGGGGCAGAAGCAGTATTTAAAGGGTCAGTCACTTAGGATTTTCCAAAACTGAGGAAATGAACCGACACACATATGGCATGAGTTCAGTGAACTCAGAGACAGAAGGAATTTTAAGTACTCCAAATTTAAAGTGAATTATGGTAAAAGTGCTAAAAAAACAAACTCAAGAAATAGCCCCCCCACCCCCAAATTTAGAGACCCATTCATGATACACTGAGTGTAGCAGGGACGCAGCCAAAAAATATTCCTTACTACTCAAAAGATGGCAATTACTATCTTTTAAAAAGCTAACATTTAGACTGCTGCTTGTAAATAGCTTTGAAAATGAGGGCAAATTTAGAGTTCCTTTAAGGCCAAGGATGTAGAAAGCTGGGAGACTATCAGGTATCCTCACTGCTGCCCGCTAGAGAGCTGAGGACAGGAGAACAGACACCAGTGCTTTAGTCATTGCTGTAACAAGATACAGAATACGTGACAAGAAACAACTAAGATGGCTACAATTTCAAAATATAGCCCATTAAAGTGGGGAGCACAGGACATCAAGAATGTGAGGCAGCTGCTCACATCGTGGCCATAGTCAGGAAGCAGAGAAAGATAAACGTGGACTCTCAGCCCGTCTTCTGCTTTTTATTCAGTCCAGGCTGAATAGTCACGGCTACTTTTCCTTTCTCCGTTAACCCTCATTAGAAACACCCTTATATACGTTCCCAGAAGTGCGTTTTCACAGTGGATCTATGTCAAGTGAAGTTGACAACAAAAATTAGCCAATATAACCAGAATACAAGTCCTGAGTGGTGAGACACATAAATGGTTTCAATGTTGGCAGGCAAGAGAAAAAACCTCAGCCCCAAACCAAAAGTCCAACTGATACCCTTTCATATTTTCTGGAAGAATATTATTCGCATTTTTTCTATTCTTTTTGCCTCCACAGTTTTCAGCACTCAGTAAAAAAGCATGAGATCAATAAACACATGGTTAGACTTCTACATAAAAAGATCAGCAGAGTCAGACACACATGGCAATATTCAGGGAGGGTGTAACTTCCAGATAAGGATCTCAAAAGTAGACAATATATTTTTAAAAAGTCTGGAAGACCAGCAGAAAGATGGTTTAGCCTGGAAATAGTAAAAATTAAAAGTAAACTGTCAAATACAAATGACCTGTAATAGGTTGAGTGTTAGAACAAATGTATTAAAAGTTGCCAACATATTTAAAGATAAATAGAAGCTAAAGCAAATGACAAGGGGGAAAAGAGTGAGAAAACAAGGTTAAACAAGAAAAAGGAGTAAGGCAAAATACACTTTAAAATTTTTATGATAAGAGTTCTGGAAACAAAGGACAAGACAGAAGAAATATCCAAAGATGAAATAATCAAAAATATATACAACTAACAAAATCTAAACAACCACAAATTGAACAAGTTATGATAAGAAAAATAAGAAAAAAACAGTCTTAGCAATATGATTTTCAAATTGTTGTGAAACTTACAGATCAAAATTCTAAAACTTTACAGAAGAGAAATTAATGAAGACCTAAACAGTCTGTTATCATGTATGAGATATGAATTGTTTACCATGTCACTTAACTCCAAACTGATTCAACCCCATTACAAATATACATTTTAGAGATTGATAAAAAGAAATCTCCAAATTATTTATAGATACCAAGGATTTATCTAAATAATTTTATTTTATTTTGTTAGTTCCCATAAATTTCAAATCATGGAAAAATAGAACCAGTTGGTGTGCTCCTCCCTGGGTAAGACTATTTCTCCTGTTTTTTTTTAATTAATTTATTTTTATTAATTATATTTGACTCACTTTGTATCCCAGCTGTAGCTCCCTCCCTCATCCCCTCCCAATCCCACTTTCCCTTCCTCCCTCATTTCCTCCCGTGCCCCTCCCCAAGTCCACTAATACAGGAGGTCCTCCTTTCCTTCCATCTGACTCTAGCCTATCAGGTCTCATCAGGACTGGATGCATTTTCTTCTTCTGTGGCCTGGTAAGGCTGTTCACCACTCAGGGGGAGGTGATCAAAGAGCTGGCCACTGAGTTCATGTCAGAGACAGTCCCTGTTCCCTTTAATAGGAACTCACTTGGAGACTGAGCTGCCATGGGCTACATCTGTACAGGGGTTCTAGGTTATCTCCATGAATGGTCCTTGTTTGGAATATCAGTCTCAGAAAAGTCCCCTTTGCCCAGATTTTTTGGTTCTGTTTCTCTCCTTATGGAGCTCCTGTCTCCTCCAGGTCTTTCTATCTCCCCCTTCTTTCATAAAATTCCCTGCACTCTGCCCAAAGTTTAGCTATGAGTCTCAGCATCTGCTTTGATACCTTGCTGGGTAGAGTATTTCAGAGGCCCTCTGTTGTAGGCTCCTGTCCTGTTCCCAGTTTATTATTTGTTTGTTTGTTTGTTTGTTTTGTTTTGTTTTTATTGGACTGTGACAATTCAGGAATATTTGTTGTGTTTTTCATGCATGCCGCTAAAGGGGATATAGACTGACTGACAGACAGATTTAATCAATAAGGGTAAATAAAAACATAAAAGAATTTATCTTTTTTTATACTGCTATGCTAATGTATCCTGTCAAAAGTAGTTTAGGAGATAAAGGGTTTGATTTTGCTCAAATAACAGTCTATCATGGTAAGAAGTCAGGCAATAGGAGCTTGAAGCAGTTGATCACAAAACAACTACAATCAGGAAGCAGAGTATGTGAACAGTTGTCTTTAGATCACATTTTCCTTTATGGTCTCAGCCTAGGAAATGGTGCCATGGACAGGAGATAGATATTCCCACTTCAGTTAACCTGGTTGAGTCACCCAAAAGGAAGACCTAAAGACTTATCTCCTAGAGGACTCTAGATATTATCAACTTGACATTGGAAATTAAACATCAGAACTCAACGTCTTGTAACCTCAACACCAAAGCACCTCCCCTATTTCATAAGCTTCCGTGTTCATCTCATAATGCCGAATATGCTTCTTAACAGTGCTAACAGTTTAAACGTTAAATGTCTATGTCACATTTGACATTGAAGGCAATCTCCTAACTGGGAGCTTCTATAAAACTTTGTTTTATTTAAATATCAAGTGATATTAGAAAGGCTGGAAGGCTGGAATTATGTGTCTGTTCTCTATTTCTTGGTTCAGAATCTGTTCATAATAGTTACTGTTGAAAACAAGTTGTAAAATTAAAATTTTGTTCT
This sequence comes from Pachyuromys duprasi, assembly GCA_028658305.1. Lineage (NCBI taxonomy): Eukaryota > Metazoa > Chordata > Mammalia > Rodentia > Muridae > Pachyuromys > Pachyuromys duprasi. The sequence goes on along the minus strand of CM053753.1, from coordinate 74,158,447 downwards.
CAATGGCAGCCTGTATACATTAATGACTGTTTCTGAAACAAAGTCAAGATACTACAATATCAACGCTATAACAGAAGTTAATTTCAAAACATCCTCTTTAAAAACGTGCTGATGCATTTTCTTATGTAAACAACAACAGCAACAGCCTGACATGAGAGAAGAATGAGGAGGTTGCTAAAATTTTCAAGTATATAACATCTGTTGTAACGAAATAAATACATCTGTTTTTAAATTCTGTGGCATTCCAACTAGCCTACAGGGAGAGAAATACAAATGATATTCTTTACACAAACACATTTAATAAAAAAGCTTCACTGTGCAAAGAAAATCAATGTTTTCCATTCAAACTATTTTAGCCATAGGGGGAACCTCAGGAACAGGATGCTTGCTTTTCATGAGCCAGCATCAAGCTTGAAAGAATTTTTAAATTTAAGCCAAATCTAATAAAGGTCTATTTTCGGATAGGGACTTTGCAAGCATCATCTCAGTAACTCTGTGAGGTATATATATCTGTCAATACTCAGAGGAGTAGATGTGACTAGAGAACAATGAATAGGCTTTGAATTCAAGTTTTGAATTCAATAACTCCAAATACCTCAGGTTTTATACTCAGGTTTCTTGTAAGCATTCCTTTCATTTTGTGTGTGTGTGTGTGTGTGTGTGTGTGTTTCTTTGTCTGTAACTATTATTCTCACTGTAATTCACAAGAATTAATTTTCTTCGCCAATATCACTCTACTTAATATTGAACTATGATAGACAAAGTTGTAAATTTAGGGAGTAATTTGAGACTATTTTCCTTTTCTTTACCCTTTTCCACTGCCCATCATGGTTATGCAACAATCTGGCCTAGTGTTTTCCAGGTTTATTAAAACAATATATTACTAGTTCAAAGTTCTTATAATAAATTATATCCCCTTATATATAGTTTCTGGTACTTATGAACTTATTTTTCTTTCTTTCTTTTTTCTTTTGAGTATTATTTTTTCAAGACAGGGTTTCTCTGTGTAGCCGAGAAGCCTGTTGGCTGCCCTGGACTTGCTTTGCAGACCAGGCTGGCTTTGAATGCACAGAGATCTACCTGCATCTGCCTCCCAAGTACTGAGGTTACAGATGTGCACTCCTGTGCCCGGCTAAACTCACTTTTTTAAAAAATCATTTTTACTTTAATTTTGTACTTGGAATTATACTGCAGAAAGTCATCCAATCAAAAACCACATCATTAATTACAATTAATGTAAAGCAAATTTCTTTAACTTCATGCTTACATGTATTACTTCCTTACAGAGTGAAACTGAAGATTTTCTTTTCAAAGGAAGAGTCTCTAGACTTGTGCTTGTTCTGTTGGACCTACAAGGCGGAATCCCAAATGATCGGAAAACTCGAACTTGATGCACAAGCAAGAGGTTTTATTTAAATACCAGAGCACTCTGGGACTCCCCTACCTGCTCCGGTAGAAGGGACAGCGCGGAGTCCCCAGCAATGAAATTACAGAGTTTATAAAGGCAAAACCCGCAACCCAGGAGGGGGGTCTAGGGGTAAGGGAAGTTTCTAACGGGGCAATCTATGATTGGTTATCACCAAGTGCAGCCGGGAGGAAACGGTTAGAAATTGTTTAGGCTTTCTCATCCATAACTACAGAAGGGCGTCTCTTAGAAACGTTTTGTATCAGATCCGGGTTCGATAATAATTACAGCTCACAAGCTTTAGTTCCCATGGTTGGTTCCTTTTGTTAGGGCCAAGTTAAAAATTTTCCATCCTACAGTTCCTCATTTGTACCTTCCTGAGGTTTGGATTCTAACTTTATACAAATGGTCTTCAATACATTATTTCATTTCTTTTTAGTGTATTCCCTCCATACATAGGTTATAGTAATATCAAATGTAATGTCTTCAAGGATTAAATGAGATACTTAAGTACAGGTCACACAGTAGTAGGAAAATTAGCAAGCACTGTTAGTTCCTCTTCCTTTCCTTCTTTCAGATTGTCTATTCCACACTATGATCTTAATGTATTTTACTCTATTTTCTTAGCTCATTTTTTCTGATTATTAGCATTCTTTCATTCATCAATTCCCTTCAATTAAGATATGCTTATTTTGAGCTGATTTTTCTTATGCCTGAAGGCTTTTTTAAGCAATAATCTCTCACTGGGCAGTAATGGGTCACACCTTTAATTCCAACACTCAGGAGCCAGAAGCAAGCAGGTATCAGGCCAACTTAGTAAACCAGTTCCAGGAAAGCCAAGGCTACACAGGGAAACTCTTATCTACCAAAAACAACAAAAACAAAACTCCAATAATCTCTCTCAATAACCCATTTCTCCATCTTTTCAAGAAATTGCACCATAAATAAAAGATTACATTTCTTTTTAATTACATTTTTATTTTTTATATTAGTTACAGTTTATTTACTTTGTATCCCAGCTGTAGCCCCCTCTCTCATTCCCTCCCAACTCCACCCTACCTCCCTCATCTCCTCCCTGACCCTCTTTAAGTCCACAGATAGGGGAGGTCCTCCTCCCCTTCCATCTGACCCTAGCCTATCAGGTCTCTTCAGTACTGGCTGCAATGTCCTCCTTTGTGGCCTAGCAAGGCCACTCCTCCCTTGGGGTGGGCGGTGTCAAAGAGCCACCATTGAGTCCATGTCAGAGACAATCCCTGTTCCTCTTACTAGGGAAACCCACTTGGACACTGAGCTACTATGGACTACATCCAAGCAGGGGTTCTAGGTTATATCCATTCATGGTCCTTGGTTGGAGTATCAGAAAAGACCCCTGTGCCCAGATATATTTGGTCCTTGTGGAACTCCTGTCTTCTCCAGGTCTTTCAATCTCCCCCTTTTTTCATAAGATTCCCTGTACTCTGCCCAAAGTTTGGCTATGAGTCTCAGCATCTGCTTGATACCCTGCTGGGTAGAGTCTTTCAGAGGCCCTCTGTGATAGGATGCTGTCTTGTTCCCTGTTTTCTCCTACTTCCAATGTCCATCCCATTTGTCTTTCTAAGTGAAGATTGATCATCTTGCCCCGGGTCCCCTTTCTTGTTTATCTTCTTTCGGTGTACAGATTTTAGTATGTTTATCCTATAAGTGAGTATATACCGTGTGTGTCTTTCTGCTTCTGGGATATCTTACTCAGGATGATCTTTTCCAGTTCTCACCATTTGCCTGCAAATTTCATGATTTCCTCCTTTTTAGTTGCTGAGTAGTATTCCATTGTGTAAAAGTACCACAATTTCTGCATCCATTCCTCTGTTGAGGGACATCTGGGTTGTTTCCAGATTCTGGCTATTATGAACAATGCTGCTATGAACATGGTTGAACAAATGTCAGTGCTGTGTACTTGAGCATCTTTTGGATATATGCCTAGTAGTTATATAGCTGGATTTTGAGAAAGCACTATTCCTAATTGTCTGAGAAAGCATCAGATTGATGTGCATAGTGATTGTACAAGTTTACATTCCCACCAGCAATGGAGGAGGGTTTCCCTTTCTCCACATCCTTTCCATCATGTTTTTTCACTTGAGGTTTTGATCTTAGCCGTTCTGATGGGTGTAAGGTGAAATCTCAGGGTCGTTTTGATTTGTATTTCCCTGATGGCTAAGGATGTTGAGCATCTCTTTAAGTGTTTCTCTGCCATTCTATATTCCTCTACAGAGAATTCTCTGTTTATCTCTGTACCCCAATTTTTTAAATTGGATTGCTTGATTTGTTGCTTTTTAACTTCTTTAGTTCTTTATATATTCTGGATAGTAGCCCTCTGTCAGATACAGGGTTGGTGAAGGTTCTTTCCCAGTCTATAGGCTGTCGTTTTGTGCTGACAAGATTAAATTTCTAAAATGGGTAAGTCTTAGTTATAGAACTAATTTGGAACATAAGCATCTCAAAAGAAAAGGCTTCATGAAATTCATATATCCTTCAACAAAAATGTAGAACTTAGTTTTCTCCATTTTATCATTTCCATAGACAAAACATGTGTCTGCATTAAATTAGTGAATCGTGCCATGTGTTCAGCCAAGATGGATATATTTCTAAACCAACCACTGACTTTTGAAACATAGGGTGCCTTATTACAAATCTTACTTTCAGTTAACTTTATATTTGTGTATATTCTATGTAATTGTAGTGGCAAGAAAGTATAGTAGAATATTTAAGAGAATTACAGTGTTCAAAAATTACCATAAAGAATACATATTAGCATTGGCGATACAGCGTAATAGCTTAGTGCTCAGATTTCAATGAAGTAGCAGCACCTCTGAGTTATTGTAAATATGGCCCCTAAATTTTTGACATGATCTTCACCAAAGAATATATGCCCCCAATACCTCTCTGTGAGTTCTTGACCAGAGAGGCACCAGGATCCCACCACAACTTAGGCTCTTGCAATTTCTCTTAGACCAGTAGTTCTCAACCTGTGGGCTTTGATTCCTCACAGCAGTCACATATCAGATATCCTACATATCAAATATTTATATTACTATTCACAACTACAGCAAAATTACATTTATAAAGTAACAATGAAATAATTTTATGGTTGGGGGTCACAACAGGAGGAACTATATTAAAGTGTTCCCGTACAGGGAAGGTTAGACACCAGAAGTGGTAGAAGAGAGGGAACAGGATGGGAGCCTACCACAGATGTCCTCTAAAAGACTCCATCCAGCAGGGTATCAAAGCAGATGCAGAGACTCACAGCCACATTTTGGGAAGAATGAAGGGAGTCTTATAAAAGAAGGGGGATATAGAAGGACCTGGAGGGGACAGGAGCCCCACAAGGAGACCAACAAAGTCAAAAAAGCTGGGCTCAGGAGGACTGCAAAGACTGATGCATCAACCAAAGGCCTTGCATAAAGAGGACCTAGATCCCCTGCTCAGATGTAGCCCATGCATAGTTCAGTCTCCATGTGTGTTCCCTATTAAGCAGAGAAGAGACAGTCTCTGACATGAACTCAGTTTCCTGCTTCTCCCTGATGGGGTGCCCTAGCCATCCCACAGAGGAAGAGAATCCAGGCAGTCCTGATGGGACCTGATAGGCTAAGGTCAGATAGAAGGGGAGGATAGCTTCTCTATCAGTGGACTAGGGGAGAGGGATATGTAAGGAGGAAGGAGAGGGCGACAACTGAAATACAAAGTGAATAAATTGTAAATACTAATACTACAAAAAAGGAAAACTACCGAAGTAGGTGATAATATCCTTTACTAAAGACACCACAAACTTTGATACATGATATAAAGAAATCAAACCAGAATGGAGCTGAAAGCTTCTTCTCTGTGAGTTATCTGTTATAGCTCCAGAAGTTTTAACAAAGGGTCTGAGAAAGTGTGGGGTGAGGGATAAAAATCAGTCAGTGGTCTTAGTGTGACTTCGGAGAGGAGCTTGGCAGACATGGTATACTGATTTATGCAATAGTGTGACATTACTGTGCTGGAGGTAACCAAATATCCTCTGATTAGATTTGAGACCCACTCCAAAGAAAGAAAGGTAAGCTTGAGTACTGTAAATTTGGTCAAAAACCCATTGTGAGAAGGATTATAAACTCAAGGTGAGGGACTGAACACTATTGTTTCACTAAATTAACATAGCATCAAGCTGCCTTCTAAATGTTTATGTCCATACCATATATAACACCATTCTCTGCTTTAGTCTTTTTTTTCTAATGATGAACCCAGAAACATAGGACTATGAAATTTACTAAAAACAAATAATGGATTACTGTTCATCCCTAAACAAGACATTTATATCCTCTAGGTTTCAGGGGGACATTGTGAAAACAAAAGGGTGAAAAGAATGTATGAGACAGAGGACAGAAAAAAAAAGTGCTGCTGTGAAATATTACCTCCACCCTTTTGGGCTTTTTTCTCTTTTCTGACATATTAAGGCAATTTTCTTCAAATTTAAAAAAGTAATTTCTCCCGGTGTAGTGAGCTATAATTCCTGCCTAGAAGGAAAAAGATAGAGAAAAAGCTCATGCTATTTGAGCTGGAATGGAGGTTAGCCACATAGCAGAAAAGCAGCAAAGGGAAATGTAGAGAAAGAGTCAGGAATTTCAAAGTACCAGAAAAAGCACACTTAGGGCCTGGCAGCATCTGAAAGAGATGCTATGCCTTTCTGAAGACGCAAGAGACAAGCAGGCCCAACTGAAGGTTTTGGTGACCCTGGAGCATCTTCACAGAGCATAGGAATTCTGAGAAGAAAAAGTACAATATTTCATTAAAGGAATACTTATTACTCCTACCCCTTTTGTGTAGCTTAAGATGGACCTCACTTCCTGAGAGAAGGTCCCTTGGCCAGGTGACAGATTTGCCAAACAGGATTAATGCTCAGAGACAAAGGGAATGGCATTTCCCCACTTGGAGACTTCATTCTTTATTATATTATTACTCCTCTTGGAAGAGGTAATCCTAGAGGATTTAGGATGCAGGCTAAGGTTGTAGAATACGTACTACCTATTTCTATATTTAGGGTTCCAGTTCCAAAGTCTACCAGAACGGAATTATTTCTAAGCTGGGGTGTTGCTTCCATATGTAACAACCGGACAGAGGAGCTCATTTAGGAAACTAGAGCTATCCTATACAGATGACCAAGGAGACTTCTGGAATACCTGCTTGTAGGTTCCCTGACCTGGACTGCCTGTCCAGTTTCTATCTCCTGTTCTTGTCATTCCCCTCTCTGAAGAGGCAATCTTAACTGTCCTTTAGGGAATTAGAGCACTGACTCAATTTAGCTTCATCCTACTAAGTGGAGCCATTGGGTGTGGCAATTGGGATTACTTTCTAGTAGGTCTAAACGGGGCCCTCAAAATTTTATCAATGTTTATACTTGTATAATACAAGGTCCAGTAAGGAAGTCCTGAGGATGTTCTTGGAAAGAGACATGAGGGAGATAGATATAAGGGTTTTTAACATCACAAGCCTAGGTAGAGAAATAGGAGAAGACATAACAAAGGACATTTAAAAATGTCTCAATTAAAGTACTTTAGAATCTCTTGATGGAGTTACAAGAGCTTCTATTCAAGATGTTCTTTTTTCATGGACCACCTCCTCCAAAGGAAATACTCAGGAGTAATGAACCTAGATTTGCTTGTAGGTGTGTGGAAAAGCTGTTGGAGGGGCTAGAATCATAGCATAAGGTCCCTCCCAGTTAACTTCCAGAGCAGGAGAAAAGCTGTTTACCCATTGTATTGATTAATTTTCTATTGCTATAATAAAACACTATAAGCAAAACTAAGTTAGATAAGAGTGTATTTTGGTTTATGACTCCAGAAAGTTAAGAGTGCATTGTGGCAGGGGATGTTGACTGCAAATGGTAAACATGGTGGTCAGAGAGAGAGGGGGAGAGAAAGAGAGAGAGAGAGAGAGAGAGAGAGAGAGAGAGAGAGAGAGAGAGAGAGAGAGAGAGAGAGAGAGAGGCTACATAATCTCAAAGCCTATACTCATTTATATATGATCACAACTCCTAAACCTCCACAAACATTACCACAAGCCGGGAGCCAAGCGTTCAAATACTCAAGCATGTGGGGGCATTACTCACTCAAGCAACCACAACTATCATTTGACGTTTAGGATAAAAGAATACTAACCTTACTTTTCTCTGTTGCAGGTCTGGCATGTAGATGCTATAGTGTTGAAACTGAGCCAGTTTTTAATGGTGTATATCTAGGTAGCATTCAATGTATTTAGAGGACAAATCACTAGTGAGAAACATGTGTCAAAATAATATCTCAGGGGGATTTAAGTGTAATGTCTGTGGAATGTGATCTCTTAGACCATTTAGAAAATCTCATTAGTCATTTTAATCTTTGGGTTTTCCTTCTTATTGGTTGTTGAAGATCATGTAAGTGTACCAAATTAACCATTTTTCTTTTTCCAGTCAAAGAAGGTTGATGGCCTTGTCTTCAGGGGTCACTTGGACTTAAAAGGATGCATTAATGTCAACACTCATCTCCTACATTATTAATCTGTTCTTGGTGACTTTTTACAGTATTGGTTTAAAGAAATATACACATATAATTTTATAGTATATATAAATATTATTTATATTATATAAAATATTTATTATATATAATTATATCACATATATATATAAAATCAGGGATTACTTAAAAGTGTTTGTGTTTTGTCCAAGATTTATCTAAATATCACAATGTAATTAAAAAGTATCAGACTGGTGTAGCAGACCCAAGTGTTCAATAAGTCTTCTTAGAGGCTCATCAGAGTGACTAAAAGGAATAATAATATTTTGCCTTTTGCTCTCCATGGTCAACTAGGTTCCAATAAATGGTGAGGCATCTTTTTAAGGGTCCTGTGAGTCACCTGTCTTCTTGTTTATGGCATTTACGAACACTTCATCAAGTGGACTCTAAACAGTATACACCTGCAAACAGGAGGGTCAACATGAGGAAAATATTCTCAGTGTAGCCAAATGAAGCCATGCACAATGCCTTTGACTCATTCTCACAGAAATTGAGTAGCTGGTAAAAGAAATAATATTCTCAACAAGGTACAACCATTGCAATCAGAAATTTACAGCCTCTGCTGGTGCCTACATTGAAGCTGTACAAGCATGGTCCCATCAACAGTCAAAGATGGATAGATGTGGGACTCACTGGGCTGTACCTCTTCAATGATGAATTATTTGCTATTAATACATTAAGGTAGAGAAGAAAAGATTGCTTTCAGTTGTGTATCCATCAATGAGCTAATCATTCTCCAAAGGATATTATCAATCTAATAGTCACATGGAAGGCCCTGCATCAACTATGTCAGCCACAAAATCAAACTAAAATTCATGGACCTCAGAAAGGACTGATAGGGAGAATAGGCATTAGATGGAGATAAAGAGAATTGATTGGTAGATAAAGGGAATAATGTTACCTCAAGATCCAGCTATTCCATTCCTAGGCATATATACAAAATGTGTTCAAGTACACAATGAGGACATTTGCTCAACCATGTTTGTAGCAGCTTTATTCGTAATAACCAGAACCCGGAAACAACCCAGATGTCCCTCAAGGAAGGAACAGATGCAGAAATTGTGGTACATTTACACAATAGAATACTACTCAGCAATTAAAGAAGAGGAAATCATGAAATTTGCAGGCAAATGGTGAGATCTAGAAAAGATCCTTCTGAGTGAGGTAACCAGAAGCAGAAAGACACACATGGTATATACTCACTTATAGGTGGATAGTAGACCTATAATATAGGATAAACCTACTAAAATCTATACACCTAAAGAGGTAAACAAGGAGGAGGACCCTGGTAAGATGATCAATCCTCACTTAGAAAGGCAAACAGGATGGCCATCAGAAGAGGGAGAAAACAGGGAACAGGACAGGAGCCTACCACAGAGGGCCTCTGAAAGACTCTACCCAGCAGGTATCAAAGCAGATGCTGAGACTCACAGCCAAACTTTGGGTATAATGCAGGGAATCTTATGGAAAAGGGGGAAGACAGAAAGACCTGGAGGGGACAGGAGCTCCACAAGGAAACCTACAGAACCAAAAAAATTCTGGGACCAGAGGTCTTTCCTGAGACTGATACTCCAACCAAGGACCATTCATAAAGATAACCTAGAACCTCCTGCTTGGATGTAGCTCATGGCACCTCAGTCTCCAAGTGGGTTCCTTAGTAATGAGAACAGGGGCTGTCTTTGACATGAACTCAGTGGCTGGCTCTTTGATCACCTCCCCCTCAGTGGGGAGTAGCCTTACCAAGCCACAGAGGAAGACAATGCAGCCAATCCTGATGAGATCTGACAGGCTAGGGTCAGAGGGAAGGGGAGGAGGACCTCCCCTATCAGGGGACTTGGGCAGGGGCATGGGAGGAGATAAGGGAGGAGGGGTAGGATTGGGAGGGGATGAGGGAGGGGGCTACAGCTGGGATACAAAGTGAATAAACTGTAATTAATAAAAACAAATAAATAAATTTTAAAAGTGTTTCCCAGACAGGACAAAACTGTTGCACATATGGACTCATAGTGATTATAATTGCCCAAGATCAAGCCAGCCATCCCAGCTTGGGTAAAGATGGCTGGTCACAAAATCCTACCGCTAACTGAGAAGAGTTTGGCAATGGTTGCTAAAGGAGGGAGAACCAGTCTTTGTCAGATGGGGACCCTGACAGACTGTTCCTATTCCAGGAGAAGGCCCCTCACTCATGCATATGGTGGCATCATTAAGCAGACTGCGTAGGTTTTAAGAACAGTACTTGAAGTTGGGAGAAAAAAGTAGTGGGAGTTAGATTTACCCCTTACTCCCTCTCGTGGGTGTTCTCTTAGGCACCCCTGATTCTTATTCTGCATGCCACTGAGCCTTCTGATGTATTACATTTTGGAGAATAAAAACAGTTAGACATGATAATAGAAAGAGCTTAGCCTGGGACAAGAAGCTATATTCTAATTTTAAAGACGTAATCTCAGTAGAGCTCTATGTTTTTTAGTTTGTGGCGTCCTTACTGTACTGGGGTGGGGGGTCCACAAAGCTGCTTTTACCATATTTTTACTAATGACAAATTTCAATGAAAGAAAGCACAACCTTTGAATTTAATGGGCATTTGAATTCATTTCCTAATGATTATCTTTGCCAAGAAGAAAGTTGAAGATCAGAGAGTTATGATTTACCGAAACCCTCTTAGCTTTATGGTGACATAACTTGAAATAAAACTTATCTCTGTGCTCTTATTTTTAATGCAGCTTTTGCAAGTAAGAGCAAAGAACTCCCAGAAAAGAGCATTAACACCAAACATTCTCATTTCTTATACCATAATGTTACTAGATTGACACGAGTCACAGAAAACCTTTGAGGTATTTTGTAAGTGTTCATAGTCTTTTTGTTTTGTGCACATAAAATGTGTGCTAATTTAGTGCTACTAATTCCTTTATTGGTTTACCAGTCTAATGGCTGTTCAAAGATTGCTTAAAGAACTGAAATGCCTCTTTTCTTTTCTTTTCAGAAATCTTACTGTCAATAACAGAGAAAGCTTTCTTCTGGCTTTATTATAATTGTGAAATTTCACCCAGTTAAACTGTACCTGGAGTTGAGAGGCTTTTAGTGCCCTTAAACACCCTGGCATTAATCTGTTGTACGGAATTAAAACAATTGGTTGTAACAAGACCCAGTGATGCAGTTATTCTAAATTCAAATACAGCAGAGAAATGCAATGAACCATGACATTCACCTTTCCGATGGTCCTTGGGGTCATAGCACAAAAGACCTGAGATGCTTATGGAATTTTATATAAGTCTTTGGGAAGTGGAGCAATTGAATAATTGAATAATGGATAGTGAGTCTGAGAAACAGTTTGATTTTTCGGTTTATTATTTATAGAAAATTTAGTTATTAAACTTTTTAATCTAGTGTCTGATCTGGAACTGTTGTTATTAGCTGCTAAACGTAATTTCTTTTCCTTTTTCTTTCTTCTTCTCTCTCTCTTTTTTTCTTTTTGGCTTTTCAAGATAGGATATCTCTTTGTAGTCTTGGTTATCCTGGGCTTGCTTTGTAGACCGGGTTGGCTTTGAACTCACAGAGATCTACCTGCCTCTGCCTCCAGAGTGCTGAGATTTAAGGCATATGCTATCACACCTTGCTTGAATATAATTTGTTATAGTTTTGTGAATCACTTGAAATATTTACCATGCTAAAACTTATTAGCTAATTTTAACAAGACATAATATGTAATTACATCCCAAGCTTTCCCTCAGCAATAGCTTTTTAAAAGGTATGTGTTTTATATTATTCAAAATACAACCATTAAAATAGGGACATCGTGATAATTTTAGGAAACTGAGGAGAGCCTATTTAAAATATAATATGCATGTGATCTGTGAATCATGGTTAAAATATGGTTTGATAAAAGTTCAGAATTTCTTCATGGAACAGTTCCAGGGCATCATTTATAACATGTTTATACAGGCTGAGCCCCTGTACTGTTAGTCTGCTTAAAAGAAAAACCTTAATCTTAAAAATGGAAAAAGAAAACTATTACAAGCTAAAAACGCAATAATACGTAGACGGTATGAAAAAAACCGTCTAACCCAGACAAAAAGAAGAAATATGTGTTAATAAAAAAATAACAAGGGCTGTTAAAGAACCCATTTTGGAGAGAGTACCACTGTGCTTGGTAAAATATGGGAGACGTACATTCATACCTATGCAGCATTCCTTGACTCTTACCTCTTTCTGAATAATACTGAAATCTACTTTTTTGTCCTCATAAAAGTTATATTTTGTCTCATAAAAGTTATATTTTATGAAAGAAGAGGGAGACAGAAAGGCCTTGAGGGGACAGGAGTTCCAAAAGGAGACCAGCAGAGACATAAAAACTGAGCCCTGGGAGCCCTGCAGAGAATGATACCCCAACCAAGGGCAATGCATGGAGAGGGCCTAATACCCTGGCTCAGATGTAGTCCATCTCAGTCTCCATATTGGGCTCCTAGTAAGGGGAGCAGGGACTTTCTCTTGCATGAACTCAGTAGTAGGCTTTCTGATCACCTCCCCCAGGGGCATGCAGCGTTGCCAGTCCACAGAGGAAGACAATGCAGCCAGTCTTGATGAGCCCTGATAGTCTAGGGTCAGATAGAAGGGGAAGAGGACCTCCCCAATCAGTGGAATAGGGGAGGGACACAGAGGAGAGAAGAGGGAGGGAGGGTGAGATTAGGAGGAGACAAGGGAGGGGGCCACAGCTGGGATACAAGTGAATAAATTGTAATAAATGATAATAATTAAAAAAGGAAAAATAGTAATCTTTAAAAAAATATGAACCGGATAAACCATCATGTTTACTTAAACCACCGAAGGACTTTGCTGTATTACTAAGTGTATCCTACCAGGGGACATGGGGTGATCTCTGCCTGCTCTTTTATCTCCTGTCCATGCCTACCCCTTCTTTTATACCATCCCTCCTTTGCTCCAAAGTGCTCATCCTTCTTTTATAACAGACTTGGAACATTGTCACTTTTGTGCTAATTCACTCACTGTCCTCAGTGTGAATACTGCTCCCTAAATTCAGATTAGATAGAGTTAGAGATAGAGACACACACATACACATATAGGATACGTATATTTTTCCAGGATTTCTCCTGGCATTTAAAAATCAGCTTAGGTACTATTTTCCTATCAAGGCATTTCTTATTATTAGTACCCTGACTTGTTAAACCATGATATTTTACTTGTAAATGTTGTCAGGAGTTGAAATTATTTTGACTTTTGTTGGTTTGATACTGTTTCTCCTGTCTCCTCTCTGTCTTGTCATTTTTCTCTGTCTTATCTTTTCATATCTTAACTTGGCGTATAGTTAATCCTCATTATATTATTAATAATGAAACTCATCTCATCTAATTCCTATTATTTTGCTAAAAAGTTTCAGCTCTTAATTCCTCCAAAATTAATCAAGAAGAAATGTTTTTAGTTTGATTTTTTCTTTTCTTCTATTATTATTTTTTATTATTATAATTTATTACAACTTATTCAATTTGTATTCTGGCTGTGGGCCCCTCCCTTGTATTTTTATTGGCTGTATTTGTATTTGTATTCAGGCTGCATTGTCTTCTCCTATGGCCTGGCAAAGCTGCACCCCCCCCCCAACCCTAGTGAGAGGTGATCAGAGAGCCTGTCACTGAGTTCATGCCAGAGACAGCTCCTGCTCCCCTTACTAGGGACTCCACTTGGATACTGAGTCTATGGGCTGCATCTGAGCCAGGGTTTTAGGTCCTCTCCATGCATGGTCCTTGGTTGGAATACTACTCTCTGCAAGGCAAGGCCCCCAGAGCTGTTTTATTTTTTTTTCTGTTGGTCTCCTCTTGGAGCTCCTGTCCCCTTCAGGTCTTTATATCTTCCCCTTCTTTTAATAAAATTTCATGCATTATGCCCAAAGTTTGGCTATAAGTCTCAGCTTCTGCTTCAATACTTTGATCAATAGAATCTTTCAGAGACCTTCTGTGCTAGTTTCCTGTTCTGTTCCCTGTCTGATCTCACTTCTGATGTCTATCACATTTGCCCTTCTGAACAAGGATTGAGCATCTTTCCTAGGGTCTTTCTTGTTTAGCTTCTTTAGGACTATAGATTTTAGTATGTTTATCCTATATTATATGTCTAATAACCACTAATTAGTGAGTATATACTATGTGTGTCATTCTATTTCTGGGTTACCTCACTCAAGATGATCTTTTCTAGTTCTTTTCATTTGCCTGCAAATTTCATGATTTCCTTGTTTTTAATAACTGAGTAGTATTCCATTGTGAAAATGTATCACAATTTCTGTATCCATCCCTCAGTTGAGGGACATCTAGATTGTTTCCAGATTCTGGATATTATGAAGAGAGCTGCTGCGAACATGGTTTAGCAAATGTCCTTGTTATATAGTTGAACATATTTCAGATATATTTCTAATAGCACAGGAGACAACATCCTGAACAAAATACCAACAGCACAGGATCTAAGATCAACAATCAATAAATGAGACCTCATGAAACTGAAAAGCTTCTGTAAAGCAAAGGATACTGTCGTCAAACCAAAATGACAGCCTACAGACTGGAACCCTATATCTGACAGAGGGCTAATATCCAGAATATATAAAAAAGTTAAGAAGTGAAACACCAACACACCCAGTAATCCAATTAAAAATTAGGGCACAGAACTAAACAGAGAATTCTCAATAGAAAAATATCGAATGGCAGAGAAACACTTAAAGAAATGTTCAATGTCCTTAGCCAACAGGGAGATGCAAATCAAAACAACCCTGAGATTTCACCTTACAACCATCAGAATGGCTAAGATCAAAAACTCAAGTACAACACATGCTGGAGAGGATGTGGAGAAAGGGGAACCCTTCTTCATTGCTGTTGGGAATATAAACTTGTACAACTTCCTTGGAAATCAATCTGGCACTTTCTCAGAAAATTAGGAATAGCTACCTCAAGATCCAGCTAGTTTGAGAGGTTTTTTTTGTACCAAAAAAACTCAGCTTTAGTCAATGTAAATGACTGTAGCTTTGGATTATGTTCTCGGCCAGTCATCTACCCTGAATTCAGAAAGCATTTCTCAAAATTTATAAGACAAATTAGGAATGGCTAAATGGTAAGGGTCTGAAAATGAAGAGTTCTTCAGAGAGACACAAGAAGAACAATGATATTTTCATAATAAAATCACCGATCACATACTTTAAAAGAATGAAGCCCTAGTTAGTGTCTGATGTGAGATCATATTTTATAAAGAGAAATAATAGAGACAGAATAAATACTTTATAACCCAAACTGAACTTGACCACCAGTCAAGTTAAAAAATGGCCTGCGCAGCCGACGAAAGAAAAAGAATAAGGGATGACATAACTTCCAATAGAAGATTCAAAAGTAGCTGCATCCAGAATGAAAAGAACACAAAAGCTAAATTTGGATAAAATGATTTGATTGATTTTATTAGTAAAAGATTTAAACTTTGAAGCCAGTAAGATGGCTCAGTGGGTAATGGTGCTTGCCACAAAGTCTGATGACCTGAATTTGATCTCTCGGATTCATGGTAGATGGAGAGAAGTGACTTCTGGAAATTGTTCTGTCCCCTCCACAAAAGAGCTATGGCATGTGCCCCCTTCCCCAACCCAGTACAACAGTAAATGTAACACATTTTTTTGAGACAGGGTATAATACATCTTTTAAAGATTTACGTTCTGCTATTGGTTTGTTTCCAACTTACATATCAAGAGAAAGAATTTCATAATGAATAGATGAAACTGGAGAAGAGGAAAATAAAGTGTGACAGAATCAGATGTATGAGTTAATGAACTCAGTAAAACAAGAGTATGAAAACAACATAATGTTTAAATACTTCAATGAATAATGTAGGAGCTAACAGACTGAGACCTCAGTGCAAAGTTCACAAGGAATGAAGCATGAGCTTAAACGTCCTTACTTACTCTTGGTAAAATTCTTAAGCATACACTCACAAATGACTTAGGAACACTGCAGCATATTAAGACAAATAGGCAAAACAAGACAGGTTCCAAACATAATTTCCATAACAAATGAGCGTAAAAATATTGAGATAATTGAAGTCAAGTGAAACTCTCATTGGGTTATAATGTTTAATATAATATTGGCTTTCCAAGAAAAACACTTGAGAGATGGTACTTTTCATATTTCATGGAACTAGTATCTTAAAGAAAGTACATTGGTAAACTGAATACTTCATAGTTTTTATTTTAAAGTTTTATCTAAATTTTCATCCTGCATCTATATGTGGATATGTACACGTGTGAATCCAGATACCCACAGAGTCCCGAAGAGGATGTGGGATCCACTGGGAATGAAGTTACAGACAGCCGTGAGCCACCTGACTTGGGTGCTTTAAACTGAACTCCAGTCCTCTGCCGGTGCAATACTTGCTTATGGCTGCTGAGCCATCTCTCCAAACCCATCTTTACGGTTTCATATTTCTGTCTCTTGTATTCAACTCTTTCAATGATGACTCAAAAGAAGTCAATAGGTCCTACTTGTCATGTCCACAGCCAACACAAGCTAGGAGCAACAGTTAATGTGATGGATGGCTGAATCCATTCTGAAAAATATTATGACAGGTTGAAATATTGAACTAAAATAATAGATTAATGTTGGGTCCCAAAGTCACCCAGCATGGAGAAGATAGGAGACACCTGGCTTAAGGGAAATTGTTATGAACAAAGTCTATAATGTTTACTTGACTCAAGTCAACCTTTATGATTCTCTGCAAACAGAAACAAAGTAGTGAAAGATGTTCCATAGCAATGTTTTCACAGGAGGGAAAGGGCTGAAAGTGTGACTGACTTCATTGTTTGCCATTAAAGGTTAGGTTAGAAAGATGGTGATTTGTTCAAATGAAGACCATAAGGAAGTCAAATTGGATGTTATCACAGAATGGGAACACGAGTCTGGAACTGTTTTGTCTAGATAAGAGTACTTAGGACACCTAAGGAAACACACTCTGATTGTTTGTACCTCCAGTGGGGAAAATTCATAGTATAACAGACAAGATGGCAAGCTCACTTTTTAAAAAGTTGCACTTATTTTCATTGGTGTGTGTGTTTGTGTCTGTGTCTATACGTGTGCGTGCATGAGGGTGCAAGTGCTCACAGACACCAGAAATGAGTTCCAGAGTCCCTGGATCTTGAGATACTGGTGACTGAGAATGACCTGACAAGAGTTCCTCTGCAAAAGGAATAGGCACTCTTGACCACTGAACTGTCTTTGTGGCCCCATAAAATCTATTTTGAAGTATATATTTAACTCAGATTAAGTAACTATCTGACTAGGATAGGGTTTCATTCCTGTTCTGACTTCACCTGTCCTAGTCTAGATGGAATTTTAGAAGTCTATCATATTGTATATTTCAATATTTTTTTCTGGCATGAAACCTTAAAAGGTATTCATTTACACTCCTGTAGAATGATTTTATTTTAATTTATTACTACTATTTATGATTTATTCACTTTGTATCATGGTTATAGCTCCTCCCTCATTTCCTCCCAGTCCCATCCTTTCTTCCTCTTCCTCCCCACCCCCATCTTCTTTCCCTAGTCCACTGTTAGGGAAAGTCCTCCTCCCCTACTATATGATCCTAGCTTATCAGGTCTCATCAGGACTGCCTGGATCATCTTCCTCTCTGGCCTGATAAAGCCACCCCACCAGGGGGAGGTGATCAACGAGCAGGCAACTAAGTTCATGCTAGAGACTGCCCCTGCTCCCCTTACTCAGGAACATACCTGGAGACTGATGTGCCTATGGGCTAAACCTGAGTAGAGGTTCTAGGTCCTCTCCATGCATGGTCCTTGGCTAATGCATGAGTCTCTGCAGGCCTCCTTAGGCCCACATTATTTGGATTTGTTGAAGCTTCTGTCCCCTCCAGGTTCCCCCCAACCCCTTTTCCATTAAACTCCCTGTGCTCTGCCCAAAGTTTGGCTGTGAGTCTGCATCTGCTTCAATCCCCTGCTGGGTGGCATCTTTCATAGGACAGCTGTGGTAGGCTCCTGTCCTGTTCACTCTCATGAGAGAATTGTTTCAGACAGTCTGTGTAAACTCTGCTTTTCAGGGATGGGAAATTAATCATTCTGTGCTTTATCTTTCTTTGTATAACTGGTATGCACAGCACAGTGGATTGTATGTACAACCGGGGAGAGATTGGAGCCCACAAGCTTATCTATTGTAAAAGAACTAATGCTGAGAACCTCGGGCTTTATTATTTTCTTTCATATGCAGGTTGAAGACCTGGGTTAAGTTAAGCACTGAGAGATCTGTAGGAAAGTTCCACAGGGAAACACAAGAAGTGAACACATCATTCTTGCTTTTCAAAGGGGAGAAGTTCATAGATGTCTAGGCTCCAAAGGGACCACTTCATGCAGCTCTGTTTGTAGTTATATATGGTGTATATAAACAGATGAAGGGTCCCTGGCTTCTCTTAGACTAGAAAGGACAATGAAAATCTAACAGCCAAGAGAAAAACATTGATTGTTGGTAACAAACAAGTTTGATCAATGGTCTGGGAGCTTCAGCTGGCTTTTCTATTTCCTTAGTGACTTCATCTTGTGTCAGCTGCTGCCACGTGCCCTGTTTGATTATAGGGACTGGCTATTCATCATCCTTTGCTTTTCCCACCAAGCAGAAGGGTGCTAAAATGGCTGCTTGTGGCCTCAAGATAGCAGGTGGCAATGTTGGCAGTTAAGCGATCAGTCCAACATCAACTTTACTTTCACTCTTCTGCTCCAGAAAAACACTGAAATGAATGGGGCCAGTTCAGCACTTCCTAAGTTTTTTTTTCCAGTTATTATTTTAGTAGCACAGACGTTTCTTACATTTAATGAGACTTAATTATTGTTTATTTTGAAAACAGATAAATTCTACAAAGTTAAAAACTTTCTGAAACACCAAGTAAACTTTTTGTAAAACAAAATATGCATTGTCTGTAGAAAAGTTTTGAGTGTACAGTTACTCATTGACTGATCCCTCCATTATATCTGCAGAATTCATATCATCCTAGACTAAAACAGAACACAGTTGTTTCTCTGTCTAGATTCTTTTCTTATTTATTGTATTTTTTCTGCCTAGATTCTATGAGTGATTTTATAATTTCTATCATGCTCCTGTCCTCCTAACTCCTCTGTGTCTTGGGAGTCAAGGGCTCATTTCCCCACCCACTTCAATGACCTCTTTATGAATGACCAGAATTGTCTGTACAACATTCAAGAACTGGAAATGTAAGAAAAAAGGCATGAAGGTAGCATGGATGTTATGGGGTCAGCCCGTGTTATAATTTCTGTTTTACATTCTCCTAGATTGTGGCCGGGATGTGGCTTGCTTTCATCTCCTCCATACTCCATTGTCGGCTCTCCATGAAGAAACTTCCCTAACAAGTTGCCAGCCTACCAGTGCAAGTACATTGAGGAGGTTTCTCTGGCTGTGATATGAAGAACAGAATGTTTGTCAAGATTCCAGGATGACGAGAATGGCTTCCTAAATGCTGAACATGTCATAGAATCCCCCCCTCTCGGCTCTTTTTAAAGCTAGAAACACCTAGGAAAGCATGTACACAACAGAAAGTCAAAACAGAAAACCCTTCTGAGGTATTCTTTAAGATAGTCTTACAGTTTTACTAGTTTAAAAAAATATGGAAATGTACTCTTTTACAGAACAGTTTATTCTTTTTCATCTATTTGCAACTTTTATAACATCATCCTATAGCAGGCTAAATCACTTTCTAGTTGTTCTCTGTTCTGTGCTCTGGAATATCACAGATTAGAGTTGACCTTTTCTCCATGTACGTGACAGTTAATTTTATGTGTAATCCTCCTGGGACACAGGGTGCCCAGATATTTTGTCAAATATCCAGAGTGTGTTTGTGAAGTGTTTCCAGATGAGATAAATGACTTGTTGGCCAGGGAGGCATCTGAGGCCTCAAAACCAAAAGGGACTTTTTTCATTGCTATTTTTTTATCCACCAAACTAGATGGTAAAACCACATTAGAGAAGACACCACACTGGTTCTGGACATAGCAAAAGCAAGCTGGAAATGAGCTGGAAGTGTTCTTTCTGTTGACTAGTTTTGATGGCACCTGGAGGTGCCATGAAGGCTGCTTTGGGAAAAAAGTCATCAATAGCTAAATTGTGGCCCTGCATGCTATACTACTGACTCACCAGGTAAGATGTTCTCTCTAGTGGCATAGCAGTTATCAGAGTAACTGACCACTGTCTTTTTTAATTTGAGTTCACTCTTTGGGACTCAATCTACATCACCACTCTGGTGATGTAAACATTCTCAAGAGCTTGTATCCAGGAAGGACATAGGACCTACTAGAGAAACTACAACTTTTGTTTTGCTAAATGAGCATAATATCCTTATCAATTTTCATTCTAAATATTTAAGTGTATTCTCATAGATTAGTGTTGTTTTCAGCTTTTGTCAGAAAAGCTTTTTACAGTTGGAGGCAATTACTGTAGAGGGTCATACTAGATCAATGTGCTGTGAATAATTAACTGTTGAATGCTAAGACATAAATGGGACATCTATATTACTATATGCAAGGCTCAAAGAACATTGCAGAAGATGAGGCAGAGAGAATGTAAGAGCCAATGGAGGTGGTGTCATGTAATGGGATGCTGCTTTCTAGGCATGACACGGCCATTGTTCTTGAATTCTCAGCAGCCATGAGTGCATGCACAAAACCTGCACAATATAAGTTCATTTACATTGTATTACAGAGTGAGGAGAGGTGGTCATAGGCCTCCATGACATAATTAATAATTTCTAGGATAAGGAGATGAAACCACCCATCCCTAATAACTTGAAAGCAATTAATAGAGAGAAACATTATTTTCAGTAGCTACTGGTAATTGTCCATGCTTTTGCAAGCAATCCTAACTAAACTTCTTGGGTCACTACCAAAACAACAACAACAAAAAGCCAAACAAGCAAGCAAACAAACAAACAAAAAACAAAACCGAAAACAACAAGATGAGGATGGAATGGTCAATAATTGGGAAGAAGAGTATCAGTAGGAGTAAGGGAAGGACAAGACAAGATGAAAAGAGTAAATATGATCAAAACATATACATGAGGTGAAAGTTTTCATTTCTTCTGTGTGTTTTGTTGTTGTTTTGTTTTGTTCCTAAATGTGCGATATGGAAATGTTTTTAGTTCATCCTCAGATAAAAACAAACTCATGAGAGGGCACATGACCTTGGTTAGCTGAAAACAGATATGTGAGAGGGCATGAGTTGTTTTGCTGGAATCTGTCTTAGGCAAGGGGCATGGTTTTTGTCGGCTGGAAAAACTGCTCTGAGAAGGGATAAATAGAAGCCCACAGCCAGGGAGACAATGCTTTGGCATCGCATTGCTTTGGAGGTTGACATCGCTTTGCTGGTCTTCGTTTTTCTATGCTTAACTTCTCAGACAGAAACCCTCCAGAGAACTTCTTGTCACACTCCAGCTGAGTCTTGCCACTTTGGCTGACGCAGGATGATTTGGTGGAGTCTTGCTGTTTCTGCTGAATCATGCTGCTGCTGTCAATACGTGTTGCTGTTTGGTGTTTGGTGTTTGACTGGACTGCTGGTATTCAGACAGTGAAGAGTAGAGTGCCCCAAGGAACTATGTTCACAACCACCATTTACTAATAACCTTCTTTCTCCCTTACCTCTGGTCAGTATGTTGGAAGAGAGGTAGAATCATTTTAAGAACCCTACTTAAAGTAGGGTTTTGGAAAATCTAAGCCTACATATACATGCATTAAAATGTCATCCTGAAACCTGTTAGTATGTGCAATTGATATAATGATTTTAACATGTTTTGAATGAATTGATATATGTTAATGACTTTTGAACTGAAACAATCATCCTGGTTTTGTTCCAGACCTTGGTAAACTTTTGGCTAAAATACATCTCTATATTAATATGTTACATTATGATATAAATTATGCTATATATGTACATGTATATAGATGTATATATACATCTATACATCTATATAGATATATATAGAGAGATATCTAGATCTAATCTATATCTATATCTAATTTATATACTACATATATATACATCTGTATACACACTTCTATACATCTCTCTCTCTATATACATATATACATATAGTACATAACCATATACTGGACTGACATATTTATATACACTGTGTATATATATATATATATATATTATGTATAGATGTGTATGTGGCTAGATATAATATATATGTCTACTCCATCCAATCAGTTGTATTTCTTCTAAAGAACTATATAGACACATACATCATTACAGCATCCCTCAAAAAATGTCCCTATAAATTCTGGTTTAAAAAATGGTGATAGACTAAATATACCTTATCTCCTGGTCCCTGCCAAAATTCTTTGCCATTTCTTATGTCGCTTTGGATTGCATGATTGTATTTCAATGAAATGTAGGGAAAATGTGACTAGCATAACCCACACCATACACTAATCATAGACAAAGTCTCAGTACCTTATCAGACTTTCGAGTGGATGAAATAAAAAACAACAACAACAGTGTTTTAATTTGAAAAGTAGAAATGTTGATAAATGACTAAACACAGAAAGTTAGTGTGTGGTAGACCTTCATAATGGAGACTTCTGGGGAGTCAGGGTTAGGATAAGGAGCTTGCAGTAGGAAAGGCTGCAAAAATAGAAAAAAAATTCTTGGTTACCAGTTACGTTTTTGGACAGACCTAATTTTATTTTCCCACTGGTGACTGAATGATTACCGAACCTATGCAAGGATCTAAAGAAAATTAGTAAGTTTAAATTTTATTTGTCTGCTTTATACAATAACTATTTTTTGCTGGATAACTTTTATATGATGTACAAAAGCATATACTGGTATCTGACTTGGCCTACAGTTTTAGAATAGAAATCTGTGGAAATAAGTCTCTGAGGGTCATAAATGACAATCATTTATGTATAGTACATTTTTAGCATCCTGAGGCAGACAGATACCAAGTGACTTAAATATGCAGAGAATTTCACATGTTAACAAGAACAGTTATTTCCAGATACTATTTCCTTGAGGAGATTACTTGCTTCATTTTTAATCATGACCACTTCTCTTTGCATGTTACTCAATAAGTAATGAGTTAATAAAAGTAATTTAAGAAATGAAAACTGGCACTGTGCTTTTTGAAGATTTTGGCATCTCAACTAGCTTTATTTACTTAACACCACTCTACATTCGATAGTAATTTTCTTTTGGCATCATAAAAATAAAATTTACAACTTAATCAGCACTGCTCACACACAGAGCAAATATGCCTCATTTGTAACTTATGATTCCAAATTATTTTTAATAATTTAACGTAACAAGCTTTAATTTAAATCTTCTAGTGTTTGATACCTTCTAAAACAGACATTGCTATGAACTGCAAAGGAATAGAGTCAATGTCTAGAAATCAGCCTAAGGCTAGATGACACAGAGGAAGTCATAACCTCTCAGTAGGCTCACTTTCTCTTGATGTCGAAACAGATTTTGAAAAAAAATATATCTGAAAACATTCTCAACAGAAGATTCTACACTTAAAATGAGTCGTTTGATCCCAAGCTCATGAAGATCTTGTTTGAGTAGTAATTATTCTTTAGAAATGGTGAATGAAAAAGTACATGCAATTCCATTTTCCTGTAGGAATGTCTAAAAATAAGGTAAGCCACCTTGCACTTATGAACTTCACAGTCATTGAAGTTACAAGAAATGTCAGAGGATCTGGGGATGTGGTAGAAAAGACATAGTCAGATCAACAACACATCCTCATAAGATTTTAAGGGGACTTAGATCTTCTCTGCCCATAGCAGAGTCCCACCAGTCCTGGACTTAGAGCGTAGCTTAAGTGGAAAAAAAGCTGGTTAAACTGTGTGATTTATTGATAGTTAAGAGGACTGCTAGGCCACTGGTCATGTGTCTGTACACCTGCACACATTCTCTGTCTCTGTCTCTGTTTCTATGTGTGTCTCTGTCTGTCTCCTCAGTGATGATACAGAACCAATGAGGCTGTATTCCATGTAGTTCCAGGACAGCCAAGGCCCATCTAGCAACTTCAGAAAGTACATGGAATTCCTGGCATGAGGAAGAGCTTCATAGTGAGCTGCACAAATAGACAGATATAACGGCAGCTATAATTGCTATGCAAATATATGTCATGCATATGGTTATGTGATATTAGTGGCAGATAACAAATATCAAAAAGATATTTCAATAACCCAAATTTCTAGTGGAAAATTATCTATGTTAAGGTCAATTAAAATGATTTATGATTACAGAAGGTTAAACTACAAGGTTAAATATACAGTTCCTACAAGAAGTCAAAACAAAAATAAAATAGTGAGCAAGAAAACTCCAAGTCATTAATGGCATCCATTTTTTCCTTTCTTACTCAGTAATGTGTTATGGCGTGAGAACTGTGAGCAGGTCAATCTCTGCTTTGGTCTTAGTTTCAAGGCATCTGTCAGTGTATTTGTCCTAAGTATCTGGGACTAGGGAGACACACATATCCTTATTGAGTTATTACGCCTCCTCAGTGAGTCTGGATTCTATAAAAGCTAAATATTTTAGAATTACTTTTATTCTGTCTAAATGAGTATTAAATATCTCACCAATTCCAATGCTACAGAATATGCAGCTGGCTTACACTATTAGAAAAAAAAATGTTTCTGTGGTCCCCAGCATAGACTTAGTAGACTTCTAAAAATATTTCGGTTCTATAAGAATTTCATCTTCTACATCTGGCTTTGAATCCATGGTCAGTGAAACTAGAGCTCTGTGAAAAGAGACTACTGAGTCAATTGTATAATAACTATATTGAATCAGAGCCTTTATTAACACTATTGAACACATATAAACTTTGCAACTATTCTCTTCAGTGAAAAGTAGCATTATTGTCATCATCAAGGGAAACTATGGTTAGGATATGTATGAGAGAAAAATTAAAATAAAGTAAAATAAACTCAAACCTTTAAAATCAATAAATAGATATTAGCAAAGAAAAAACCAGGAAACTCATATTTCAAGCAGCAAGCAATGGGATTATAGGAAAACACAGAACAGATAAGGTATTTTCTGAATATGTCAAGTTATTTGATCTTGGTGATCTGTGTGTCTTTCATGCCTTCTTGTCTTGGGTGATTTACACTTTCAACCAAATTCTTCATTGCTTAGAAAAATGTATCCAAGAATAAAAGAAAATTCTTCATAGTTTATCCAGGCACATGATATTTTGTTTCGAGCAAAAATGTTTCCCAATATTCATGTGTCAAAGATTGAAAGATAGTTTTGATAAATATTTCAAAAATTTAATAGTTACATTCTTGCAGAAAAGAATATTACTGTTGGAGAACCATTCATTTATCCAGCATACTGACATTACAAAATCATTGCTTGATGGATAGTTTGGCTCTTCATATAGTCAATCTTTCATGAATAAGGCAGAGTCGGGGTGTGGTATTACCATGGTATAGGGAAGTATGAAAAATGGATTTTCATAAAATAATTTATCAGGGTCTGTGAGAAATTTACATCTACATTAAAGGCAGGGAGAGTATGAAGTTTGGCCGTTTTCTTTTGTGGTTCAGTTGTGCTGTATCTTCTCTCACTGGGTGAAGTATCACTGACATAGGGAATAATTGTGTGTATTGATATTTGAATGAATCTATTGAGCACTTTGTAGTGATATATATTAGAAGGGAGAAATTGTGATATTTGAAAACATTATTTTATCATATGGATTTCTAAACCAAGCATAAAATTTCAATAGAAAATAAAATGTGGACTTTGGTTTTGCTAGCATAGTTAGATGGATACCATATAAGTTACAATGGACGAATAAATAAGGAAAACTATGACTGCTTGAAAGGTCTTAAATATATAAATAAGTGGAAAACCACAGAGAAAATCCCTATGCTGTCTTGTTTTTCTTCATGATGGAAACTATCTTTCATCTTTAAATCATGTGTTGAAGTAAGGAAGTGAATTGTTTTGTCTTTCAGGTGGGAGTCAAATGTGAATTTAGACAAAGACAAAGGTGATTTCTTTAGGCCGGAGAAACCATCTGATGAAAAATAAGAAAATATGTCAGCCTGAAAATCATAACAATGACCAGCAGATCAGTATACCTTCAAGGATGCAACAGTGGCATGCAATTCTTACCGGTAATCAGTAGGTATCTAATTGGACTTAGCAGGAATTAATATCTGGTATCGTAAACCTAGCCAACTTCATATGGGTAGTGAAATCATGAACCCTAAAGGACAACCAATTGTTGCCACTTTCCTAAGCCATTATAATATCTGTCTGCATTCAGATTACTTATCTTTATACCCACAGAG
Source organism: Pachyuromys duprasi (assembly GCA_028658305.1). NCBI lineage: Eukaryota > Metazoa > Chordata > Mammalia > Rodentia > Muridae > Pachyuromys > Pachyuromys duprasi. The sequence continues at coordinate 74,132,121 of CM053753.1, read as the reverse complement.
TTAAGTGTAGCTCTCACTCATCACTAAAGAAGCTTCTGATTGCAGAAGATTGCAGACCATCACAGAAATTCACAACTGTTCCAAATACAAAGAACAAACTGGCTGAAAGATAACCAAACCCATACACTAATAATACAACCTTTATGCCTAAGGAACATCACAGAAAAGGGTGTAGAGAGATTGTAAGAGCCAGAGGACCAGGTCTTTTGCTACAAGAACTGTCTTATATGTGTCATCTATATATGACAGGGAAGCTGTGCCCATGAAATCTCAACAATGTGGTTGCGTAAACAAGAATAACACAATGGTAATAGCAGTTGACATGCCAACTTGGAAAGGAAAATCTTACAAAACCCCACTCCTAAAGGGCAATTGATGACCATTGAGAGAGGGGTATGGAACATCCTGACAGATCACCCAATCCCCAATGGTCATCTCTAAACACATATACATACAAGCAATATCAAAAGAACTCAGATGATTATACTTACATATGTATACATACATTACACATATGTACATAACAGTGAAAATTAAAGAAGAGGTCAAGAATTTAAGAAGCAGTAGAGGGGACGCAGAAAGAGATGGAGAGAAGAGAAAGAGAAGTAGAGATGATATAAGTACAGTAACCAAGTATGAAATTATCAAAAAAGGAAATATGATAATTGATGAGTTTTGAGGGTAATATGAATAATAGGAAGTCTGGAATAACTTTAGGAGAGGGGTTATATTGAACATGAGATAAAATTACATTGGAGAGAGAATCTAGGAAACCAAAAATACCAAGTTCAATAAATTAATATAAAATCAAAATGAAGAACTATTAGTCATAGAGATTTTACAAAATAATGAGTTAATAGCAGAAATTGCCTTATAAAAGCAAATACTATACGGCATAAAATGACACAGAAAATCAAAATTTTATATGATAAAATGTAAGTCATGAAGTTAAACCATTTGGTCTAGAAGACGGCAATTTGGAAGCCTCGTACAATACTAAACATGCTCTAAGAGTCTCTGGTTAGTATTTGTCTTTGTTAGGGTTATTATTGCTATGATGAAACATCATGACCAAAAGCAAGTTGTGGAGGAAAGGGTTTATTTGGCTTGCACTTCCAAATCATAGTTGATCACTGAATGAAGTCAGGGCAGGAACCAGAAGGCAGGAGCTGATTCAAAGGCAATGGGTGGGTTGGGGCAGAGAAGAGGTGTGCTGCTTACTGGCTAGCTCTCTGTGGCTTGCTCAAGCTTGCTCTCTTTTAGCCACCAGCCCAGGGATGGCTCCACCCACAATCGAGGGGCCTTACCACATCAAATACTAAGGAAATGACCTATAAGCTTGCCTTCAGGCATATCTTATGGATGCATTTTCTCAATTGAGGTTCCTTCATCTCAGCTTACTACAGCCTATGTCAAATTACATAAAACTAGCTAACACAGCAGGAATTCAAATCAGTAGATTTGAAATCTACCCCAAAGATTGCATGCAAAGTTTTAATAGGAATTTTGTTGATAATTCTCAACTTTGAAAGTAACCAAAATGCCCTTAAACAGTAAATAGGTTAAAAAAATGGGTGGTACAGCTACACAATAGGCTGCTATTCAAAGATCAAGAGAAACGAGCTACAAAGTCACAAGTACAGAAAGAAGAAACTTAAATGTGTATTTCTAAATGGAAGAAGCCAACAGGTAAAAGCTACCTGTTTTGTGATTCCAACAATATTTTTTGGAAAGGCAAAAATATGAAAAGGTTGACAAATAACCTCCAGGGATCAATGGAAGGTAAAAAAGGGAAAATAAGAACATTAAGGATTTTAGGGTACTGAAACACTGCTGGACTGAATGTTTTTTCAAGGTCTGTGGAATATATACCAATGAGCAATCCCTGCTGTAAACTACATATTTTAATTTACTGTTATTAAAATATTGTTGATAATAATGTATCAATATAGGTTGATCAAGCTTAGCAAAAATTTCTGATAGGTTGTGAGGTCTATTCTGTGAGAGGAAATATATGTCTGGCATTGTGAAAATGGAAAAACAAAAATGAAAACAAAAACTCTGGGTAGAAAAGAAGGCCACAGGCTGAACATGGGAGAATATTAACATTATGCCAAAAGGACATGTACTTAAACTGCCTTCTAAGTATATTTATACCCATAAACCAATAGGGCTCTCAGCCTCAATCTAAGATGCCTCCTTAAGCATCAGGGAACAGTCAAAGCAGGAACTGACTCAAAAACCATGCAAAGTACTGGGAATAAATGAGAGATCAGTCCTTGGCCTAAGCAGGACATCTGTGTCACCCTCTACCAAGCCCAGGTAACATCTTAGAAGATGTGCTGGAAAGACTGTGGCAGCTACAGAATAGGGAGAAAAACAGTGAAAAACTATATTCTAAATACAACATGGTTGATGCAATGATGGACACAATAGCAGCTGTGACTGCTTAACTAGGACTGAAAAAATGACAAAGGACCATTAATGTCAGAAGGATTGATTAGAAAAAATGAAGGTGGCAGGTAGTTGGAGTAGAAGGGAGAGAGAGGAAGAGAGTAGGAGAAGCAAAGTTCTGTGTATTGTATACAAGTAAGATATTGAAAAATTGAAAATCATCCCCAAACAGTCTAATTAATATAGGATCAAAATTAATATTAACTTTCAAAAGAAAAATACTAAATAAACAAAGTTAATAGAAGAAATAGTCTTCCTGAGGGTAGAGCACACCAATTCATTCCCCAATACCAGATGGTGAGCCCTAAAAAGACATGTAACATTAGACTGAGCAGGCTCTATTTTCTGTTTAGGAATATATATGTATATACATTATAGGTATGTTAAAAACAATTAATGAAAAAAGAGGACATGAGCTTGGTAGAGAGCAAATAGGGTATCTGGAGAGTTTGGAAGGAAGAAATGATATAATGATATAATCTCAAAAAATTTTTAATGTAAGATCTTAGCAATTAGTATGGCTAAGATCAACATCTCAAGCAACAGCCTATGCTGGCAAGGGTGTGGAGAAAGGGGAATACTCCTCCATTACTGATGGGAGTATAAATTTGTACAATCTCTTCAGAAATCAATCTGACACTTTCTTAGAATATTGAGACTAGCTTTACCTTAAGACCTAGCTATATCACTCCTGGTTATACACCCAGAAGACACTCCACTATACAATAAGGACACTTGCTCAACTCTGCTTATAGATGCTATTTTCATAATAGCCAGAATCTGGAAACAAACCAGACACCCCTCAGTGCACAAAGCTAAAGTCCAAGTGGATCAAAGACCTCAACATAAAACCAGACACACTAAACCGGTTAGAAGAAAAAGTGGGGAAGACCCTAGAACTCATTGGCACAGGAGACTACTTCCTGAATAGAACACCAACAGC
>CM053753.1:74084797-74128224 GCA_028658305.1 Pachyuromys duprasi | reverse complement strand
GTGCACCACTGAATGACCTTTTTTAGAATTGCTGCATTAACATTTGGTAAAGGAACAGGATCATCATCTCCTTCATCATCCATTCCCAAATCTTCCAGCATGGTCTTGATGGTCACTGATTGTTTGGCAATTTCTACATCAACTTCAAATATCTCTCCATCAGAACTCTGCAACTTTATCGAAGGCATGGTGCTCGGTCTCAAGACCGCAGGCCCGAGGCGGACGGGCGGAGTTCACACAATGAGAGCAACAGCGAGGACAAGGCCACTACCCTTTTCAAAGATCTTAATGAAACTAGTGAACACCGCACTGGCCCAGTACCCTGTAATTCAAGGTGTGTGGTTGTTGAATGAAACATTCCAAGCCAGCAGGTACAGAGAGACTAAAAGGTAGCAGGGGTCACTAAAATATGTCATTTGAAAAAACTTGATCTAATCCTCCTATCTACTCCATCCCCTATGTTTTGAGAAAGCAAACAGAATCATATTAGAGAGCTAAGAAGGCTTTGTATACAGAGGCTTAGAAGTTATTTCAAAATACGGAAACTATTCTTTGGGCTATGCCTAGCTGACACCTCAACTAGCCAGGGCATACTTGCATACATCAAATTTCCCTTCTCCATGCAGATGTCACGAAGGTGAGATCTCCCAGTGTCTTGAGATTTTGGGGAGACCACAACTTGAGCCTCTAGCAGGCATTAGGAAATGGGCAGTATATATGTTTATGTGTATATGATGTATAATGTATACTGCTTGTAATTAGTCGCCTATGGATTTCTGCTTCCCTGCAAAGGAGCTTTTCTATTCCCAGATAAAACATGAGAAAGTTTACCCTGCCTCTGAGAAAGCTGCCCTTGTCACTGAGATTGCTGATGTCAAGATAAAAGGATCTTTAGTTAACAGAATTGCCAGTTAAACTTGAGATAGTTCTAAAGATAATAGTATCTCAATACACTGTATATCAGGCATCTGTGATCTTTTTTTTTTCTTTTCATTTTACCTTTACATATAGTGTTTCCATGTGTCTTCTCCATAACTTTTTAAGACTGAGAGAACAGTCATTATCTTCATTTCTATAATGGGAGAAATGTGGCTTAACAAAATAAGACGCATCACCCGATTACTTTTCAGAACAAGATGGGGTTCATCACAGTTTGGCTTACTTTCAATTCCATTCTCCTAAAATACTCATCAACAGAAATGAATTTTTTCATTTATCTGCTGATAAAAAAGTAAAAATAAAAGTGTAAGTTACTTGGAGGAAAGATTGCAACTTGATATTCATTGCATTATGTCTGATTATATTTGTGTCTAGGAGAAATGCATTTGTTTAACTTGTCTTTCTCCCATGTCCTCTAGGCACTTTCCCATGAATGCCTGGGTGCAATTAATGGTCATAAAACTTCAAAACTTTATATCTGACTTTATGAATTTTCTTTTATTTTTTTCTCAGATTCTGGAAGCTACTCAGACCCAAATGGCCTTTATTCATCTAGTACCTCTCCCTCACCTACCTTGACTATCATCCTGAAAAGATTCCTCATAATGAAGGCACAAAAATAGCAAGTGATGGTTTCTTGGTAATGTTTTTTTTTAAAGACTAAAATACCTTTTTTCATTAAAAAATAATCTATTATGTATTTATTCATTCCTTCAAAACATTTACTAAAAAACCACAGGGAAATAAGCTTGGGGAGAGAGACTGGGAGGGAAATAGATTTAAAACATAACGTAAAATAGGTCTCCATATCCAAGCTCCTGTACACTTGACAAGCTCAGTCACAATGTTGCGTTACATTACACATTAGATGCACTGAAACATCCAGGGAAGCCTTTATGGTCTAGCGATAGGATGTACAAAGAATGAAGATATTGCAGCAATACTATACATTTGAGAAAGTGGAGGCATTTATTTCTACTGATAGGGCCCTAACAGCACCAAAAGGGGCTCGAATGGAGAGGCAGAAGAGTTGGTATTGTGCTTCCACTTCTCAATGACAGTCCCATGCAGAAGAATGCAGCCCAAAGGCCACTTGGAACAGAAAGAAACATGCACCGGTGATTTAGTGGCAAATGGCTAGTGTACGGAGGGGTTCTCCAATCTTCCACTTGGGTGATGAGAAGTGCTTTGTTGAGTCTGTATGTACATTTCAATATTCATTTATACCCCTCAGATGCTTTCAGAATAATCAGAAATGTCAAGTAAAAACTTTAACCCAGGAGAGAAGAAAAAGCACACAAGTAAAATACAAACATGAGTCATATGGTTCTAAACAGGTGGGAAAGTAGATGTGAAGAGAAGAAAGGACACGGGTTTCTTGCTGCTTTTCTTTACGGAGGAATTTTTTTTTAATTCACTTTACATCCTGGTTGTGTCCCCATCCATCTTTGCCTCCCAGTCCCACCCTCCCTCACTTCTCCGCCCCTCCCCCTCCCTATTCCTCAGAAAAGGTGAGCCTCCCCCCCTTCCCCCCATCCACCCTGGCTCATCAAGTCCTTCGCGATGGAGCCGGAGCCTGTTCTCTTTCCCTCTGGCCTGGCAAGGCAGTCCTGCCAGGTAGAAGTGATCAAAAAGCTGGCAAGAGAGTCCACGTCAGATGTGGCGGCCACTTCCCTTACTAGAGGACCCACATGAAACCTAAGCTGCCCATCAGCTACATCTTTGTAGGGGGCCTAGGTCCAGTTCATGCATGGTCTAGCCTCAGCAAGCCCCTCTGGGCCCTGGTTAGTTGCCCTGTTGGTCTCCTTGTGGAGTTCCTGTTACCTCCAGGTCTTTTTCTCTTTCCTCCTACTTTTCCACAGCACTCCCTAAGCATTGCCAGATGTTTGACTGTGAGTCTCAGTATCTGTTTTGAGGTGCTGCCTCTTAGAGGACAACTCTGGTGAGCTTCTGTCTACAAGCTTAGCAGAGTGTCATTCAGTGTAAAAATGATGAGCCTTATAGAGGCAATTATGTATTAATAATATCAAGGAGAGAAGACAATGCAGCCAGGCCTGATGAGACCTTATAGGCTAGGGTCAGGTAGAAGGGGAGGAGGTCCTCCCCTATCAGTGGACTGGGGGAAGAGCATGGGAGGTGTAGAGGGAGGGAGAGTGGATTGGGAGGGGATGGGGGAGGGGGCTACAGCTAGAACACAAAGTGAATAAATTATAATAAATAAAATAAATTTAAAAATAATATCAAGAGACAGGGAGGGATATTTAGCCAATTAAATACTCGAGTGACTTTCAGGACTTAGTTCAGATGAATAAGATTTACTTATTTTATTGTTAATAGGATTTTGTTTACTTCCTACCTTCTTTTTATTTTGAAACATTCTGGCATCCTTTGGAAAAAGGTTTTACAAATAAAAAAGTCAAATAGATCTTTCTTAATTAGTGTAACTCAGATATAACGAACTCAATGGCAAAAAGAAATCAGCCAATTAACATGTAAATCAGCAAATTAATCCAGTAGTCTAACAGTTGTTAACTATAAATGGGAAAGTGTGGTGAACTTATTGTTTGGAGTAATCAGTTGGCTGAAAAGGCTAAAGATCGTGAATTGATTTGCCTATTAGTGCTAAAGTGTATGTAAAGGGGAAATCCCATGGATGCCCCAGTCCCAAAGAGTAAAGGGGTGCTCTAATGCTCAAGAGAAGAGCAAACTGAGGTCACACCCTCAAGTAATGCTAGAATTCCATCCTGGTAAAGGGATACCAACATGAAAGAAGCCAAGTGGCTTTCTCACAAAAATTTAATCTTTAATAAGAGTATCTGAAGAAAACGTTGGGGAGTGAGTGAAAGCACTGCCATTGTGTCAGTTTTTAAGTGCTGAGGAATTTTAAGAATAAAGACAACCATGCACTTTGAACATGCTTAGTTGCAATTTCTGATTGGAGGCCTCTTGTAGTAATGTTAAGGTGGGATGATTGCATGTCTATGGAGTTAGCAAGGCTGATGTGCATCTGTTCACTGTGGATAGTCTTGTAGGATGAAAAGCTAGATACTGGTACACTGGATCTATATTCCCAGACATGAGACAAATAAGCAGGAAGACAAATCTCCTGCTAAATTCCTTGGGAAATGATGAGCTATATGGAGGCAATGTATGTATTAATAATATTACGAAGATGGATCCTGAAGCAAACAGGACTTTCTGTTGGCAGGTCAGAATCCTTCAGGAAAGAGCTCTCCCTGTCCACTCACACAAGGATTCCTACATTAGACCTCAAGGGAAGATGAAGACAAGCCCCACTTTCCTGAAACATTGCTGCAATTTTTATCTCCTTTAGGTATCCAAACGGAGTTAATTACAGGAACTGGAGGCATGAGGAGTAGCATGTCTTCTGTTTAGTGTTCAGTGAAAGTACATTTTCATTTAAGAGTAAAATAGCTTTCTCATTTAGATTTGTTGAGACAAGTCTTATTGGTTTTGAAACTTGTCCGAAAATACTAAAGATATGTATTTTGATTGTGATTAGAAAATTGTAATGAATCGATAATTCTGATATTTAAAAGTTCATTGAATATTTTTCTCCTTATATAATTTAGGTGTGTGTGTGTGTGTGTGTGTGTGTGTGTGTGTGTGTAGATTTTAGAAAGACTGTCATGGTAAGAGTCATGTAAGACACCTTGTTCCAAGTTGCAAAATTCCAAACTCAGACACTGGCAAACTCTAAAGGGCAGAGAAGAACAGAACAAGGCAGGAACTTCTTTTGCCTCCCTCTACATGTCACAATATGGCCTTGATTTTCCTTTGTGTTCCTCTGTCTACACATGCCTGTCAAGAACTAGAAAATGCTTGAATCCTAGTCAGAGTTATGCATGATATTCTCCCTCTGGATATTTGCTTTAATAGGAAAAGGAAATAAAATTATACACTGCACATATGGAACATGGATTTTGATTGCTAACCACCATACCATGAGAAACATGTATTCCTAAAGGAATGAATAATAACCAGGTATTTTTGCAGATGGTAAGGTAGAACTGATGGACCTTTGCCATGCACAAAGATTTAACCTCAGGGGTAAAATTTGGAGCCATGAGATCAATTTCTCAAAGTCTAGTGTGCTTTAAAATTATGTTCAGCCTTTATAGTAATTTTTTAAGGCTTTTCACTAAAGTCAACCATCATTTTTTTTGGATTCCCTCCACAAATACTTATTGATCCTTCACTAAAGCACTATACACTAGTGACCCAGCGAGAGTTCAAATGATAGAACATGAACCTCAGGAAGCACACGATATAACATTGAGTAAGGTAAGAACTGAAAAGCTCAAAATGACAGACAGAGCTGCAAACCAGGCGCCCTTTAAATGTGTGATTAGAGGATCCTCTCTGTTCTCTGTTTATACTCACAACCAGCAATGAACAAAGGCTTTCCTTTCCCTACATCTACAGCAGCATTTGTTGTCACTTTCATTCTTTATGGTGGTCCTTCCAACTGTGTGAAGCAAGGATGGGGTGAAGAGTTGTAAAAAGGGAGGAATAGGGGGTTAACCAAACTAAGGATGCATTAAGAAGCCTTAAAAATTACTAGTTTGCAAGTTATTCAAAATATAATGTAAAAAAATGAACAGATATTTCCTGTAAGGTGAATAACACTGCTTCAAGAAAACATGGGTCCTTATGTGAAAATCTCAGTGCCCAAAACTGGTTATTTTTTATTTAATAATTGGTCAGAAAAGTCTCAGAACCACCCAAAACAATATAGGGTGTTACCACTTCTCATATTGCCCACCACAAGTAGATGGTTAACACACAGACACACACACACACACACACACACACACACACACACATACACATACACACACTTCAGTTGAAGAGCATAGAGAAGTTAACCTTAAACGGACCAGGAATTTTTCTTGTGGCTAGCTTTCATAGCACTGAAAAGTGTTCTGCATATTGCTGGGGAAGAGAAGACACCAATGCTTGGCTTTGCATTAACAATACTGGCTTACCAAGGAAGCTGTACCCGTTGTTGCAACAGAGGCAAGAACTGTTTCTGGGAGTGACCAGCAAGTCTCTTGATTATATTTGAAGCCTGATCCACTGAAGGGAATTCATGCCTGTTACTGTAAACATGCTTAAAACACATGATAACAAGTCACTAACCCAAAATTAGATTCTAAATTGATAGCATTTTGCTATATGATCTTGTGTGAAACTGTCTTCTAAATATTTATGTTTCTACCCATAGATTTGTGATGCTTCTTGATGTTGGTCAGAGGAGCTGCCGATGGCTGTGGGTAGTAGTTAATGCAGAGACTCAGAACTGCTCAAAGTGCTGAGAATTAGAGACTATAAGTGTTCAGCCTTCTAAGGGACTCATGCATCAAACACCCCATTCCTAAGACTCAGAGGACATCATGGAAGAAGTGAGTGGAAAGAAAGCAAGAACCAGAGCCTCAGGAGGAGTGCTGAGAAATGCTGACCTTTGGACATGACATTGCACACATGAACTCACAGAACCTGTGGTTGCCTGTGTGGGAACTGCATAAATGCAATCCAATTTTAAAATCTCAGCATAGAAGAGGAAGGGCTCTGGAGGGCACACTCCTGGGTTAAAAAGAAAGAAAAAGAAAAAGAAATTATGGGTCATTGGTGGCTGCTGAGAAAGAAGAATTACTTTTCTTTAGTGGAATGGCTATTGGAAGGTTGCCTATAACCCCAGTGGATGACCCAGACTCAGCTACTTATGGGCAGCACTGACTGAACTCAGTGGGACATGACATCAAGAGAAAGATGTGTTGGGAATTGATGGGTGGAGATGAAGGGGGGAGTGGGGCTGGATATAATCAAGATACACGTACAGTGCCATGCTGTAGAGATGAAGAGCCGTACAATTCCTATGGTGAGCTTTTGTTTATTTGCTTCATTTATTTTTTTTCTTGTTTGGTGCTGAGGATTTAAAAATTGTGCATTGGTCAAGCTTATTTTTGAAAGTAATTAATCCAGCTTCAAAATACAAGACACAATAAATTTGGCCCCATACATTGGCAGCTGCTAGAGACTTAAGTATGCAGGGCACACTTATCTTTAGAATTTTCTGTAGTTGAGAGAAAGGCAGAACAGAGAGGGGGCATTGATCTGCTGTTACTTATTATGGTGAGACTCTTGGCTTAGTCTTTGGACTAAGGAGGCTAATAGGGACAACTGTGTATTTCTGAAAACCCCCCACCCATTTTCATCCTCTCTAACATACCCAAACTGCTGCCTACCTGTCCTCCAGTAATCTCTTGCTACATTCACTAAAAGTTTGTATGCTATCCATGATTATGCAAGGATTCACACTACTGTGTTATTATAAAGAATATCTTTTTTCAAAAAGGATACACTGTGTACATGAATGAAGATATTAAAGAATAAAAATCAAACAGAACCATGCTGTAGACATGAAGAGCTATAAAATTCCTGTGGTGTGCTTTTTGTTTATTTGTTTGATTTATTTTTCTTGTTTGGTGCTGAGGATTAAAAATTGTGCATTAGTAGAGCACATTTCTTCCTTCTCTAGGCTCACAAAAGCAATACTTACTTCATGAATTTTGGATGCTCATCTACAAATGTATGTGGAGTCCTTCAACAGCTCATAGGAAATATTCTCACCTCATAAAAATTCTCAAGCAGATATAATACAGCTATCTATGTAAAGATGCTACTAATGGTAAGAATGTTAGCTATATAGTAGATTAATGGGGCCTCGTACACATTAACTGCAGAAAAGAAAAGACCACCTTATCAATGATGGTGCTTCCAAATCTGTATAGTGTCAAAGCCTTCCAGTGACAACATTCCCATTCTCCTTATCTTTTGACCAGATGCTGACTCTGAGCCTTCATCAGTGGGGGCATAAGAAGAGACAGCATACATGCAATAAGAAGAGAAGGTAACCATCAGATGCCATCTTGGATTGTCCTTCTGTGCTCCAAGGTCAATAGGTTTTCAAAAGAGCAGAAGGATGTCTAGTTCTACCTCAGACTAAAAAAGTTACGTATATAGATATTTCTCCATTGATATTCAGAAGGTTACCGTATTTTCTTCATTCAGCTAGAGTTGCATGTCTTCTACTCTCATGGATATGTTACGAATAAACCAGACTGGCTTTCTTAACCCTACGAAATTCTCTAAAAAGCATTTTAAACCTTGGCTAGCATTCTGAGGAGAAAAGCTTAAATCTCATCATTGCAAAGTCCAAGGAAATCAGAATATGAACCTACCATTGATATATATTTTCTTTTGATATACACAATTTTACTAAAACTGCTGACTTAGAATTTGAGATGCGGAGCCGTTTCCTCTGAACATTGTATAAAAGCTTAGGGTTTCAACAATGTTCATCATCTTTCCTAGTTATATGCTATTGCCTGCTGGTTTGACTGCATGATTTTTGTACATCTAGAAGCCCTTTCAACCACATTCAATCTATATGCCAAATGTAAACGACTATTATTCACATCATAATTAATAACCTATGCCTCATCTAAAAGGCACTTCATTTAGCACTCTAGGAAGCAGTTTCTGAGCTGTTTGCCAAGATTCACATTTGAGCAGAAATATCATGGACTCATGTGGATCTCCATTTTCTAGGAAGATACGTGAGATGGAAGTTGGCAAATTGTAGTTGCACTTTAGAGTGTCTGGTGAAATTATTTTGGATCCTTGATGTATGGGAAAGTGGTTTGAATGACTGGCCAGACCAGATACTGCACATTCTTGTGCCAAGGAAGCCAATGTAGAACACTGGCCCAAATCAAGGGAGAAAGATGCTTAATTAGGAGAGTGACTAGCTCTAACAAGCAGATGATTTAAATGTTTGGTGGGGAAAGTTATTGGTCAATTGAAAGTTATTGGTCAGCTATGGTCTGAAGACTTTCTCTTAACATAACAATTTGTCTTCAGACTTTTAAAAACCTCCAGTAGACTCAACACTAGCCAAATATTTAGTGGTTTTTGTGAAGTTTTTTTTTTTTCTGGTGTTCATGTCAACTGCAGTTCTTCAGAAACCCATTTAAAAATGTTTCTTTTCCATATGGCATTCTGGACGGGAGTGGGGGTTTCAAATTTAGGATTGTGACAAAAAAGGAATAGTCTTTCTAACTTTTTAAAGCTCTTATAGTGAATTTGATTTATATCACACCAAGTTTGAATGCCATGTTTATCATTAGGATTGTGATTTTTAACAAAAAAGATAAAGGTATATATTTTCTTGGCAACTAGAATCATGGTGTACATGATATGTCACTTTGTTTTTGACTTTCATCGTGTACTGATCATAAGTCTGATAAACTGAAGCCATAATGAGTATTGAAAGATGAATCAAGTCAGTTTTATGACAACATTTACAGACCATATTCAACCCATATTCAAGGGCTCTGAGGAGAGTTGTTAAACCTCATGGCTACATTGTGTGTAGCAGGGAACCAGACTTCCTCACATTTCCCTGCACTCTTGAGGCTGTCACTTCACTCATTGTCATGTGTGTAACTACCAGAAAAGACACATTTGAGGCTCTTCTGAGAAGCCTTGGAGTGCCTGCCAAGTCTTTGCTTCTCACCAGGGTGGTTCTGCAGCCCTAATTTGCTATACTTTATTTTCTATCATCTTCAACCCCATCCTTTAACTGTGGCTACACTTTCTTAAGCCAGAGAATGTGTGCCCAACCCAAATGTATCCATGGAATGGGCAGAGCCAGAAAAGCATCCAGCTGGAGAACTCTGCTCAACAAAAATGATGGAATGACTGAGCCCATCAGGTCCCTCTTTTAGAAGCCGTCTGACGGGCTTACAAAGTAAGAGTTGGTAGTGGCAAAAGAATCTGAGAAATAAATGAAAGAAAGAGTGACTACCATGAGGAGTGCCCTATAGGCAACATAGCCTGTATGAATGAAGATCCAATATCTAAGTACCAAATTATAAAATTTAGAGAGGGAGAGGTAATGAGAGCTAGAGCAAGAGCGAGAAAGAGAAAGAATAGAAGAAGTATGTGTTACTGGGTGCTTTGAAAGAAGAAATAGGTAGGAAGCAAGGCAGAGGGGCTATTGAGCCATGAACTTGGCAGAGTAACAGTGGTGTACTCATCCGCAACCAGTCACAGACAATCAGAGACTGTCTCATTGTGTTTGTACCTCCTGCACTCTACCAGCTTGGCTGAGGAGGCACTGAAAGTCTTCCATGTCTTTCTTCATCTGAGAATACATCTCTAATAATTAAGATACAAGGGGTTGGTTTTCAATTTTCTGACAAATGGTATTTGAAACTTAAACAGTTAATATACAATGAAATGAAAGACTATTTTGTGGGTAGGTATACTGACAAATTTTATAAAATCTACAAATACGAAAATCTCCCCTCACAGGGCTCATTTGTTTAAAGCAGTCAGGGCACAGTTTTTGTAGAGGTAGGGAGGGGTTAAAAGCATTTTCTAAGGAATGAGGTTCCTTGCTTTTAAGTATTGGCCCCAATATTAGCTATGTGGAAAATCTTGGGCCCCTCTATGTCTAGGTTTCCTCTTCTATGAGATGGAGGCTAACTTTAAAACCTCATAGCACTCATTATGTGAGTTAAAAATCTATGAAGGGTTCATAATAATCCAGTTTGTCCAGACCTTCTCCAATGACTTGAGTCCTTGTGGAAAGGAAGGAATGGGGTGGATTAGAAACAACTCAGTATATGCCTACTCCTTTTGGGAGGATGGTCTTTATGCCAAACCGGGCAGTGTAGTTGGGCAGTTACACCTAGATTCCAAGACAGCTATCCACAGAACAGACACCCACCCAGAGCTCCTGAGTCTTGGCAAAGAAGATCCTGCTCTCATCGGTCACTCCCATGCCAGGGGAGGAATTTGGCTCTCGTGCCTGTCTGTCTGACTCTTCTCAGCCAGACATCTGCTGCATATGCTGTTCTTGTGTCTACTTCACCTTTCTCCAGATCATCTTGTTCCCTTATAGAAAAGAACCAAGGGCAATTTTCTTTACAACATATGTAACCACACAAAACATACATTTCCACTTGGCTCTGCTGTATTTGTGAGCCAATCAATACCATCTGTGCTAGGATATCCAATATCCCCCACTACACCCCTCCATCTAAATCTAATCCTTTCTGTGTAATTTAACAGTGTCTTTGTGCTCTAAAGCCCTTAATAATTTTTAAACAAAATTGCCTTGATACATACAATTGCTAAATATAATACAGAAATATTTATTTCTCTTGCCAGGTATAGATTTTATGGCCTGTAACTGCCTTACGCAAATTGCAGGACTCTATATGATACAAACAATGTAAGACACATTTCCAAAAAAAAAAAAAAAAAAAACCAAAACACTCCTTTGAAATTGTATTAGAAACAAACATTGCAAATTATCAGCAAGGTAATTTCCCAGGGAAAGAACCCAAGCCATCCCTGTAAGTCTGACTTTTCCTTGACTGTTCTGTGGCTCATATCTGAATATCTGATAGAAACACCGAGTCTGCATGATGGCATCTGATTTCCAGCTGCTGACTTAGGGTTATCACCACTGAAAAATATGAAGGCATCAGCTATACAGACGGGAGGGAACTCAGCTGCAAAGTAACACCATCCGTGCATTCTGGAATATATAACATACATAGCAAGCCATGTATTCATACTGAAAATAAAAAGAATAATAATTTTGGTAATCTTATACTTACAAAATTATATACAATTTCATGAACTTTCTAGTGGATCAAAAAATAGCTAAGAGGTCATTCTTTCAGTGGTTACTGAATTCCCATGTCTATGACATTTGCTATAGTGAATCTTTGAACTGTTAGTTTTTCTTGCTCACGTAACTAATGTCAATTGAACCCTCTCATGTATGCAGTATACTTGGATAGATTCCACATAGACAAGCCTCAGATCTGAGGCCCCAAGAAATTTACATTCTAACTAAAGAAATAATACATATATACATGTGGAAAATTAATAGTTACTCAGAAATATCTGTGTCCTGATTCCTGGAAATGGTGAATGATTTGCCTTACATGGCATAAATATTTGCAAAACAAAACAAAACAAAACAAAACGAAAAACAAAGGTTAAGGACCTTAAGTAGAAGACCTTACTGTGGACTGTTAGAGTAGGGCTTAGCATGGTTCTCCCCTAAGTGGGGAGAACTTCCCCGCTCTGTAAGATATATAATTTCAGAGAGATGAAGCATTTGTGGTTTTGAAGATAGACATGAATTATAAACCAAGAAGTGTGGGTAGCTTTTAGAAGTAAGAAGAGGCAAGGAAATTCTCCCCTAGAGTTCACAGAGAGGAAGTAGGACATGCTGATCCATTCATCTTAGCCAAATGGCGTGTCACATGCTGACCCCAGAGTCTAAACTAAGAGATTTGTATTGCTTTGAGCCACTGAATTGGAAGCAATTTGCTACAGTAGTAATGGAAAACTAAGACAATGCAGAATTTAGGTATAAATTGGAAAGTATCGGTTGCTGTGTAGAATGTGAAAGGTTAATAGGATCTTAGAGGTGTATACTCATAGTAGACAATCAACTCTCAGTGGAAAGAGAGGGATAGGAAATTGAAAACTATTCTTATCATAAAGTAGAGATCTTAAATTAATACATGTATTTAGAGAGTTAAAGTTAATGAGAATATCATAGTAACACTTGTATTTAATTTTTTTAATGTGAAGGGCTTTCCTCTTTATTCTAATAAAGCCTAAAATAATAAACATTTATATTTATAAATAGAACTGGATTTTGAACCCAAACTGTAAACATTATATGTCACCCTTGAAGCATTTAGTTAATGCTCAGAAAATGGGCACACTTAAGAACTAGGTAAGTTAAGAACAACGGTCAAAGCTTATTGGACTCATATGTGTTTATACAAAGGAGAATTTATCTGGTGCAATGTTCCCTAATGTCTTTCCAAAGGGATGTGTTTGACAAGGTCTCTTGAAAGAGATCTATAGGTCATTAGATGCACACCAAAATTGCTAGCTAATGTTACACAATAAAACCCCAATATTTATGTAGGTCAACTATATTTTTTCTTTATAGAATAGGTTCCATTATAGAATAGGTTTAAGCCTTGAATCACACAAACTCCATGATGAAGTTATGTTCTCTGCCTTCCTATGGTGAAAATTAATAAGAGAGATATAAATTTTAAAACACTTTTGAAATAACTAAAAAGCAATTGGAATAATTTCATTTTTAAAGAAATGCAATAGCAAAATGTTCTCAAAGGGAAAATATTAAATGTTTAAGTAGTGCATTTGCAAGATGGTCCTAGTGTTGACATCAGTCAAAAGCTAAGCTGCATTTTCCCTTGGAATCCATTTGGGTATTTAGGTCAAAATTGGTTGTAGCACTTGGGAAAATGTGGGTGAAGAGATCTGGCTGTCAGGAAAAAGAAAAAATTATCTCAATACCACAGAGATTCTTTTCAAACTTTAGATTGTCAATGTGAAATTTAGAGTTATAATTTACAGTAAAGGAAAGCATCTATTAAAGGCATACATTTCAAACATGGGAGAAGGACAAAGAAATGATTTTTCAAAACAAGAAACTCTGAACCACAGAGGTTTGAATACTTCAGTGGCAACTATATAATGCCCATCAGGAGAATGTCTAAATGTTAAGTAAGGGCAGAGTGACTTGTTCTTATAAGCTGATTACAAAACATTAAACACAGATCCACTGAAAGGGTAGAATATTTATTTAAGGCTTCTTTTTTTCAAACTTAACATAAAAATTTTACACTTCTTAGAATTGCTTTCATGTTCTTTTACTTAATTTTGTTAATATCGCAATCTGGCATGGAACCTTAAGTAAGGAGTAGAGACACTCTTTGGCCCTGTGTTTTGTACCATGAGGATCACCAGGGAGTAAAACATGATGATATTTAAATGCATATTTATATCTCACTGTGGAAATGGAACTTGTTCACATCGAGATTTTAAGTAATAATCTAAGCCGTTCCCACCGTAAGGGCCATTATTTCTGAAATGGTTAAAATCATTGTGACTAGGGTATTTTGCAAAAAACCTCAGGAGGAACTTGATCATTATTACTGTTTTGATGAATGGGATGGAAGCAAAGAACACAAACTTAGAGAAAGTAGAATATGCTGAGTCATTTTAAAAGCTCAGAGGGTAGAAGAAAATTAAGGTACTCACTATAGTATTAAACTTGAAATGGGCAGGACACTGAACATTTAAGATTCAGAACACCGGAGTCATGGAAAGGTCAAGTAGAAAAAGAATGGTTTTTGAAACTATATCATGATTTGCCATCCAACCTGTACTATAATAAGAATCGATTTTAGATTTACTTACCGGAAAAAGGCTACAAGCTTCTTTTTTAAAAAAAATTTATTAATTACACTTTATTCACTTTGTATCCCCCCTGTAGCACCCTCCCTCCGCCCCTCCCAAACCCTCCAGTGTCCATATGGGTTCCATAGTAATGAGAACAGGAACTGCCTTTGAAAAGAACTGATACAAGCTTCTTCTTCTTTTCTTCTTCTTCTTCTTTTTTAATAATATTGCTCCTTAGATCATATGATTCTCAAAACTTCTTCCACTTATGTCCAAGGAACATTGTTCCTCTCCTTGATGAATGTAAGGCTGTTCATTCTTCTCAACTCTAAAAGAATGTCATGTTAAGAAATATGCAGCTTCCTTCCTCACATTTTCCCACATCTCATTCGGAGAGCTATGGGAGGCACAGCTCTTTAACAAGAAATGAGTCTCTGAGTTAGCTGCTGCCCTCTGTAAAACAGGAGCTTCTCTGCCCCGGACTGAGAGAAGCCTTCATCCGTGAGTACAAACGTGCATATTCAGAAGCAAGTTAGGTAACATGCTCAACTAGAAAAGCAGCAGTAGTGTGTTCCCCTTCTAGGCTCAAACTCCTCCCCAGCCATCAGCTTTTGACAAGGTTTATAATACCAGATACATATTCCTTCCTATGGAGAATGCATCTAACTAATCTCAAAGCAACTGATAACCTCCGCTTCCTATCAGAGACATACCACAACTGCACCAGGACACATATTATGCCTTGGCAAGTCTATACTGTCTACAGCAAGATGGGATCGTGGATGAGTTTTCTCCCTCAGCAACTTGCATAGCACCTTGAGGCATTATGAACACTATTCAATAGGGAAGGAGTTTCCAACTTGATTTCTCTGTGTCTTAGAACTTAACTGCATGGAATCTTCAGCAAAAGGATTTTTACCACATACTGCTGCTGGGAAATCAAGAGCAATGTCAGTATGATAAATACCTGTACATATTGAACTGAGTGAGTTAAATTTTCTGATGCTCAGTTCTTTTTCTGGCAATAAACCATATAAACACCAAGTTTCAAGATCATTCAGGTAGTTATAAATCGTTTGTAAAAAATGTACTGGAAAATAAATTTATAATTTAAATTATTTTAGATTTACAGATTTTATTTTAGATTTATTTGTGATTATATAATAACATGTAAATATTATGAATAAATAATAACTATCATTAATATCATGCCTTTCAAAATGTGAGCAGCTACTCATTTAAAATAAGATATCAAATAAAGGTAAAAGATGGGAGAGGAGGACAGGGAAGAAATGAAGAAAAAACAAGTGTATAATATGAATGCCCACAAGGAAACGAACCCTTGAGTTGACCTCTTCAGAGATATTGTATTTTACTAAAACCTACCTACACACCATGTGTGTCTTTCTGCTTCTGGGATAATTCACTCAGCATGATCTTTTCTAGTCCCCACCATTTGCCTGTAAATTTCATCATTTCCCTCTTTTTAATTGCTGAGTAGTATTCCATTGTATAAATGTACCACAATTTCTGTATCCATTCCTCAATTGAGAGACATCTGGGTAGTTTCCAGATTCTGGCTATTATGAATAAAGCTGCTACGAACATGATTGAGCAAATATCCTTGTTGTATACTTGAGCATATTTTGGATATATGCCTAGAAGTGATATAGCCAGATCTTGAGGAAGCACTATTCCTAATTGTCTAAGAAAGCGCCAAATTTATTTACAAAGTGGTTGTACAATGTTACATTCCCCCAACAATGTAGGAGGGTTCCCTTTTTCCATATCATCTCCAGCACATTAGACATATAATATAGGATAAACATACTAAAATCCGTATACCTAAAGAAGCTAAGCAAGAAGGAGGACCCTTGGTAAGATGCTCAATCTTCATTCAGAAAGGCAAGTGGGATAGGCATCCAAAGAGGATGAAAATAAGGAACAAGAGAAGAGCCTACCACAGAGGGCCTCTGAAAGACTGCCCAGCAGGGTATCAAACCAGATGCTGAGACTCATAGCCAAACTTTGGGCAGAGTGCAGGGAATCTTATGAAATAAGGGGGGGGGGGTAGAAAGACCTGGAAGGGTCTGGAGCTCCACAAGGAGAACAACAGAACAACAACAACAAAAATCTGGACCCAGGGGCCTTTTCTGAGACTGATACTCCAACCAAGGACCATTCATGAAGATAACTTGGACCCCATGTACAGAGGTAGCCCTTGGCAGCTCAATCTCCAAATGGGCTCCCTAATAAGGGGTGCGGGGGCTGTCTCTGACATGAACTCAGTGGCTGGCCTTTTGATCACTTCCCCCTGAGGGGGAAGCAGCCTGACCAGGCTACAGAGGAAGATGATGAAAGACAACCCTGATGATACCTGATAGGCTAGGGTCAGATGGAAGGGGAGGAGGTCCTCCACTATCAGTGGACTGGGCAAAGCACATAGGAAGAGATGAGGGAAGGAGGTGAGGCAGGATTGGGAGGGGAAAGGGTGGGGTTACAGCTGGGACACAAAGTGAATAAATTGTAATAAATAAAAAAAATGTATTAAAAAGCCTACCTATACAATAGATACCACAATATGAGGCAATATAATTATCTCCTGAGTATATAGAAAATAGGTCAGGTTTCAGAAATGAATTTTATCCGTTTATCTGTTGATGGACCTCTAGGTTGATTCAGTTATTCATTGTAGTGAATAACACAGCACTAAACATGAGAGTGCAAATATCCAGGTGTGTGCCCAGGAGTCAAATGGTGAAATGGAAACACATCACATCAAGGCTTGGGAAGCCTCGTAGGTACAGGAGCAAGCAGGAGTGTACAAGAGAATGGGGAGGATATAAGCAGACGGTAAGTTCAGGTGTTTGGTATAAAGTTTACGTGGTATTGATGAATGAGCCTTGATCAGCTGCATACTGGGGTCCAGTTACGTGAGATCTGTAGCTTAGTTTCTCATCTCCCTATTGAGAATTTTTCAGCCCATCCCCCTCCTTCTTCTGCAAGAATGGTATTTGGGGGAGGTGTTCTCTAGCTCATGATAAAGATGTGTCCTGTTCTTTGTACTTAAGTAAGATTCCTTCATTTTGACTCTGTCTGGCATGTTCAGATCCAACTTTTGGCTGAAATATTATTTCAAAATAAATGGCCCTGGGAGAATAATGTTTTTCAGACTAGATTTCTGAGGAGCTGTTGAATCATCCTAATTCAGCATCGAGAATAACAAACTGAACGAAAAGCCATTGTGACAGGAATTGCTCTCTCTGCTAGATTTTCAGCATCTCAAGAGGGTCTAGTGGGCTTTTGAACTTTCCCCTTGAGCAAGTAGTTGGAAAGTATTTTGACTCCTGGCAATTTACCCAGTTGACTGATTAATGTGACTTAGCTATCTTAGTTCTGGTTTGTGGGGAAACAGCAACGTTTTCTCTGGTTATTTTGTGCACTCTTATAAAAGAGAAAGTATTTATGTATATTTACTCTTATATATGTGGGCTGTGTAGGCACAGAAAGTTATGAAGGAAAAATGATATGGTAACAACAAATGTGATTGCCTCTGGAGACTGCAAATATGATAAGCGGTGCCTTTCTCTTCATATTATCAATTTCACGTTGTTTAGAAGTAACTGCTAGGTTTTCTTTTACCCAAATTAAAACACATCAGCATAAGTAGAAGCATGTTACTTACTATTAATATAGCACAAGGAGTAAGTTTTAACAAAAAGGCAGTTCACTCTCTGTGTCATATGTATGTCAAGCGAAAAAACACTGACTTTTTTCTTCACTTTGTAATGTAAAAATCTATAAATCATGTTATATTAAGGAAAATCCAGCATGTTCCTTTTAGTCATTCTTTATGGATAATATAACCAAGTAAATTATATGAGAAAATCCTGTGGTACCGTTCATTCACTGGATACTTACTCCATTCCACTTAATATCGCCGGACTGTCCCAACCTGCCAGCTGTCCAAGTAATGACATCGAGAAGTTTTATTAATATGAAAGCTTAGCCTTAGCTTAGGCTTGTTCCCAGCTTGCTCGTATAACTTAAATTAGCTTGTTTATATTAATCTATGTTCTTCCACCTGGCTTCTTACCTCTCCTCAGTACAGGCACCTACTTCTTCCTCTGTGTTTGGCTGATGAAACTCTCACAACTTGATTCTTTCCCGGCATTCCTATCTCTCCCTGGAAGTCCCACCTATTCTCTCCTGCATTTCTATAGGCTTGTCAGCTCTTTATTAAACCAATTAGAAGGTGATAGAGGGAGTGTTTACAAAGTATGATGCAGCCATAAGAGCAACAATACCAAAGTCAGGCCTGTATTCAGATTTCCGCTGGTACAGAAATCAGCATTTGAACAATACAATGACAATCTTTATACAATGCACAAAAAGATCACCCCCACTCTCAATCACACATTCAACAAATATTTTTTTGGATAATAACATCTAACAGATATTCTATTACAAACTAATCCCATAAAGAGAAGACTTAGTCCTTGACCAAAAAGAAGGACAGAACTCAGATTAACAAACAGATACTCTTATAATATAGGATGAACCTACTAAAATCTGTACACCTAAAGAAACTAATCAAGAGGGAGGACTCTGGCTAAAACGCTCAATCCCCAACCAGAAAAGCAAAGCAATGGACATTAGAAGAAGAAAACAGGAAACAAGTTAGGAGCCTGTCACAGAGGGCCTCTGAAAGGCTCTGCCCTGCAGAATATCAAAGCAGATGCTGAGACTTATGGCCAACTGTTGGGCAGAGTGCATGGAATCTTACAAAATATGTGGGAAATAGTAAGAAAAGGAGAGGACAGGAGCTCCACAAAGAGAACAACAGAACCAAAAAATCTGAGCACAGAGGTCTTTCTTGAGACTGGTACTCCAACCAAGTATCATGCAAGAAGAAAACCTAGAACCCCTGCACAGATGTAGCCCATGGCAGTTCAGTGTCCAAGTGGGTTCCATAGTAATGGGAAGAGGGACTGAGCTGATTGGCCTGCTCTTTGATCACCTCACCCTGATGGAGGAGCAGCCTTACCAGGCCACAGAGGAAGACAATGCACCCACTCCTGATGAGACCTAATAGACTAGGATCAGAAGGAAGGAGAGGAAGACCTCCTCTCTCAGTAGACTTGGGGAGGGGCATGCATAGAAAAGGGGGAGGGAGGGTGTGATTAAGAGGGGAGGAGGGAAGGGTTTATGGGGGGATACAAAGTGAATAAAGTGTAATTAATAAAAATGTTTTTAAAAGTTTAAAGAAAAAGAAACACACACAAAAAGAAAAAAATAAACAGATACTCATAATAAAATGTTTTAAATGTTACAATTGAGACAGTGATACCATTTCTTTACTATAATAAAGAAGCCAGGAACAGGAAAAGAAGCAGACTAACACAATAAAGACAGAGAAAAGGATGATTAACTGAGACATGATGGGTGAATAGGAGTTATACAGGACAGAGGAAAGGGAAAGCGTGATTTACAGGCAAGAGGAATGGCCTTTGGGATGATAACAAGCCAAAGATTACAGAGTATTCAGTGACCTGAAAGAAATACACTTTCCTTCAGCTGGTTTGTGCAATGGGAGGAGGCTGTAGTCAATGATTGTAATACAACTTTCATAAACTATATTTTTACTTTATAATTTATCTTTAAACCATGTAAGATTTGTAGCATTATCTTCATTTATCAGATAAGAAAATTATCTTAGAGAGGTTATGTATGTTTGTAATTATCCATCAAACACTTATCCAACCAGAGCTTTAAACAAGGACTGCCTGGCTACAAAGTCTATGGCTTTCACCCTGTAATTTATGGTCTGTCATCTAACCCATACTGAAAACTTCCCACTGGGTGGCCTTATCTTGACCAAGTGTTACACTCAGGAACTTAGAGCCAGCTTACTCAAACATAATTTTTAAAAGATGAAGCACATACTACTGACCCTTACAAAAATTCCACATGATAGGAGGTTCAATTTGGATTTCCAGGAAAGCTTTGTAGCCCATTTCTACCTCTTTTGGTGTCAGTAATTTCTACGCTTGTAAGATGTTTTATGCTGAAGTTCCTCATCTTCCCTCACTCCAAAAACAAAAGCTCATAATCTTAACTACGTAGAAACTCATAAGCCTTTATCTCCTCTCTGTTATAATCATCCTTCCTTTCTCTGTTACTCCTTCTCAATCAATTCTTGTACTAAATCAGCCTTCTTAAGAATATTTGGTACTTTTCTCTCTTCTTTCTCCAAGCAATGGAGATGGGTTGAGCTAAAAGTTCCCTTTCTAGAGCATGTATCACCAAAATAATCATCATTCAGAAACCTGAAACCTTCAATCTCTGTAGCTGATATGAACCCAGAAGTATGTCTTAGAATACAAAGATTGCTTCTTGAAAACATGAAACACAAATTCTAAATACCATAGCCATGAATAATGTGTGATCATTGTTCAGACACTAAGGTGAATCTTTTAGAGTAGTGGGTCAAAAAATAGCTTGCTGTGTGCTTCTCTGTAAAAACAAATAAACAAACAAACCTTAAATATTTTCTTAATACCACTCCCAAGGAAGAAATTCAAGGCATCCCTAATGTATTCAAGTAAAAATCGTCTTTCTTTAAAATGCCAAAAAGAAAGAAAAATAAATAGCAAAGAAAAGAAAGTATGTACTGCATGTTAGCTGTTTGAGCCACTGAAGCACCAGAAGAAAATTTTCAATTTACCAAATTACCTGAAGGAAAGCAATTTTTACCAGGAAAAAAATACCACCTTAAGCCATCATTTATTATTGTCTGGCCAATACATGGTTGCATAATTAGAGCAGTGGAAGCAAAATTAAGAGCAGAAGGAAAATCTAACGCTAACAAAAATGATAAATTATACTCACAGGAGGAAGTAAGGGGGTCAGAGGGGGTCAGAGACAAACAGAAATAGAGAAACAGAGAGACAGAGATAGAGAGACAGACAGACAGACAGACAGACAGACAGACACACACACACACACACACACACACACGGAGCAGGTTGATTTGAACAAAGGGAAGAAAAATGTAAGAACTGGGGAGAGTGGACTGTAAGTTGTTTCCACAGGTAGAAGGCTGGCTGTGCTGTAAGTTCAATTTCCAGAACCCACATAATGGAGGAAGGAGAGAAATTATTGAGCAGAGTTGGCCTCAGCCACAATATGATAGATTACAAGCACTTAACATTTGCCTCCTCTTCCACAGGACATAGAATCTCAACATCATCTGGGAATATATCCTAGGACTTCACAAACATTGGGTATTGGAGTGCCGCTGAGCTAACATTCCCACGTGAGCAGGGATTGCACCCACCGGAGCCATGACCCCAGTGGATATTTCAGCTAAAAAATGTTTGTGTCAGAGAGTTGATGATACTGTGAACAAGGTGGGGCACGGTCTCATGTCCAGATTTTAGACAGTCACCCCAAATGCTGTGAACAGTCCAAGAGTCTTTGGCATTTGTGTCTTATGTAATATTTTAGATATAACACTGGCAAATTTGGACATGAGTGCCGTAGAGAAACATTCTGACACCAGCCCTTACTACTACATGGAACCCAGGAATTGCATTGGAAGTTAAAAAGAAGATTACAAACATCCAAACATTGATGCCTTTGCCAGATATCAGAAGCATTCTAAGGACTTAAGCCAGTATCAGTAACACCCACATAAATTTCTACTATCCAATAGGAAATTTCATTCACATTACAAGAGTGACTCTAGAAGAGAATCAGGGCTAGGAAGGCCAGAATAGTTAACAATGCTAATCTGGGGCTGAGGAAACTGGTAAAAGTCTTTTTCTAAAATCATGAGGACTCAAGTTTGAATCCCCAACAACCACATACACACCTAAGTATGTACCTCTCACCCCAGCCCTGGGGAGCAGAGATAAGTGGATCCTGAGATCCAGTTGCTCAACAATCATAGATGAAATAGCAGCTTTCAGCTTAGTGGCATATTCTATTTCGAGGTAATGAAGTCAAAAGCAATAGAGCAATAGAGGAAGACACCTCATGGCCTCCCCTGGTCTCCATACGCATGTATGTCTGCAGACTCATACTGTTCAACACATCACACTAAAGAAAGAAAAATAGAAAAAAGGGGGGGTAACCCTAAGGCTAAGAATTATGTCCTTCACATTATTTAATTTGATACAATCTGTGGAGGGATCTGTTCCAATTAATCATTTAATTCCTTTTCCCTGC
The DNA here is from genome assembly GCA_028658305.1 of Pachyuromys duprasi. Classification (NCBI taxonomy): domain Eukaryota; kingdom Metazoa; phylum Chordata; class Mammalia; order Rodentia; family Muridae; genus Pachyuromys; species Pachyuromys duprasi. The sequence goes on along the minus strand of CM053753.1, from coordinate 74,105,712 downwards.
TGGGGACCAAACCATGATCTTGTACATGCTAGCTAAGCTAGATGATTGTTAGAGATAAGAAAGCAATTTACAGTAAAAAAAACAGGAATAAATTATTCCTAAATTAGAGAGTAACTAAAAGAATATATGAAAATTAATATAATTCGGCTGGTTCAGAGACTAAAGTGGCTGGTTTTGGTCGCAGGGTGAAGCAGAGATAAATGTAGTGAAATTTTTGGAATTTTTGACCTCCCCTATCAGTAGACTTGGAGAAGGGCATTCGTGGAGAAGGGAGAGGGAAGGTGGGATTGGGAGGGGAAGAGGGAGGGGTTTATGGGGGGGGTACAAAGTGAATAAAGTGTAATCAATTAAAAAAATTTTAAAAATGAGATGTTAAAAACCCAGAAATATTATAAGAATATATTTTTCTATCAATCCTAATGTGGGGATATGGGACTTCTTCTCAGCAACTGACTATGATTTGCCTCGTGTTCTGGTGGGGGCATGATTTTTGTCAGCTGCAGATAGTTTATGCAATTATGTGATGTTTAGTATCATGGGGACTTTTCAGAATCAATGCTAGGGTTCCGAGAGGTGTGGTGGATTATTGGTTCCTTTTGATCATAGTTTGTTAAGTGGTCGTGTGCAAAGAAGAAAAAACAACAAGAAGAAATTATAGATACCCTGATGGAAGGTCAAAATTGCCCCAAGGATCTTAATACCCCTAAGCAGGAGGAAGTAGCCTAAGGATAATGTCACCCCCTTTCTGACCCCTGACTTTATTCAGGACTCTCTTTCCTTTCCTCTCTATCCTTTCTTTCTCTCATACCCAGTGGTAGCAAGGGAAGAAAAGGGTGGACAAGGGTGGAGGAAAGAAGAACCCACAAAATAACAAAAATGCCAGCTACAGATAAGTATCTATCCAACGATCATCTGAATAAATCCTGCACATTCTTATTTTATTTTTTTGTTTCTATTTCAGAAAGTCCATGCTAAATATATCCCAGGTTAACAAGTATTTCTTTACAGTTTCATAACTTTCAATGTTATTGAGCAAAGAAAATGTTATTTAAAAAATACTTGCCCATTTTTTTTCACTTGACACTGCAAAGTGTCAGGAGTAGTGGCAACAGGAACCACAAAAACAAAAAGAAAGAAAGAAAGAAAGAAAGAAAGAAAGAAAGAAAGAAAGAAAGAAAGAAAGAAAGAAAGAAAGAAAGAATTTTATGGTAAAAGTCATTCACAAAAGGAAAAAAAAATATAAGTTCGATATAAGAACTGGAATTTGACTCTTGCAGTGACCACCCGGGAGATCAAGAGGGTATTTGTGGTGTCTAGGAACTCAGGAATTATATTCACTACATTTTTCTCACATCATCATTATTTATATTACTAATATATAGCATTTCTAAAGAAATAATCTGTTTTTTTAGAACATCATGTTCAAATAGGATTTCCAACACTGATTCGACAGAATGAACTTGGAGTCTGGTAAAATATATAGGGAGAGAAAAAGTTAGGTTTACAAAAAAAATTAAAAGTTAAAGGTGTATTTTTAATTAAAAGTTTGTATATTCAGAAACAGTATTTTTATCTTTCTGGATATTTCTAGATGATCTGTGGCAGAGTGCCCTTCCCCCATATGGTGCTATCAAGTCCTTCCCCTAACAGTGCTGAGAGCTGTGAGTGAGATTTTGTGGAAGAGGCAACTGGAAGAGGATGTTTAACGTTATAACTGAAGCTGCAAAGGACTGAGGCCCTGCATTGTTGCTGCCCTGTGGTGAGAGTGGGTATCAACTAGAAGTGCCTAAGAGATAACGAGTCTGACCATGTCATCTAGAACTTTTCAGTCAGAAGACTATGAAAAAATGAAAAGTTCTTTATGCAAATACAAACAAAAACAATTTAAAAGGACAAAGACATGGATAACAGGAAACAGTGAATGCACTAATTGAATGGCTGAGACAAGTAGTGACTAAGGAAAACTAACAGCTGCTTGCAAATATGGAGTAAGAAGACAGGGCGTTAGCCAGAAAAGCATAGATGGGAGAAATGGGATTAAACAGAGCAAAGGAAAGTGTAGAAAAATGACCACATAATGAGATCTGTCAGTCTGTGGAAAGTCATCAAGGGGAAGTGGTAGAAACCTCATCACTTGATTCATTTTTAGCTAAGCTGGAAAAATTGTTCCATTAAGGAAAGCTACCGGGAAGGGCATAGGAGAAGAGGGACTGAGGGTGGGATTGGAAGGAGGGGACTATGGCTGGGATACAAAATGAATAAACTGTAATTAATAAAAATAAAATATGTTTATCCTATCTTACAGGTCTAGTATCCACTTATAAGTGAACATATACCACATGTGTCTTTCTACTTCTGGGTTACCTCACTCAGGATGATCTTTTCTAGATCCTACCATTTGCCTGCAAATTTCATGATTTCCTTGTTTTTAATTGCTGAGTAGTATTCCATTGTGTAAAAGTACCACAATTTCTGTATCCATTCCTCCACTGAGGGACATATGGGTTATTTCCAGGTTCTGACTATTACAAATAAAGCTGCTTTGAACAAGGTTGAACAAATGTCCTTGTTGTGTACTTGAGCATATTTTGGATATATGCCTAGGAGTGGTATAGCTGGATCGCGAGGAATCGCTATTCCTAATTGTCTGAGAAAGGGCCAGATTGGTTTCCAAAGTGGTTGTACAAGTTTACATTCCCACCAGCAATGGAGGAGGGTTCCCCTTTCTCCACATCCTCTCCAGCATGTGTTGTCACTTGAGTTTTTGATCTTCGCCAAAATGAAGGTAGGTATAACGTGAAATCCTAGGGTTGTTTTGATTTGCATCTCCTTGATGGCTAAGGACATTGAGCATTTCTTTAAGTGTTTCTCTGCCATTCTATATTCCTCTACAGAGAATTCTCTGTTTAGCTCTGTACCCCATTTTTTAATTGGATTACTTGATTTGTTGTTTTTTAATTTCTTTCATTCTTTATATATTAGCCCTCTGTCAGATATAGGGTTGGTGAAGATCCTTTCCCAGTCTGCAGGCATTCGATATATGATAGAAGAGGTAGTTAGTAAGGCCTGGAGAGTACAGGAGCTCCACAAGGAGAGCAACAGAACCAAAATATATGGGCTCAGGAGTATTTTCTGAGGTGGATACTCCAACCAAGGTATATTGATGGATATAACCTAGAACCCCTGCTCAGATGTAGCCCATGGCATCACAGTATCCAAGTGGGTTCCCTAGTAAGGGGAAGAGGGACTGTCTCTGATATGAACTCAGTGGCTGGCTCTCTGACTCCCGTCTCCCCCACACACAATGAGGGAGGAGCAGCCTTGCCAGGTCATAGAGGGGGACATTTTAGCCAGTCTTGATGAGACCTGATAAGCTAGAGTAGGATGGAAGAGGAGGTGGACCTCCCCTGTTGGTGGACTTGAAGAGGGGCATGGGAGGAAATAAGGGAGGGAGGTTGGGATTGGAATGGAATAAAGGAGGGGATACAGTTGGGATACAAAGTAAATTAGCTGTAACTACCTGATCTTATTGGTTTAAGAAATGTTCTTTCATTTGTTTTTTTTTTCTACTTCTTAGACACTAAATGGAAAACTCTATGGTTAGTTGTCCAGTACTTTTATTTATAGTCATCACTGTTATCAATTGATTGTCAGGTCTCCTTGTCTACTTGTTGCTACAACAGTAATAACAGAAAATACAATATAGTATTTTGTTTAAGTTCTGATTGTGTTTAAGTTGTGTTTAAGTATTAACCCTATAACTGTGTTTTGGCTGACTCCTCTGACAAAACTCCAGGTTACAAAAGATGTTTCCCAAAAGGACAGTTGACCATGCCAAATAGGAGTCTAGCAAAGATGATGCTGCTCTGAGAATAACCACTTTCCTTTGGGGGAAAGTGATACGTCAGCACAAGAAAACACCCAATGAGTTTGTGGAGCAGATACACATTCATGATGACACACAGGAGGATAAGAGCTCATGTCCTAGGGGTGGGGGGGTGATGCTTTACCAAGATTTCTAAATTCAATTTGATGTGATGAGCTCTCAAAAGATATCATACATATCAAACCTCCTGTTTTCCGAGAAGACATTGTCTTTCAGCTTGTACTCTGAATGTGTTACAGCCTGAAATATCCTTTCCAGTTTTGAAATCTTCAAACCTTTCCACACTAAGGGATTTATGACTGTTTGCGATATATTCAATCATTTCCTCTGTATTTTTTCCTGGCACTATGTTGAAAGGGTGATTTAAACATTAAGAATTATATGCCATTTATAGTAAAGGCAGTTAGTTTGTTCTCAAGAGGTGTGATCTGGCTGCCATCTGGCTAAAGTAATGACTTCTTTCTGTTTAATGACAAGGGGCGGAGGAGGAAGAAAAAAAACGTGAAGAGGCCCAGAGAGCAATAGAGCAATATTCTCAAATTAATGCTAAGCAACAGATGTGACAGCAGGAATGTTAGAAAGCTTTGATTTGAGTTCAGCAGACATGAGCTCTAGTCCTGAACCTACTTCCAGATTTACAAAGCCTGATGAAGTATAGACTGCTATGAACTTTAGCTTCCTTTCTGGCAGAATGAGGACAGTAGCAAGGTTAGTGTAAGTATCAAATGAGAGAGGGCACAGATAGTGGAGATAGATAGATAGATAGATAGATAGATAGATAGATAGATAGATAGATAGATAGATAGATAGATAGATATAGATAGATAGATATAGATAGATATATACATAGATATACATACATACATATGGCAAACTGGTCAACAAAAGCATAGACTATTGTCATAAAATACTTCATGAGATCTTAGTAAAAATTGATTTTTAACCACTTAATCACTATATCTCTCTTGTTCCACATGTAATATGGGGAAAATTTGGATCAAAAGCATGCTCTGGTTGAATGTTTAAAATATTCATTTCTGACATCCATTAAAAACTATTTAATCTTTTAAGTCAATTTCTCTGTTGAAAGGAGTAAGTATTTCTGCATATTTCATACATGCCTATTACTGGTGCTGCAAATATAGACAAGTCCTTGTCCCTGGTTCTTACAGAACTTACACTTCAGTGAAGAAAGACACAGCAGGTAAATAAACAACATGATCAGGAACCTGTATTAGGTGTTTCAAAGTTATGGTGGAAAGGCCATTTTAGATGGTGTGATCTTGTAGAACTTTTAAAAAAAAATTTTAATATTAGTTAGAGTTTATTAACTTTGTATTCCTGCTGTACCCGGCTCTCTCATTCCCTCCCAATCCCAACCTCCCTCCCTCATCTCCTCCCTGCCCCTTTCCAAGCCCACTGATAGCGGAGGACCTCCTCCCCTTCCATCTGACCCTGGTTTATCAGGTCTCTTCAGGACTGGCTGCAAAGTCCTCCTCTGTGGCATTGTAGAACTTTTAAGGGAGAATGATCCGAGACTAGCTAAGAACTAATGGTGGCAACACTATGACTAAAGCTGGACTAAGATCATTCTAGAAGAACAAATAAAAAGCCCAACAAGGCTGAAAGTTGTGGCAAGTGGGTAAAGGAACAAAACTTAACTAAAATGAAGTGAAAGAGAAAAACAACATGAAATTATATTGGTGATGTAAGAATGACAATAAATTGCACCCACCCCTGTGTTCTATACACCACTCACCCTGCCTGCTTGCTTCCTATTATAAATTCACCCCATCTGGAGACAAATTTTCCAAGCTTACGGCTGGAGCCTTTTTCAGAGGGAACCATACCAAAGCAGATTTCAGTTCCTATTGCATTGCTACCTCTAGATTATTTTCATCATCTTTCTCTTCTGTTATTCATTCTAGATTCCTCTGGACATCAGTGAACACATCTGCTCATCTAAGTGGCATATCTGGTGGGATGATCAAAACTCTTGGGTATAAGCTTCCAGGTACTATTGAACTTGCAGGCTGTGACCACTGAGCAGAGATGGGGGTGTGCTTAAAGAAACTGTTTTATACCACAATATTTCCACATACATCCCTTATTATCCATATAACACAGCAGCAACTGATTTCCTTCTGACTTTCTGTTGGTCTTTTATGCAGAGAATCCAAAGTAATTGGATGATCAAACACCCTGAATAGTTTAATGGAACTTTTACCGTATTACTTAGTAGTAGCATCATCTCATCCCTCTGAAAACTAGAAACTCAAGCCCACAAAGACTACTACACTACATAAAATTATACAGTACAGATAACTATGAACAGGTATATTCCCTACATTTGAAGATGGATCACATAAGTAAGACATGCACAGTTACTACTATGACAAGCATGCTCAGAATTTGAAGATAACGTGGCTAACTGAAGAGAACACATCAGGGTCTCCAGCGTACTTGGCAATTTGTGCTCATTTGTTCCAACAGAGATGAGGCTTGGGATAGTATAAGAATTTGGCACAGTACAAAATATTCAGATTGTTATTATTCCTTAGAGCTATATTATGAGAGAGCGCTGAACATTTAAAGTTGTCTGGGTCAATACTGTATGTATCCTGTTTCATGTGAACTATAACTGGCTCTAATTCTCCATTTGTCTGAGATGGAAAATAAGTCACTTGCCAGATCTGTGGGCTCATATCACATATACCTAAGTCTCTATTAGTCTGTTCCAGCAATGATAACAGACCTTGGCCAGAAGCTGCAGGTTGGACTATTTTTGTTGACTTTATAGGAATACACTACCATCGTACACGATCCAAATGCTGTCATATCTCCAGACTGATAAGTTAAACAATACAAACAGGCAACTCTTTTGCACTTAGGCCTTCATCTCTGCTTTTACTGTTTGCATCCCATGTTGTTTTTTTATTTTTTATTTTTGTAATGAGTTTTACTTGAAGTGTGTGGGCACTTTCACTCCTTCAGGCTAACCTGTCTTGACTTACAGAATTCAAGTTGCATGACTTACATGTTGGAGAGAGAGATGAAAACTTAATAGAGTCATACTTCCTAAGAGCTCCATCTATTTCCCAACTTTCCCTATGCCTATTCTAATCTTTCAACCTATAACAGCATTTCAGGTCTTGTGTATAACTGTCATCTTAAATGCTTTGCCCAAGAGTCACTGAACTGTGTTGGTATTCCTCTTTAACTAGCACATGATTTTATTAATAAATTTCTATATGACCTTTTGGTAGAAATGGGAGGAATGTTTCTGCCCTATGCATTAACCATGGACATATAGCACTGTCTTTTCCATAGGCTCACTCACTCCTTCAGTCACTGGGTTCTGAGACTAAGATCTTGCTGAGGTCTGGAAATTAGACTCTGTATTGTGAGTTTATTGAAACAAATTTCCTTAGTCTCCTACTCACAAAGCTTTCATTTATTTTTTGTGATATAGATTAATCATTTTCCCTGTTGGCTGGCCATTCATCTTTCTACCTAGGAATATTATATGTTGTTAATCATTTCAAAGCTCTCTGAAGGTCAGCTCTTCTGTCAACATTTCAGACTTATCTATAGTATATGTGCAGTGAATGTACACAGCTTGCTGGTGATATAATCTGAATCACCTGTATTTCCACTTCTGTAACAGTACCCCCTCCTATCGTGGGATAAACCCTTCAAGTTCTTAGTGATGCTCTTAGTTCTCTTACCAGTGCAGGCCCTGGTGCACTGGCAAACAGAGTGTTTTCTGTGCTCTCTAAAATACTATCATCTGGTAGAATTTTTAGCCATATAAACTATATAGCTACTTTCTGGTATGCTCATTTCTCTTCCCCTATTGATCACCACCTAGCCATTTTTCACAAAATAGCTCTACTGTTTTGCTTCATTTAGAGCAAATCTTTGTTTTTTCCCCAAGCTTCCAAGGAGCTGTATGTTAACACTTTCTCCTAGAGTCTTGCCAAGAAGTTAGATCCTGTATCCCAGGAGAACAGCAAATAAACTCTTACTTTTCCAACTTATGTTCTGTTACACTGATTCAGTGCCTCAGGAATAAATCTCATAACTTTCCTGGCATGTGCTAGTACATGTTGACTTGGTCTTGCTAATGTTTTGTTGTATGGTCTTTTTCCTTCTTTAGCAGACCCACTACTTCACTGGAAAGGTTATATTATAAATTTACTATAGACTATGTCTTTTTTAAAGGACAAATTCATATTGAGATGAAGAAATATTCTTTAAATATTAGCAAAGCCATTATTTTAGATATTTTGGGGGACTACTTTTTATTTTTTTTTATTTATAACAGTTTGTTCACTTTGAATCCCAGCTGTAGGCCCCTCCCTCATAGATTGTATCTTAAAAGAATGAAAGTATCCTATAAGATGGATGTGTGGGCTGATTCTGCAAACTCAAAGATATCCTGAGACCTCTAGATTTATGATTTATGACTAATCCCAGGGTTCCATAACCTCCTAAAGTACTGCTTCAGCATGTTGCATTTGCAACAGCTGAAAAGTTAACATTCTTTGGAAGTCTACTACCTTGACAAAATTCCTTTCTTTTCTTTGAAAGGCAAGACATAAAAGTCTTTTGCTACCAACGAGGCTATTTAAGTCGCAGGGATCACATTTAGTTCCTTCAATCTCCACATTTTAATGCCTTTCTCAACTGCCTTTGTAACACCAAGCTAAGCTATATTCCTCAGCAGTGATGTAATATAATATCAAAACAATATAGAGAAGCTCTATCCCTTAAAATTACTATTGTCCCAGAATGTTTTAAATGTCTAAGGTACTCTCACACAGGTTATTTTCTGTCATCAGTATACTATTCCACTCCATTCTAAGTGAAAGTTTTTTGTAGTATGCTACAACCTGTTGATGCCTATCAATACTCTACCCACCAATAGGAGTTACAAGCTTCATTATCAGGTGCCCATGGAGAGGATTTAACTTTGAACTCTCATTTTATAATCTATTTCCTGGAATCATTCTTGATTCTATCCATCAAAGAACAAATCACTGGTGAGAAAGACTCTGGGAGTTTACTTATATGCAGAATTTTGGGGGGCAGAGAATGTTCTTAGGAACAACTCTTGTAGGAGGAAGAAAAGCAGTGTGTTTGATGGAGGGCTAAACTGAACTACAACACAATCCAACATAGCAAATTCTGGGGGACAAAAAACCCAACAACTTGAAAGCACTTCCAGATAAAGACAATATGTTAGGCATTTCTACTTTTTAAAATTATTTGTTTATTCATTTTACATTCTGATTGCACCCCCCCCCCCGTCATTCTCTCCTCTTTTCTGTTTCTCCCATCACCTTCTTCTCAGAAAAGGAGAACCCCACCACCACCAATCTACTCCAGCACATCAAGTCTTATCTGGACTAAGCACATCCTCTTCCGCTGAGGCCAAGATAAGGCAGCACAGTTAGGGGAAAGGGATACAAATGCAGGCAACAGAGTTCAGGTCAGAGAGAGCCCCTACTCCACCTAATATAGACTCTACATGAAAACCAAGCTGCCCATCAGTTACATTTGTGTTGGAGGCCTAGGCCCAGTCCACGCATGCTCTTTGTTTGGTGCGTCAGTCACTGTAAGCCCCCATGGGCCTATAGATTAGTTGAGTTTGTTGTTCTTCTTGTGGAGTTCTTGTCCCCTCCAGGTCCTTTTATCCTTCCCTCCACCCTTCGACAAAACTACCAGAGCTCCGCCTAATGTTTGGTTGTGGGTCTCAGCATCTGTTTCTATCAGCTGCTGGGTGGAGCCACTCAGAGCACAATTATGCCGGGCACTTGTTTGCAAGCATAGCAGAGTATCATTAATAATGTCAGGCTTTGGCTCTCTCCCATGGGGTTGGGTCTTAGGTTGGCCCAGTTATTGGTTGAGCATTCCTTCAATCTCTGCTCCCTCTTTATCCCAGAATATCACACAATAAAGGTAATATACAGAAAGCCAATAGCCAACATCAAGATAAATGGAGAGAAACTTAAAACAATTCCACTAAAACAGGGAAAAGACAAGGTTGTCCACTCTCTCCATCTCTATTCAATATAGTACTTGAAGTTCTAACCAGAGCAATGAGACAACTAAAGGGAACCAAGGGGATACAAATTGGAAAGAAAAAAGTCAAAGTATCACTATTCATAGATGATATGATAGTATACATAAGTGACCCAAAAAATTCTACCAGAGACCTTCTACAGCTGGTAAAAAACTTAGGAAAAGTAGATGGATACAAAATTAACTAAAAAAAAAAAAAACAAAAACCAGTAGCTAAGGGAAACTGATTCAAAAGGAGGCAATAGAATCCATGTTAGAAACAGCACCTCCTCCCCTTTCCACTCATCAGGCAACCCACATGAAGGCCAAGCTGCCCAGTTCCCCCTGGCAGGATTGCCTCACCTGGCCTCAATGGAGAAGAATATGCTCAGTCCTGATGTGACCTGATGTGCTGGGGAGGATTAATACGGGACAGGAGGACTCCCCTTTCCTGGAGGAAAAGGAAGAGTGAAGGGGGAAAGATGGAGGACCTGGGATGGGAGAAAGGAGGGGCCACCCTTGGAATGTACAGTAAATAAACTTAAATAAAATTTAAAAATGGGGTACTGAGCTAAACAGAGAATTCTCTATAGAGGAATATCAAATGGCAGAGAAACACTTAAAGAGATGTTCAACGTTCTTAGTCATTCAGGAAATGTAAATCAAAACAACCCTGAGATTTCACCTCACACCCATCAGAATGACTAAGATCAAAAACTCAAGAGATGATGCATGCTGGAGAGGATGTGGAGAAAGGGTAACCCTCCTCCATTGCTGGTGGGAATGTAAACTTGTAGAAGCACTTTGGAAATCAATCTGGTGCTTTCTCAGACAATTAGAAATAGTGCTACCTTAAGATCCAGCTATACTACTACTAGGCATATACCCCAAAGTTGTCCCACCATTTAATAAGGACATTTGCTCATCCATGTTTGTAGCAGCTCTATTTGTAATAGCCAGAAGCTGGAAACAACCTAGATGTCCCTCATGGGAGGAATGGATACAGAAAGTGTGGTGCATTTAAACAATGGAATATTACTCAACATTTAATAACAAGGAAATCATGAAATTTGCAGCTAAATGGTGGGAACTAGAAAAGATCATACTGAGTGTGGTATCCCAGAAGCAGAAAGGCACACATGATATATGCTCACTTATAAGTGGATATTAGCCATATACTATAGGATAAACATACTAAAATCTATAGCCCTAAAGGAGCTAGACAATAAGGAGAACCCTAAAGAAGATGCTTAATCCTCATTCGGAAGGGCAGATGTGATAGACATTATAAGTCAAAGAACAGGACAGGAACCTTCCACAGAGGACCTCTGAAAGACTCTACCCACCAGGATATCAAAGGAGATACTGAGACACATAACCAAACTTTGGGCAGAGTGCCAGAATCCTAATGGAAGAAGAGGGAGATAGAAGACCTGGAGGGGACAGGAACTCCACAAGGAGAACAACAGAGCCAAAGTACTTGGGCCCAGGGGGGCTGCAGAGACCGATACCCCAACTAAGGGCCATGTATGGAGAGGACCTAGACCCCCTGTTCAAAGGAACTCCATTGGCTGCTCAGTTTCCAAGTGGGTTCCCTAGTAAGGGGTACAGGGATTGTCTCTGACATGAACTTGGTGGCAGATTCTCTGATCACTACCGCCTGGGGGTTGCAGCCTTGCCAGGCCACAGAGGAAGATGGTACAGCCAGCCTTGATGAGATATAAGGGTGAGATATAAAGGGAGGAGGTCCTTTTTTATCAGTGGACTAGGAGAGGGGTATGTGGGAGGATGGTTGGGTTGGGAGGAGATGATGGGGGGGGGCCACAGTGGGATACAGATTGAAAATTGTAATAAACAACAACAATAATAAAACCATGTGTGTAGTAGGTTTCCTTAGTTTAAGTCAAGTGTCATTAACAACTTACACTTTTACAATCTGGGTGTGAGTGCCATGGTCCTAGACAGGTAGGATTTAGATTCTGCACCACAGTGCCCCCTACACCAGGACTATTCTGCCTATTCAGCCTAGCTATCTCAAAGGCTTTCAAACTCACTCTAGTAGCAACAGATCTTGGAAGGGGATTTCTTGGATGTCTGATCAAGCAGACAGACTTGTTGAGTAAATGCATTAAAAATGACTCTTCTCAAATCCCAGAGTTTTACAGTATCAAGCTTCCTTTAGAGTAATTCATGACTGTTTCCAAGATCCAAGACAATTAGTCAATTTTTTCTTCCAAAAAAATCTTTCCCAATTTCATAAGTGAGCAAGGAATGTTATAATACTTAGAATAATAGAATGAATTGATAAACTTCCAACCATACAACTGAACTTCTCTCTAAACTGATCTCTCTGTCAATGAATGGCCAACAGTATCATAGCTTTCAGATTATCCTCTGAGTTTGGTCCATGAGACTGCACAAAGATAAATTTTATAAAGTGTGTGTGTTCACTGGAAAGAGAGCACCATCGAGTTATGCTGATATTTGTTTAACTACTTTGTAACTTTAGAAATAACTCTAAGATTGTATATCTGTCATTATATCAATAGCTCTCCTAAGTACAATGTACAATTTCTTTCAGTGTTTTATATATTGAATGTGAATTTTGTGAGGTTTTATCTGCTCATTTTAAAGTCAACAGTCATTAACACACTGACTTTCTAGAGCTAAAGGCCTAGTGAGGTTCTGAAAGTAAATGTTTTCATTTAACTTCAACATCTGAATGCATTTAACTTAACTCTAAGTCTTAGAGTCTTCAAAGCCAATCACTAAGCCCTTTATAAATGGAGCTGTCACATACTGTTCTTCTTTATTTCTGATGATATCTGTAGGGTGGTTTGACTGGTGAGGGAAGAACAAAACAATCCTGCATTGCTGTCATGAACTCATGAGAGCTTGTTACAAGACTGAGATAGAACTAAACATATTACCTGTCAGCAATCTTTAAATTGTTTTCGTAATGCTAGATTTGAGATTTTATTCTAAACACCATATAAGTAAACCAATTAATATAAGATAAACATTAGAAAATAAGCAAGTCAAAAGTACGTGAACTCATATTGTTTATAAATAATAATCAGCTCAGGGAGACTGGTTTTATACATATTACATTCTTGCTTTGGTGTGTGCAGTATATTTAAGAAAATGAACTGTATTTCAGCTGGAACTTAAGGGAGATATTTATGCCAACACTCCAGATTTTTCTTCTGGAGCCCACATTCCTAAGAAATATTTGAAACTCTACAGAAGCTTTAAGCTTTTCTGAATGCAAAACAATGTGGGGATGGACTTCCTGTGTGTTTTCTCTATGGAAGGGGCACTGAGAACTTTCCAAGCCCTAGGACTGCATTTCCCAACACAAGGAAAGATACCACCCTTGCTAAGACATTATGAAGGTGATGCTATAGCCTCCTTTCATAGTGAAGATTCTTACACACAGAGATGTTTCATATCTTCCTCCAAGTTGCAAAGCTTATAAGAATGGAGCATAATTTAAACCTGAGCAGCTTGCTCTCACAAGTTGTGTCTTCAGCTACCTGAGGAAGACTTTTGCTCATATTATTTATTAACAATATTATAAAACCATAACTATTTGAGACAGAAAAAGAAATTTTTAAAGAATATGATCATACAGACGGAGTTGATTATCCCTTTTTGATCCTCATTGCTTCCCAGTCTGTGGGCACCTGTATTTAATTTTCAGTTCTTCACAGGAATCATGACTCTCAATGGACCAACAAATGTTTCGGACAATTAAAAGGAGTTGGATGGATTATTTTTGTTTGGGTGGTTATATTAGTCAGAATCCTTCAGTGATAAAGATACTGTTACTGGAATTGGCTCAAATGATAAGGAACTGAGAGGTTTTGTAGTTTGTCTATAAGTTGGGCTACCGGGAGGCTGGAGGAAGAAAACTGTCCTCATCCAAATGTCCAAGAATCAGCAGTGTACATGTTCCAGGGCGGGAAGAGTCTAGATGCCCAGGTTCAGCCCCCACTCCCTCCACCTTTTTGTGCTGTTACAACTCTAAGCAAACAATAATGCCCACCCACACTTACAGGAACCATCTGCTTGACTTAGTCTAATTCAGATCATAATCTCTTCCAGAAGTACCCTGACAGACACACCCATAGTGTTTTTAGCAGTATTTGGGAACCTCTTACCTAAGTCAAGTTGACATATGAAATTACCCATCATGGTTCTGTTGACAATTCTCTTCTCAAGCCCACTCTCTTCAAAACTTTGTCCCACCCTAGTGGCGTATTAGATTTGCCAGCTAAACTATCTACCAAATGAATTACAAGTGCGCTTCTGGTAGATGTGTTTCTCAAGCGTATTTAATTCACATTTTGTGATTTTATTTTTCTCAGCACTTTTGCTGTCCTTAAAAGCAATATGTCTCAAAATTGTAAAACTTTATAAAAAGACAGCGAAATTTATTATTGGAAACAGAATTTGTACATACTCTGACTTGACAGATATCAGCAATATTTTCTTTTTTTTTTCATGTGCTCTCTCTCCTCTTCCTCCCCCGATACTCTTTCTTTTTGTTTTTCTGCCCACCTACCAGTAGAGTGTTTCCTCCAAGTTTGATGTTTCAGTCTACTTTATATCATTATATACTTGCTTGAGTTGTTAAATATTTTTCAGAAGCAAATTTTAGTGGGTAATTAAATAATGTCAAATTATATAGCTATAACTTAAAGGGCATTTGAACAATCTTTTAATCTAAAATATAACACTAAAGTAAGACGTTGTTTTTTTTTCACTAGTCAGGTTACCAATACCACTTTCCCAAACTCTTGTAGTAGTCTCTTTAACAAGCTTCCCACCCCACCCTCTCTAGTGCAGTCTTTGTACTACAATCCACACAGCCACCACATCTGAGGGACTGCACATGTTTTAAAAGATGCAAACGAGTTATGAGACTAAAATTGATTGTATTAATTGAATTACATTATTGAATTTAGGTTGTAAATTCCTCTGTAATAAATGAAAAAAGTGGGAGTACTCACTGGGAGTAGAGAATTCGAGACAACAGAAAAAGTACAAAGAGTTATCCTCAAGCACACCTCAAAGCTTGTTTATAATGAGAAAATGACAAAACCCAGGAGAAAAACAGGTGAAAGACAAGAAACAGACTAGTGCAGCTGAGGAAATGTTTGCACACACGTGAAAGAGAAATCAAGGCTTTATTGGTTTACTCTACTGTACTATTATTATAGTATGTTGTGGAGGTGAGGGGTATGTGGGTGTGACACCGCCCATGCAGAGGTCAGGGGACAACATTTCAAGAGTTGTCTCCTTTCTCTGTTGTTTTCAGAGATAGAACTCAGGTCTTGGCTTCAATTAATTTCTTTTTTAACCTAGCAAAGCCATTTAGTCAAGTTGAGACAGACCTTTACCACTTCTTAGACACAGAGACGGTCTGTCAACTCTTTGGCATGGGGATGAATATAAATTATCACAGTAATGGTCAAATATGTGACTCTTCCCAGTATAGTAAATGAACAAATTATATATAAAATATTTAAATTTTTATATATTTGAAACATACGTATTATTTGAAATAAGCTTTGAAAACATATAGACGACAACTACAAGACTATTTTTAGAAAGATTGTTTAAATAATATAAAAATTAAATAAATGTTATTTATAGGAGAATGGGTTAAAGAATTAGGATACTTATCTCCAAATAGTAGTCTTATCCCCCACCCCTCAACACCCTTTCTCCCCTCCAACATCCCCACTGTCCTTGCTGCTGCCAGTTAAGTGGGGATGGAAGGGAAGTTGAGAAAACAAGGATAAAGAGTGGCTTAATCAAAGTTAAGGGTATAGTAAGGGGAACAGGGACTGTTTCAGTCATGAACTCGATGGCTGGCTCTTTGACCCTCCCCCATACACGCCAGGGATTAACAGCCTAGCTAGATCCCAGGGGAGGATATTATAGCCAGCCCTGAGGAAACAGGATGAACTGGGGTCCAATGGAAGGGGAGGAGATCTTCCCCCCCCGCCCCCGTTGGTGGACTTGGAGGGGGCGGGGAAGAGATGAGGGAGGGATGGGGAGAGTGGGAGGGAATGAGGGAGGGGACTACACTTGGAATGCAAAGTACCTAACCTGTGATTGATATAAAAATAAATAAATAACATTTTTTTAAAAAGTTAAGGGTATGTGAAGCCTTGGAGAAACCACTAATTTGTAAGCGAAATGCAATTTGAAAATTGTAATTTTAGAAAAGGGAATTGAACAGGGGTGCTCTGTAGAGGTGAACCATGCTGGTCACAAAAGACAAGGATTATTAAATGAAAATCCTAGTGCTACACACAGACTGCCCCTCAATAAGTTATCATTAAGTGAGCCCCCTAAAGGCATTCAACACAATACAGACATTGTTCTTGGTTCTGCACTATAATTAGATAATAAGATGCTATTTCTGAAGATGTCACATACTTTTATTGTACGACATGGGAAAATCAACACTGAATTGATCAGGAAACGCCCTCTCTGCTAGCTAGCTTTCTTAGTGCAGGAAGGTGCTATGCAGGTTACTGCAGGATGGTGGCATCAATAGTTTTGCCCAGTGCTAGACGCTGCAGGATACAGTACCATCTTTCTATGCAAGATGGGCTCACTGGTACAGTACTGGCAAGACTGCTTATTGGATTAATCAACCACTCCCTTTATTCGATTTATTTCTTCTATAGGAGGACATTTAGTTCTTGTCAAGTAAACATAGCCAAAAAAACATGACCAGGGAAGTCATAGTTACTATGGAAAACTTATGATTATTTTTCCTCAAATGTTCACATGAGCAAATGTCTTTGAGATACTTATGTTTATATCCATGATTTGTTTTGCTCTCAAACACAGCCAGAAAAGCATATTTCAGTGGATAGCAGTTACTACAAAGACTTTTTTCTTTTGTTTCCATTTTTTGTAATTTTATTTTTATATTAATCACAGGTTATTTACTTTGGATTCCAGCTGTAGTCCCATCCGTCAACTCCTCCCTGCCCCTTTCCAAGTCCATTGATAGGGGAGGTCCTCCTCCCCTTCCATTTGACCCTAGCTTATCAGGTCTCTTCAGGACTGGCTGTAATGTCCTCCTCTGTGGCCTAGCAAGGCTGCTCCTCCCTTGGGGGGGGGGGTGTCAAAGAGCCAGCCATTGAGTTTGGACTGCCCAGCAGTGTATCAAAGCAGATGCTGAGACTCATAACCAAACCTTGGGCAGAGTGTAGGGAATCATATGAAAGAAGGGGAAATTAGTATGACCTGAAGAGCACAGGAGCTCCACAAGGACCAAATATATCAGGACACAAGTGTCTTTTATGACACTGTATCTCCAACCAAGGACCATGTATGGATATAACATAGAACCCCTGCTTGGATATAGCCCATGGTAGCTTAGTATCCAAGTGTTCCCTAGTAAGGGGAACAGGGACTATTTCTACAAAGACTTTTAACTGTTCAAAGTGTTAAGAATAAATGATTGTGAGTACTCGGCTATAGAGAAGACATCTTTTTTAAATTTATTTATTTTTATATCAATCACAGGTTAGGTACTTTGCATCCCAGGCGTAGCCTCCTCCCTCATTCCCTCTCACGCTTCCACTCCCTCCCTCATCTCCCTCCTCCCCGCCCCCTCCAAGTCCACCAACAGGGGAGGACCTCCTTCCCTTCCATCCAACCCCAGCTTATCCTGTCTCCTCAGGGCTGGCTGCAATGTCCTCCCCTGGGATCTAGCCAGTCAGTCACTCCCCGGCTTGTATGGGGGAGGGTCAAAGAGTCAGCCATCAAGTTCATGACTGAAACAGTCCCTGTTTCCCTCACTAGGGTCTTCAGTCCTACACCGAGCTATCATGGACCCCATCTGAGCGGGGGTTCCAGGCCACATCCACACATGGTCCTTGATTGTAGAAACCGTCTCATACAAGACCCCTGTGCCCTGCTCAGTTTGGTCTTTGTGGAGCTCTTGTTCTCCCCAAGTCTCAACAACCTCCCCCAGATCTATCATTACTTCTCGTCCTCTGCCAAAGTCTTGATCGCGAGTCTTAATATCTGCTCTGATACATCGCTACATTGACCCCCCCCTCCAGACGACCTCCTTGGCATGCTCCTGTCCTGTTGCTTGTTTTCTCCTCCACTCAATGTCCATCCCATTTGTTCATCCAAACAAGCATTGATCATACCAATCTGGGTCCTCCTTCCTGTATATCCTCTCTAGGTGTGTAGATTTCAGCTTGAACTTCCTATCCTATAGGTCTATATAAGTGAGTATATACCATATGTTTGAGAAGACATCTTTATCATCACCCAATGACAAAGGCTCAGGGAATATTGAGCAAGTGTCAGAGAATATTGAGGAAGTGGGGGCTGACAATTTAAGATTCAGGGAACATGGAAGAGTGTTGTGCAGTCCTGTCCTCTTGACATAGCTTGACTATTGTACACATGAACTCTCAGCACTTGAGGGGACCTGCACAAGTTTAAGCCAGTTAAAAAAAAATCCAACATGAGTACAAGAGGGCCTACTGACACCTCACCCCTAGCTATTGGCAGATGATGACTGCTGGGGAGAAATAGTTATTCTCTTTGGGGCCTGGTTGGCTGTGGCAGGTTGGCATGTGCCACATGCCAATGGGTGATGTTCACATGGGCAACACTAACTGGATACAGTGGGTTAAAAAAAAAAGAAATTCCCTACAGTCAGTCATAGTTTAGTGAGATACTATATTGTCTGCCTTGATTTCTAGAGCTAAAGCTTAAGTTCATGAAACATAGATGATGATAGATAGGTAGATAGACAGAAGACAGATAGATGATTGATAGATAGAGATAGAGAGAGACAGACAGAAAGACAGATAGATGGATGATAGACAGACAAATGATACTAGATTGACATGCATCTATATGGGCTTTTATACTCTTATTAGCTTTAGTTTTGTAAGGTTTTATTTTTGTTTTCTTTTTTTATTTTAATACGTTACATATATAGACAGGATGTCATTAGACAACTGTGCTTTTTTTCTTTCTTTTGTCTTTGTCTAGCTTGGTTAGTAGTTTAAAATAGTCTTATAGAATTTATTGAGAATATTTCTGGTACTATTTGCTATTTTTTTTAAAAATGTTATATACATTTAGATAATCTGCCTATTGAAAACTTGCTAGTTCACCTTTAAAAGTCAGTAAAAGTGTTTTCTCCATGAGAAGCCTTTCTTTTACTAATAGTTAACTGTTTTAACTGTTGTAAGCTCTATACTACCAAGGAAATATAAACCCACAAACAATCTCTTAACTCTAGTCCATTCAACTCTATAACTATACTAATGAGGCAAAAACTCATCAAGCAGTTTCCATTAAAGTAAGGAAACTGGATGACTTTGTAGAGTATGAATGTTATAATAATATAATAGTGCCAATAACATTCATTCATGTTTTCTTATAAACAATGCTAACAAACCAACACTAATATTTCCCTTGCCCAAATTTTTTCAATATTGTAATCATAGTTGTATTATAGTAAAATATTTATCCATTAAAAAAACATTTTTGCCATTAGATCAACTTTAGTTATTTTTTTAAACTTTTGTTATGGAAATTCAGAATCAGAAAGAGGTTGTTATAATCAACTCCTATATTTCTCATTCTATTTTAAACCATTATCAAATTAAGGGAAAGATTTGCTAACTACAAACTCAATCACTTTTATCCAATATGGTGGTTCTTATGGCATGGTCTGTTTGGCTGTTGGTGGTCTCTAAGGCCCTTTCATTTAATCATTACCACAATAATTCTGAGATGCTTATTACAATATTCTCTTCATTTTTTCTGTAAAAAGACTGAAACTTTTCATGTGCTGTGTTAGATGGTATTGCAAAGGATTAGATGCAAATGTATATTTGAGAATCAACTTCTTTTAAGAAAGCTATTTTTGAGAATCTCGGATTTTGAGGCTAGCCTAGTCTACAGAACAAATTCCAGGATAGCCAGGGATACACAAAGAAATCCTGTTCAGAAAGAAAGAACGAAAGAAAGAAAGAAAGGAGAAAGAAAGGAAAAGAGAGAAAGGAAGATTTAGAAGAAGAAAGGAAGTTATCTTTTAGTTTTGAAAACATGCAAAAACAATGCATGTTTAGAAAAACAATTTTCTACATTTCTTTAGAAAATATAGTTATCTTAATAAAAATACATTAGGGATAAAGGTCAGTGACAAAGCTCTTGTTTTACACAATGGAATACTATTCAGCAATTAAAAAGGAGGAAATCATGAAATTCGCAGGCAAATGATGGGACCTGGAAACGATCATACTGAGTGAGGTATCCCAAAAGCAGAAAGAAACATATGGTATATACTCACTTATATAGACCTATAGGATAGGAAGTTCAAGCTGAAATCTACACACCTAGAGAGGATATACAGGAAGGAGGACCCAGATTGGTATGATCAATGCTTGTTTGAATGAACAAATGGGATGGACATTGAGTGGAGGATACAACAAGCAACAGAACAGGAGCATGCCAAAGAGGACCCCTGGGGGGAGTCAATGTAGCGATGTATCAGAGCAGATATTAAGACTTGCGATCAAGCCTCTGGCAGAGGGCGAGAAGTAATGATAGATCTGGGGGAGGTTGTTGAGACTTGGGGAGAACAAGAGCTCCACAAAGACCAAACTGAGCAGGGCACAGGGGTCTTGTATGAGACGGTTTCTACAATCAAGGACCATGTGTGGATGTGGCCTGGAACCCCCGCTCAGATGGGGTCCATGATAGCTCAGTGTAGGACTGAAGACCCTAGTGAGGGAAACAGGGACTGTTTCAGTCATGATCTTGATGGCTGACTCTTTGACCCTCCCCCATACAAGCCGGGGAGTGACAGACTGGCTAGATCCCAGGGGAGGACATTGCAGCCAGCCCTGAGGAGACAGGATAAGCTGGGGTTGGATGGAAGGGAAGGAGGTCC
>CM053753.1:74054823-74084297 GCA_028658305.1 Pachyuromys duprasi | reverse complement strand
AGCGCAGCCGCTCGTCCAGATCAGAGCTGTGCGCCGCTGGTCACAGGGAAATTTCTCCAGGCAATAACTGGGTGTCCCTAGGGTTTTCCCACTTGATTTTCTCACCGTAGGAGTTCCACTCACCTGGCACTCACAATGCTGGCGTTTTAGGTCCCAGAGTTCAGTCTCCTGGTCGCTGCGTTGTTTCTGCTCTCCTACTCCTCAGACACAGTGTTCTCTCGTGGCAGCCATCTTGGATCTATCTCTTATATTCTCTTATTAGATTTGACAATAGACGCTCCACAACGTCACAGTTGGAAACATTCATATCCAAGGCAGCGGTCAGGTGGTTGCTCAGAAGTCTTGCAGCTCACGGTGCAGGAGGTTCCAGCACTGCGTACAGCAAGGGGCCTGCTGCCCTCACAGGGAAGCAGGCCTGTGAGTCCACAGTGCTGTGAGGAGAGAAAGCAAATTATGGTACTTTTACACGATGGAATACTATTCAGTAATTAAAAAGGAGGAAATCATGAAATTCGCAGGCAAATAGTGGGACCTGGAAACAATCATCCTGAGTGAGGTATCCCAAAAGCAGAAAGAAACACTTGGTATATACTCACTTATATAGACCTATAGTATAGGATGGACATGCTGAAATCTATACACCTAGGGAAGGTAAGCAAGAAAGAGGACCCAGGGTGGGATGATCAATTATCGGTTAGATAGACAAATGGGATGGACATTGAATGTAGGAAAAAACAAGCAACAGGATAGGAGCCTACCACAGAGGGCCTCTGAAAGACTCTATCTAACAATGAATCAAAGCTGATATTAAGACTCACAACCAAGCCATTGCCAGAGTGCAGGGAATCAAATGAAAAAAGGGGGAGTTAGTAAGATTTGGTGAGGATAAGAGCTCCACAAAGACCAAATAGATCAGGGCACAGGGGTCTTCTATGAGACTGTTTCTCCAAACAAGGACCATGTATGGATATGGCCTAGAACCCCCGCTCAAATGTGGCCCATGGTAGCTCAGTACCCAACTGGGTACCCTAGTAAGGGGAACAGGGACTATTTTGGTCATGAACTCAATGGCTGGCTTGTCGACTGCCCCCCCCCCCCGAGGGAGGAGTAGCCTAACTAGATCCCAGAAGAGGACATTGCAGCCAGCCCTGAAGAGACAAGATAAGCTAGAGTCAGATGGAAGGTGGTGGGGTCCTCCCTTATCAGTGGACTGGAATGGGGGCAGTGAGAAGATGAGGGAGGGATGGGGAGAGTGGGAGGGAATGTAGGAGGGGGCTACAGCTGGGATACAAAATATACAACCTGTGATTAATATAAAAATAAATAAACTACTAAAAAAAGAAAGTATAAAAAGAAAAAAAAAAGAAATTGTGATACTTTTACACATGAAATACCACTCAGGAATTAAAAGCGAGGAAATCATGAAATTTGCAGGCAAATGGTAGGATCTAGAAAAAGTCATCCTGAGTGAGGTATCCCAGAGGTAGAAAGACACACACGGTATACTCACTTATAACTGGATTCAAGACCTACAAGAGGACAAATATACTAAAATCTATATACCTAAAGAAGCTAAACAAGAAAGAGGACACAGGGTAAATGATCAATCATCCCTTAGAAAGACAAATGGGAAGGACATTGGAAGTAGGAGAAAACAAGAAATAGGACAGAGGGCCCCTGAAGGACTCTACCTAGCAGTATATCAAAGCAGATGCTGAGGCTCATAACCAACCCTTTGGCAGAGTGCAGGGAATCATATGAAAGAAGGGGGAGTTGGTATGACCTGGAGAAGACAGGAGCTCCACAAGGACCACATATGTCTGGGCACAGAGGTCTTTTCTGTGACTGTTTCTCCAACCAAGGACCATGCATGAATATAACCTAGAACCCCTGCTTGGATGTAGCCCATGGCATCTTAATATCCGAGTGGATACCCTAGTAAGGGAAACAGGAACTGTTTTGACATGAACTCAATGGTTGGCTCTTCGACCCTTACCTCCCTCCCTTCCCGAGGGAGGAGCAGCCTTGTTAGGTCACAGATGAGGACATTGCAGCCAGTCCTGAAGATACTTGATAAGGTAAGGTCAGATGGAAGGGATGGAGGACCTCCCCTATCAGTGGACTTAGAGAGGGGCAGGGAGAAGAAGAGGGAGGGAGGATGGGAATGGGAAAGAATGAGGGATGGGACTACGGCTAGGATACAAAGTGAATAAACTGTGACTAATACAAGAAATTTTAACTAAAAAATTAGATTTTAAGAATATGAAGTTCAAAATATGATTTATTTTCCTGTCTCTGGTTAAAGAAGCTGAGCTGATGTGTGAATCCATCACTGTCCAATGGTGCTTAAACTCAGCACCTTCAACCTGTACTTTTAAATTTTAATTTAGTTTAATTTTCAGAAACTGGCTCAGAAAACCGTGTGGGTTGATTCTGAAAGGTCTGTGGACATAGACTTTAGGCTAGGGCAGGATACTCAACCACAGGCTTACATTTGGAAATCTTTGTTCTAATTCAAAGACAGGAAATAAGGCAATACAAACAGGTAGTAGGAAACATTTACCCAAGAGTGATTAATTTCAGCTCTTTAAACAAATCAGCATTTGGGGAGAAATGAAAGTATTTTATGATCCTGTAGGACCTGGAGAAAGGGCTAGCCAAATGATTAAAATTTGTAACATGGAAACCAAGCATTTTCTTCAGTAAATCTGTACTGAAAGCCAATATTCTTTGTTTCGTTTTATTTTTATCCCACTTACAGTTTATTTGTGTGATTTTGTTAAGCTCATGCTGTTTTACATGATATATTTCTAATAAAATTTATTTAATTAATTCATTCAGAAAGCAACTCTTGATTATCCAAGAATAATGTCCAGTTTTCAGCCCCCCAAAAATGTTATGATGTTTGAAGTAGATACTATATGGTATGAGGAAAGAAAAGAAGAAAAGGGGAAAAGATGTAAATATAAGAAATGTTTTTTAAGACAATTACTAAGACTACACAGGCTACATTAAATTGATCTTGAAAGCAGAAGTCCAAATGAAAGGAGAGAGAAGAGCAGAAGAGGAGAGAAAGGGACAGTAGATCTATTCAGCTATAGATCTGAGAGGAGGGGTAGCCAGGAGCCCTCTCCTGTAATATTTTTCCCCTGATCCTCAAAGTAAGACAGAGATCAGTGGAGACTATCCAAGATGAAAATGAAGACATGGTATAAGGACACGTCTTAAGACAGTGGGTTGAAAAATGCTAGCTGTGGAGAAAATGACAAATTGGTTTTAAGAACTTTTCAAATGTCGGCTTTTAAACATAACAGAGCAAATGAATACCACGAAGATAAACTCTAGCAGTGTTTGAAAAAAAAACAAAACTAAAGTACAGAGGGTAGAATAACCGAATATACAGAAGGAAGAAAGATGACACCACTGGGAGAAACAAAGATGTTTGGTTCAGAAGACCATCCATGCTCACCCGTATAAACTGGGTGTGTTTGCTCTTCACTTGGGGTTCAACTCATCAAAATGTGCTTCTCAAACTACAATCTTTTTTTCTTTTTCTTTTCCTTTTTTAAATTTATTGTTTTATTAATTAGTTTATTCACTTTGTATCCCAGCTGTAGCCCTATCCTTCGTCCCCTCCCAATCCCACCCTCTCTCCTTCTTCTTCTCCTATGCCCCTCCCCCAGTCCACTGATAGGGGAGGTCTTCCTCCCCTTCCATCTGATCCTAGTCTATCAGGTCTCATCAGGACTGGCTGCACTGTCTTCCTCTGTGGACTCCTACTACGATCTTAACTAAGTCCCACTGACCCAATATTGCAGGCGCTAGTCACACATGGATACATGTCTAACAAAAGTCTTAAGTCCTGCCACTCATCAGCTCTTCTTTCCTGATTCTGGGCCAAGTCAGTACACATTATCACCATCTTCCTAAATGCTTGGGTGAAAATTCCAGCATCTATTTTTTTCAATACCATCTGCATCCCTACTGTGACTAATACTCAGTTCAGCCAAAGCTGCTTTGGGCTGTACCTGAAAAATATATTTCATGTGTGTTCATTTCTACTATGCTCACCATGGGTCAAGTCACTGTTTTCATTATTGCAAAAGTCTTCTAGCTGGTGTTTCCCTTTGGGTGTGCTCCTCTTTACACAAAATGGCACTTGCAAAACCATGAAAACACAAATTAGTGCTTCAATTCCCTGCCTGATATTGTTGGATTCTTTAAAATAGGGAGACTTGCAGACAGACCCTGCACTTCTTTCTGTTAATCATTCTGAGGTGAGAATGGAAACTTCTCAAGGCCCTTGGGATAGAAGAACCCCTTTGGGTCCCCACAGAACCAAATCTGCAACCAGACCACTGCTTGACCAGAACTTCTATGAATATGCATACCATTTTCTTCTCTGCATTTGTCCTTCCTTGGGGATCCCGGTGAGATTGTCTGAAGACAGAACAGTGTTCTATCTTCCTGGTGAAGTCAAGAAGTAATCCCCTTTCTTGCTTCAGCTCTGTTAACTGGGCTCTCAAGTGGCCAGATGTAGTCTTTTAAGACCCCTAGAATCTTATTCTAATACCACCTATGGAAGAGTTCTCTCATCTGGTTTATCACTCTATGCCTTCAGCAGTATCTGGCATACATTCAGCTCTTATTAAATAATCGTTAAATGAGCAAAGTCTCTTTGCATAAATCAGTGTAATTGTGGGTCTAAAGAACCTTGACTCTGTGATAATCTCAAGGATGGGAAGATATGACGGAAAAAAATGTGTGTTTTTCTGCATTTTGTGAGACAGCCAAGGGCTCCCTCTCCATAATGGAAATTTTTATTGCCATGAAGGAAAGCAAATGGAGATTAAATTGTAAGGAATACTTGGAGAGATCTGAGGACAGTTATGCACCCATTCCACGGGTTCCATGAGCCTGTAAACAATCAGAAGCACAAGCCACACCCTGGCTGCTGTGCTGGTGCTCTAGAAGAGAGAAAGGGGCTGCTTGTGGGCTGCAGCAGCGGGACTGGTGGCTTGAGAGACAGCAAAGTCTGTGTTTCCCAGTGTGACAGGCTCTCTCCTCAGATCCCAAAGGGCAGAGAGCAAGGACCGTAGAACCACAAAGACCAGTGCTCTGACTTCTGAAGAATTTGCAGGCTCCGCATGAGTAATGAATTGGGCCTGGCATATCACACATTACCCTTAAGATGAAGAAAAACAGAACAGGGGTGGATGAGTGCCTGTGGGAAAAGAAGGGTATCGGCTCTCACACAAACCATCATGCATTGCATGACTGGCTTAAGCAGAAGTCTGGCAGTGAGAAATGGAACTGAATGAAGTTAAAACAAAACAAAACAAGTGATTCTCTCTTCTCATTGTTTAAATTTCTAGTGTGTGTGGAGGGGGAAGATAAAACACTACTACAAATTGCATTATGTGCTGGCATTAATGTTCATCTTCCATGATCAAGAGAGAATTGACTACCATTGTTCGTGTGAGACCACTGAAGAGAAAGCAGTATATATCACTAGTTATCCATAGCTCAAACTCTGGATCCCAGACTCAAATTAGCAGTTTTTATCACCTAGGGATACAATGTCTCTTACAGCAGGAATATTTTACTACCACGCTGTAATATTGTTTAAAATAGACAAATTATTTCAATGATTCATTCAGTACCTAAATAGAGACTTCAGTAAACAGTCATAAAATATATGAAAAAATCCAATTAATATTCAACTATTCGGGCTATGCTTTCCATTCTATAAGGGCATCCCTAAAAATGGCTTTTAAAAAAGCACAAATTTTCTTCCTAAAAATTCTACCAGATATTCTGATTTTGAAAGAAATTGACAAGCTTAAATTTTGTTCTACATTTAAAATTTGTGAAACTCTAGTAATCCACTCATTCTGCAAATATCAATACTGATGTACAGAATTTAACAATTAAGAGTGATAATTTAAAAAAATGAGTAGTAGGCTCGGTATGGTATAGGTCAGTATCAGATTGTATGCTTAGCATGCTGAAGGCAATAGGTTCCATCTGCTCTCTCTCTCTCATACACATATGATCAAACAGTGAATTAACTATAGATTCAAATAAAAATAGAAATTTTATTCTAATGCAATGCACAAGTGCTGTTTTCTAATAATCAGTTTGGCAAAGAATCAAAGCTTAATGATGTCATTGAAGAATGATATATTATAAGGAAATGAATGCTTTCACAGACTGTTCTTAAAAGCATAGCTAAGCATATCATATCTGGATGACAAATCCTCAGTATATGTTACACACAATAGAAAAGCTTCCCATTGGCTCCAAAAATTCCATTTCTAGAAACTTTTCTCAAGGAAATAACTTCTAATTTCCACAAACATAGACATATGCATCTCAGTTTGGAATTGTTTTGAATAATAATGAAGAAAAAAGTTTAAAATCCACAACACACACATAATCTAAAACATTGTTATAGACTGTAAATATTTTATAGCCACTAAATGATAACATGGATATATTGACTGCCATTAAAGTGATCATGAATGGTTATTTCTTTAAAATTAAGTTATAAAAAATTATAGTATAATTTTATTTTGTGAAATCTAGCTTTCATCCCTATCAATAAAATGCCTAGAAAATGCATTAAATTTTCATATAGCTTATGGTTTCTAGTTAATGTTTTCTGGGATTCTTGAGAGTACAAATAAGAGGGTGTTAGTTTCTTCTGTCTTCTGTTTGACTCTTCTCCTTCTGATTGTTCTTTTTGTCTAATTCCCGTGTATTTGTTTTTAGATCCGGATGAAAGAGGATATGGGAAAAACTGGGAGAAGTAGAGGGAGCTAAAACCATAATCATAAAATATTATGTAAGAAAAATATTTCAATTAAAGAAAAATATGTAAAGTCCAGTTCTACATAGAATCCTAACTTTAAACTACTAATACTCACAACATACTGCTTTTTCAAAAGTGAGCTCACATTAAAGAACATATAAATTGAGGTTTTGGGTTTCATTTGTTTATGGGATTATTGTTTACCTTTATTTTCATTACGCTTTTACATATTTAAACATTCTAAAACGTGCAATTATTTTATGTTAAGAAACCTTAAATATTTCATGTGATTGATTACAACAAGTGTCTGTAAGTTAATATTTACAACTTATTAATATTACAATATTAGTGAGTAATAGCAGTGGGCTAGACAATATTTATAACAAGATCTCTAAATTGTGCTGGGCTCTTTGGCAGGGATCTATGTATAAGTTACTATTTCCTGAATAGACACAGAAGAGGACATACATGCATGTGTGCACACAGTCATCACTGAATAGAAAGGGATGAAAGCAAGAACAGAAGTCATCAGGGTGCTGTTAAAATGTACATCCTAAAAGACAGAGATGTTTGTATTAAACTGTTTAGAATGTCACCAGCATTCAATTAACTAAACCGGCAGCCACCTTTTGCTTTGCCTTATTAGGAGAATCAACAGTTTGCACATTACCGTGTGCTTTGAACGACTTGAAGCAAATAACACAGTGAACAATGTGCTTTTCAGGACTGACTTGGAATAGTTCTTGTTTTGTTTTCAGTGTTTTTGTGAAGAAAAGCCATGTAGTCTTCTGGGACCAGTTGTCACCTCATAAATAACAAGAAGAGAGGCCAACTTACCAGAAGCCTGCAAGGAGAAAGCATGATACTAGTGAGGGCTCTTTGGAAATCTACTGCTCTAACTACAAAGACTGAATTCAAACCAGGGACCAAGAAATAACAGGAAGGATTTTAGGAAAATAGCATAAAGTCAATATTGAGAGTCCTCCTCTCCTTTTAACAAAGGAGGACCTAAAAACGCCACTGTATTGTTTGTGACTACAACTCCACCAACACCCTGCATAAAGGACACCTGCCTCTTGCCTGCCTTGGGTGTGTGACTGTCTGCACAGCACTGAAGTAGAACTTAACTTTTGGCATCATAACTGATTTTTCATTCAAGTTCCTTTTCTCCATGCTTCCAAGTCAATGTGTATTTAGTTAATGATTTTGATGCCATTTTGGACCAATGGGATAATCTTGGAGCCAAATATACAGCCTATTTCATGGTATGTTTAGAATCAAGCCTTATGCTGCCAAACCGAGGGAAGGAGTTGCATAAATGTGAGCAGTACAGACAGCTCATTTGGAAACTTCGAAGGGTAAAAGGCTGCCTTGTCCATCTAGAATTACCTGATTTATCAGAAATCGTTCATTTTTACATAAAAATGATTTCCTTTCTGACAGACTTTGTGTTTCAGGAAACAACTGAATTTGTTTTCACTGTTCAACATCCGTGTGGAATGTGTTGACCAAAGCAACAATTGGAGACTATATTTGACACCGAGTAGAAGAATTTTCACCACAGCAGATTATGTGAGTTCTCTCTTAGTTGAAGGAAATACCAAAAATACTAAAATATATTCAAAGGCAATGTTAAAAATTCAGGAACAATGGAAAATGTAGGACCTATCCAACCTAATATATAGCATATTAACAACAAACTAATCTGAACTGTGTACTTACCCTATGTTAGGCTTTGTGATAAGTTCTTTCTTTTCATTTATCTATTTATTCACTTTACATTCCAGTGGTAGCCCCCTGCCTCCTCTCCTCACAGTCTCACCCTCCTTTCTGCTTCTTCCCTCCGGGCCTCCCACCTCTCAGAAGAGGGAGGCCCACCCCACCACCCACCTCAGCACAACAAGTCGCATCAGGAGTGAGCTCATCCTCCTCCATGGTGGTCCAGCAAGACACCGCCAGAGGAAAGCAATTGAAAAGCACGCAACAGAGTCCGTGTCAGAGACATGTCCAATTAAATCCTGTGTATTCAGATGGGAAAGATGTCATTATTATCTATATTTACAGATAAGAAACTTTAGGAAAGTTAGGAAACATAAACGGGGTTATATCCTGGGGTAGGAATAAGCCAGAATTCAATTTCATGTACTCTTAACTTTGAACTACTTTATTGCTCTTGTAGCAGCAGTAGGCACTCCGTGAATCGTAAGTAATGGCAGGGAGGGGTCTCTGCGGAATCTCACCCCCTTGGCAACGAAGCAACTGCTTAGAAATGTTGAGCTGACATTAGCAGCAGTGTCCCTACTGTGTGGGACACTGCGGGAGAAGCCTGAGTGTTTTGTACTCTTGAGGTCAGGTGGCTAACCATAGAAAATTTCAAGGAATATTCCCAAGACAAATGCATTGTGCTGATAAGTGATTTCAACAAGGTTACAGAGGAAAGGATCAGTATTAAAAATATCAAAAGTATTTCTATGTAATGCCAATGGAAATTGAAATTAAATTATGTTTGTATTAAATAAAATTCATCTTTGCTCTAGGGAAAGTGATAAACTTAAATACACAAGTAATAAAATGTAATAGAATTTACATGCTAAAAATTATAAAATAATTTGGATGAAATAAATCAAAGATATGAATAAAGAAACACACTGCATCCATGAATTGGAAGAATCAATAATAACGTCAAATCTCTGAGTCTAATATACAATTTCAACTGATTTAAGCTCAAAACTCCTTCAACGGTTTTCTGTATGTACGCACACACACACACACACACACACACACACACACACGGCTGCTACTGTACACATATGGAGTGCCAGAAGAATTAAAGTAGCTATGTTGAACAAGAAAAAGAAAATAAAAAGAGTTAGGCTGCACAGTTTCATGACATACTCTTTCTCCAGTAATCAGGGCTGTTCGATATTTGTCAAAAGTAGATAGAAAAAAATAAAGAAACAGAAACCAAAAGCAAACCCACAAAGCACGCCAAATTGATTTGTACTTAAGTGAAAAGTCATTTCAATGAAGGAAAGGTATTGGGTTTTGGTTTTTTGCTTTCGTTTTGTTTTGTGTGTGTGTGTGTGTGTGCGTGTGCGTGTGCGTGTGTGTTTTGTAATGAATACTGACCATGGTGGTGCATGCTTTTAATCCTAGCAGCTGAAATACAGGGGCAGGTGGATCTCTGTAAGTTCAAGGCCAGCCTGGCATATGCTATGAGTTCCAGGTCATCCAGAGATACATATAGAGACATGACTCAAAGAAAAATATATAATGATGTGTCAGTTGTACATTCATAGAAAAAACATGAATCTCAACCTAAATATCATATTTTATAGAAAAATTAGCTTAAAATAGAACATGGTTATAAATCCCTGAGTTTAGATCCTGACAAGGACTCTGTGGCCTTAACAATCACAAGGACAGATTTAAACTTGTACCTAAGGAAATTTTACATTTTGTGTCTTGTGTAAGACAGTAAGAGGAGTTTGAAAAAGCCACATATAGGCTGGGAGGAAATGTTTCTAAGACATGTATTTGATTAATATCTACAATATAAGAAAGCCTCAGAACTCAACTGTAAAAATCAAAAATAAATACAGTTGCTTCTTCATGTACGTGAGCTTGGAGTCCACAGATTCAGCCACTGATGGAAAATACTTGAGGGAGAAAAAAGGTACATCTGCGCTGAACATTTTCCTTGTTGCTTGCTAAATCACACATGATGACAGCTACTACCACAGCAACTGTGTCAGATAAGTCACCGTGCATACTACAGAGGTAATTTAAAGTACACAGGAATATACATAGCTTATATACAAAGACTATGCTGTATCGTTTTATATAAGGGACTAAAGCATCTTTAAACTTTAATACCTATAGGGTGTAATAGAACCAATAACCCATGAACACAGAGGAACATGGGTAAAGAACATTAATTGTTTCGTTGAAGATATGTAGATAGAAAATAATCATGATAAAATAATCTTATTAGCTATTAATATAATACATGTTTAAGCCATGGTGAGATATTAACCTGCCTGTTAGAGTTTTGAGAATAAAATAATGGTGCTAATAAATACCAGATTCTTCAAGGACTGTGGATAAAATGGGACACTTGCATGTGACTAGTAAAAATGGAGCATGAGAGTCTGACAAGTTCACTCACCAAATAATTGCTGTTCTGGAAACCTAGTCTAGGGAAATAAAGGCTTAATTTTACATAAAGGTTTCTCCATGAATACTCGTGCCAATTTTCTTTGGATTAAGTAAAAACTGAAAATGGCCTAGATGTTTTCTAACAAGTCAAATTGTTTAACAGACTGCGATATGATCATAGCATGTACTCTCAGATGGGAAAAATGAGAACACACTGTTGATAAATACAAACATGATAAATCCCCAGAGAACTACAGTATGTGGGAAAAAAGGCCCCCAAAGTTTACATACTCTGTGATCCCATTCATATCATAGTTTTGAAATGACTAAATAGTAGAAATGAAAAACAAGTTACTCATAAAGAATCAAGAAAAATGATAATATTCTAATACCTTAGCTTGCTTTCTTTTGCTTTGATAAACAGCAAGACCAAAATCAACTTGGGAAGGAAAGGGTGTATTTGGCTTACATTTCCACATCACAGTCCATCACTTAGAGAAGCCACAGAAGAAGCTCAGGGAAGGAGCCTAGTGGCAGGAGCTGAAGCAGAAACAGAAGGAATTCTGCTTACTGGATTCCTCTCCCTGGCTCTCTCAGCTGTTTTCTACAAAACCCAAGACTCACTGCACACAAGTGGTACTGCCCAGAGTGGTCTAGACATCAATCCATAATCGAGAAATGCCTCCACAGACATGACTACAGACCAACTAAATGGAGGCATTTTCTCAACTGAGAGAAAGCTATGTTGTGTCAATTGATTAAAAAAAAACAAAAAAACAAAACAAAACAAAAAAACTAGCCAGCATGCCTGTAACTGTCAGCACAACCTAGATTCCCTGAGAGGAGATTCTCAGTTGCTGAACTATCGAGATCAGATTGTCCTACAGACATATTTGTGGAGAGTTGTCCTGATTGTTGACTGATATAAAAAATCCCAGCCCACTGTGGAATATACCTGGACAGGTGGTTCGGGGCTGTATGAGGAGGGGGCTACGCCTGGGATTCAAAGTACCTAACCTGTGATTGAGATAAAAATAAATAAATTAAAAAAAAAGAAATATAAAAAAAATGTGAAGTAAGCATATGTCTGGCCCTGAGCCAACAAAGCCATGGTCTGCCCTGGTTTCCCCTTCAAGTTCTTACTTGAGTTCTTCCCCTAACAGTCCTCAATGGTGGACTGTGACCTGAGAGTTTAAGCTGAAAAAAATCCTTCCTTTCCCCAAGTCACTACTGGCCAAGATGTTTGTCATGGCAACAGAAGGGAACTACAACAGAGAAGGTGAGAGATAGGTGTGACTACCCTAAGATATGTGAGGAATCTCTGCTCTTTGTGATTGTTCTGTGTTTCTTACATAATTTCCAGAACTTTAGCTGTGATATTATCTTCAGTGTTGCATGATCCTATCATGCAAAAGAAAAAAAAAAACTGGGTAAAGAGCACAATAGACCTATGTACTATTTTACAACTGTATAGGAATAGGTATGTTAAAATTAAAATTAAAAGGAAAGAGAATAGCATTGGATTAGGAACTGTGGTTCTTGTCTGTTATCAGCATCAGTAGCCACACAGTCTTGAGTAAGTCTCAAACAGCTTTCACAACTCTAGATTTCTAATTTGAGAAATATTCAGATGAGAAAGCATTGCTTTCCAAAATCAGTTTTCAACTCTGTGATTCCTCTATGGCAGTGGCACAGAGGTCATATATCCGATATCCTGCCATATCAGATATTTACATTACAATTCATAACAGTAGCAAAACTACGTTTATGAATTAGCAACAAAAAAATTTTATGGTTGGGAGTCATCACAACACGAGGAACTGTGTTACAGGGTCACAACATTAGAAAGGTTAGAACCTCTGTGGGCTTCCATTTCCTGTTAGGACTATCTCCATGGGATATTGCTCTGTCTCTCCTGATGAAATTGAATGCATGAAGCCTATTTGAAATCTGAGAAATATTAACACTTAGGTGTGGACTGGGGATTTTGAAGGTAAACTAGGTCAGTACTGGACACATCTCTTAATCCGACAGCTCAACTCAAGGCGGCATTTCCCTTAAATTTTTGTCATTAGGAGTTCGCTTAAGATCGGATTGTATTTTTTTTTTCAGCCTATAAACGAAATATTTCTTTTCTAGCTGTTTCTGAGATTTCCAGAACTCCAAACTTTTCCCATGCCCCAGTTTCACAGGGTGTGGGACTAGCCCACACGTATATGGCGGGGCCTTTAATTCACATTAGCTTCAGGAATGTTAGCCTTGGCAGGGTTGTTAGGGCTAACATATTTACATGACATTCGGGGCATGTTTCTTCTGGTCTTCTGTCTTTCACCAGCTGATAGACACCAACATTGTCTCGATAGGAATCTAATACTGGAAACTAGTCTATTTTACTACATTCAAACAATGTTTCTTTAAAGTTATTTCCTCTGCTAAAAATCTACAAGATCTTAAAGGAATGTTAAGGAAACAAAGCTTATTTAAGTGCCACATAATATTATGTTTGCTAGGATTTTTCTTTAAACATTCTTCTGAGTTCAAATTATAGAATTACTTAAAATAATAGAATGACATAATTCCATGTATGTGGTTCATATTTTGTAATATAGATGAAGCTATGGAATAGATGAGAGTTTTTTAGTGGCTAGTCTCATAATTTTATTATTTATGTGTGGAACCAACTGAGATATTTAAACATAATGTTGGGACCTATCCTCTGCCTTAAAAAAAAAAAACTTAAGACATTGGGGATCATTGTGAAACTTTTTTTTACTTGTCATACTCAAGTACTACTTGATAATGCAAAGTACATGTCTTGAGCTGGTGTATATCCCATCTTTTGACATTGCAACAAAACATAGGCATCTACAGAGATTACTCTTGACAAAGTAAAAAACAAGTTACGAAGGACACAAAAAAGACCCACAACGTCTCAATTAAGTGAATTTCGGATTTTATGTGGGGCTGCATTAGTAGCTGTCCTCTGCTACATGTGGCCACATACGGTCACCTGCCCATGTGCTGGCCAGGTCTGCTTATGGCATTTATTCATTACAAAATTTTACTGGAATCCATGTCATGTCATGTCACGTCATGACTAGTATGAAGAGAGAGATACAGACTAACAGAAAATGAATTTAACACACAGTGTTGAGATCTATGATGAAGGTAAGTGCTGTAGGCGGACATTAGAAATTATCTAACCCAGCTGTGAGAAGGCTTTCACATGCACGATGCTGTGTTTTAAACTCCAAATCCCATGTTAGCAGGAACACCCACTTCCCTATATTGTGAACATCATAGAATTCCAGAGTTTTTCTTTGCTAGGTTATTGGTATGTCAGTAAATCTGTAAAGAGTCGGTATTCCAGATAAAAACAGCCAGCTGTCAAATACGCCAATTTATTCATGAAGGTTGCTTGGACAACCTTTGTTTCTCTGGACAGGGTACTGATAAGAGTGATGACTATCCCAGGTTCACAAGAAATTGGACCCTACAGCCCACTTTAAAAGATGTTCACATCTAGAACTTCAAATCTCTACCTATGACTCTGACCTTCTGAGGTTTTCCTTCCTTCCCCAACAAACCACACCTACAGATTTATATAATGTACAAATTTTTCCCTAACAATGTTGCAGAAAAAAATTAAAACTCTATTCCTGTGAAACCAGCTTCCTGAGTTACGTACAAAGAGAAAACATAAGAAAATATGTTGAGGATTTTCTTCCTCCAAACTTCTCACTTAACACAGAGAGCAGGCTTGTTGAATTTAAACTGAGTATCCTCACTGTCCAAAGTGACCTTAGGTTCCCCATGTAAAACCCAGCTCTCCCAGCTCCAGACTGTTGGACAGTGTTGGTGTCTGGTTTGTCTGATTTGATTAGGAACTCCTTAGACAAGAGCTTTCTCTGATTCTGTATTCTCTACAGCACCTAGCTTGTTGTTGGCATCCCACAATGCCAAGGAACATTCAACTAAGGAATAATTGGATTGGCTTTTCTGCTCAACATTATGAGGCTGCTGTCTTCTTCATGCACATGTCCTTTCTGACCTGTGTTTCATATTTGTGTCTGGGTAGCAGGCTTCCTGTGTTACTGAATCACCTTTGGGCTGATCTTTTCAGGAAATGAGGGCATGAGGTTGAGCATTTTGCCACTGTGAGTCTGAGTTTTGGGAACATAGACTGCTGAAATATGCTAGGCTACGTGAAGGGAAAATGTTGTTTCTAAAGGAAGCCTTCTCCCCCACCCCGATGGTCATGTTGAATCTCTGTCAGCCAAGGATGCAGACTGGTTAGCAGATGAGAGCGTAAAACCAGCATGTCCCTGAATGCAAGTATTCTACTGCAGTTTCTCTGCTCCTTAAGGAAAAAATATTCAACTTTTTTTTCATTAGTGGGTCTTTGAAATTCTACATTTTAAGATTGTATCTTCTTTCTTTTATTGTTCTGGGGCTAAGTTAAAAACAAAGTTTCTCGTGATTTTATATAAGCCACTGAGTTGATTTTTATGGTTAGAAGTCAGGTGTTATATATGGGATTCCATAGCATAAGCATAACAGAAGATGGTTCTGTGAGACCTCATCTCATTCCAGCGAGGAGTGGAAAATGTCTTCATAAAGAAAAGTCTCTTTCATTCTATGTTTTCTTTTCTGGCCATTTAGCATGCCTTGTGTTTTTTGTTGAAAGTTAGACATGATCTATTAGGTAATAGGAATTCAGGTAAATATGCATGTAGGGTGAGGTTTAATGCTAATCTGACTGGGAGTTGGGCTGTGTTTAATGTTTTCTGTAGCAACATACCAGAGGCTTCAAGTGCCTCCGACCGCCCTTGCTTTTGTTTCCTCTCTTTCTCTGGGGCTTCTCTAAGAATTCCTCTCTTTTGTGTCTTTAGTCTTAATTCTCTGGTGTCCTATGGGTGTACTTGTAAGTGGTTGGGACAAGGGTAATGATGGAATTTTACAATCTCATCACTACGTTTCAGACACACCATAGGCTAGGCTCACAGGGATGTGACTTTAATAAGTATTCCTTACCTTTACTCCCACATACAAAACACTTGAAAATGCTAGGGTTGAATAAATATCATTCTCTTAGTTGAGCTTAGATGCTGGTGGTCCCTGAGCCTGGAGAGGAGGTCATAGTCACTGTGGACGCTCTGACTATATCACTTTTATTCTTCTGAGTCAAAGCTGCAAAGGCCTCCCCCCATGCCTTACCATGAGATTTACTGAGGGTATAGTTGGCTTCCTGAAGGTAAGCTTCAAGTGTGTGTAGCCTATAACAATGCATTGCTTTGGATTTTATCATTCTCATGGTAGATTTCACTCAGCTCCCAAAAGTCATCATAGTTACTTTGTAAATACTGTAAATTCATGATTTCTTTATAAAAATAGATCATGCCAGTTATTCTAGGAATTTGTCTAATGTAGAGGTAGTGGTTTGACCTTTGAACTCCATTCCCTACTGGATATATGAACTCTAAAGAATTTTGAGTTTTCTATATTTAGTATTTATATTTATAAAAATATTTATATAAATATATTAACATCAATACAAATATAAGTTTATACAGATTAAATTTATAATTGTATAATTTTTATAAATTTAGTCTTTATAAATTATATTTAGTATTCTAATAAATAATAGCTTCCAAGTTCACATTATATTGAAACATGATTTTTAACAGTCAAGATAACTTTACATTGTCTTCAAAACTTATTATTCCCAATGACAAAATTAAGTGAATAAGACAACTATAAAAACAGAACCAAGAATAGATTCATTGATTAATTCTGATAATCAGAAATAATATTTCCAAGTGTTAGAGAGAGGAGGAATGAGAAAGTCTTGTGTGTGCATGTGTTATAGTTTTGTATAAGATGTCACCAAAGGATCATGTGTTGATGACTTGAGTCCTAGTTGGTGGTGCTAATGAAAAGCAGGTGGAGTGCAAAGATATAAATATCATCAATGGATAAATCTATCAATAAGTTCAAGGTTAAATAATAGTTCGTTGGTTAAAAAAAATTGCATGACTTTGAAAGGTCTCTCTCTCTCTCTCTTTCTCCTTCCTTCCTTCCTTCTGTTTTTCCTTTCCATAAAGGAAGCAACTCTGCTTCACTCTGCACTCTGCCATGATATTCTACCTTCCTACGGCCACAAAACAATGGAGACAGATAACCATGAACCGAGACCACTTAATCCATGACCCAAGACAAATCATTCCTTCTTCTAGTTGACTGCGGGGTAAAAAAGGTGACCTGCACAAGCTGATAAGTGCAGAAAAAAATGATGAAATTTAAGAACCAGCATTTACCAATGCCATAATAATAATTTATTCAAGCTGTATAGACATTTCATTGCAATAATTAGTGGATAAAAAATGCCACGGGGTTAGAGTCATTGGGGAATAAGATGTTTGCACAGTCTTGATATATCCAACAGATTGCTTCTTTTTTTTCAAATAAAACCTTTATTATTTCAAGTAGTACAGTTTAGAGATTGGAAAATTGTGACAAAACATGGTAGCAAAAAATGTTGAAATCATAATCCTATTTCACTGGATCTTGGATATTGGGAAAATCCTCCTCTGTATAAAAGTTATATAACTTTTATGCTGGTTCAAGAGGAATATTATCACTTTTGCCATTTATATTCTTTTTAAAAATTTTTAATTACACTTCATTCACTTTGTATCCCCCCTGTAGCGCCCTCCCTCCTCCCCTCCCAAGCCCTCTCTTTTTGCCCCTTCTCCACACATGCCCCCACCCAAGTCCACTGATAGGGGAGGTCTTCTTTTCCTTCCTTCTGATCCTAATCTATCAGCTCTCATCAGGAGTGGCTGCATTGTCTTCCTCTGTGGCCTGGCAAGGCTGCTCCCCCATCAGGAAGAGGTGATCAAAGAGCAGGCCAATCAGTTCATGTCAGAGACAGTCCCTGTTCCCATTACTATGGAACCCACTTAGAGACTAAACTGTCATGAGCTTGCTGTGCTCCAGAACAGATTGCTTCTTAACCACAGATGAAAAAGACGTGTGTTCTCAATGAAAAAGATAATGGACACAGTACATGCAAATGATGTGAGCTGGTTCCCCAAAGCAGGAGTCCCTGAGTCTGTACATCTGATGTGATGCTCAGAGAGGAAACAGTAGTATGCCTTATGTTTTTTTCCCCAAAATGCTTTCTCTAAAGCTAGTTATAAGAATATTTCATTAAATGGAAAACGTTTAAAAAATAATTCGGATTCTATTTTTTGTGTGTGTCATGAGAGGAAAGAAAGAACTAGGAATTCTTTCAAGATTAAAAAAAGCAAAGAAACTCTATACTTAAATGATATACAGTGTCTTCACTGGATCATCAGGAGTGTAAGAAAAAGGATTTTGTTGGGTTATTTTGGAAGTTCAAATATAGGTTATGTTAATGTTATTTTTTTTCTTAGCTGTTTGTGGAAGAGTGTCTTGATATCTGCAATTAACTCCTAAACAGAAGGAAATTAATAATTAATAAGACTAATTTATTAAACAACCTGCATTTACTTTTCTATAGGCTTGATCTTTTCAAAGTAAAAAGTAAATATAGTAGATATCACTAACAATAATCACTGCTTAATCATATAAGTACTATGCATCACACAAAGTAACAATTAATCTTGCCTTTTATCAATTAACACACTAAAAAACTTCATATATTAAATTAAGTGTTAGCAAATGTTAGTCCATCTAAAATATTCAATCAACATAGAGAAAAAACTCTTGAAAAACAGAATTTGCAAGGCGTTTGGAATATCATGGTAAAAAATTAAAAGTATAGTTTTGGATGAAATAAACTCATCTATCAAGAATTTACTGCTGAACTATGAAAATGGCAACTAAATAATTAGCATAAAATATAGGCAATTCCAATAAAGTATCTGTCACTTTTGATTTGCACTTTGCAGAAGCCCATTTTCTTTAAATGCTGTCATTTCACTGTACTGGTTACTCTGACAACATGTGAAATAATGAGTACATACACTCAGTCTTGGCTCTGAAGCTTCCCCTAAAAGGACACTGTTAAAATCACCTCTTCTGCAAGTGATGGCAAAGTGATTAAAACTATGGGAAATGCCAGCATAAAGGTCAGGCTGAGAACTGCCAGGTGCCAGCGCCCTTTATGAAGAGTGCCTGAGTGAGGGTTTTTTTTATCCCTCCACCTCATCTCCTCTGCTGTGGAGTGTTCCAAGGCCCCAGAGAAAGGTTAATCAGTGTGTGCACAGACAGGGGGAGAGGCATGACAGATAGAGAATTAACTCTCTTGTCTCCCTGTGGTAAAACAATCTAATGCACTGCGACACATTTTAGAACAAAGTTCATTTCCACTACTGTCATATCTATTCCCTGAGGAATTTCAGGAGCTCAGCAAAGACCTTACTTAGTAAGCAGTAACTGCCACTCCAGCACTGCTGGATATTCTTACAGGATATAACAGTTAACTCACCTTTTTCCATGCCAAATTCCAAGAATGAGTAGTCTAAGGGTACATGACCCGACTGGAGTGCAGAACAAATAGCAGGAAAGAGTAGATAAGAGCACAGCAGGGGAAGAAGGGCCACTGTCTCTCCAAATCATGACCTCACTGACATGTCATGTCGATGAATACTAAAAACTAAGGAAGGAAGACGTCTGATGAGAAATTAGCCCCAGATGAGATTTGTATTGTCCCCAGTTTTGAAGGAAGTGTGATATTTGCAGCTTGGAGTGTGGAGAGAGGAAGGACTTGGAAACAGGACTTCCACTAAAGTCCCAGGAATTTTCCTTCAGTTCCTCCTGCAGTAGAGAAGCTCTTGTCCTGAAGTGACTGCAGAGCATTAGACTAAACAGCCTGAAATTTCCGAGCTATTTCCTGTGTTTCGAGACCCCGGAATAACACGCTGGCTTTGGAGTTGACAATTCAAAGTTACTACCCTGGTTTTAACATTGTTCTATGTTTTAGGTTGAAATCATTTTACTTCTGAACATCCTCCTTAGGTTTTTCTTTTTTTCATTTTTTATTTTTCATTTTTATTAATTGCACTTTATTCACTTTGTATCCCCCCTGCAGTTCCCTCCCTCCTCCCCTCCCAACCCCTTCTTTCCTCCCTCTTCTCCACGCATGCTCCTCCCCAAATCCACTGATAGGGGAGGTCTTCTTTTTCTTCCTTCTGATCCTAGTCTATTAGGTCTCATCAGGACTGGCTGCATTGTCTTCCTCTGTGGCCTGGTAAGGCTGCTCCCCCTCAAGGTTTTTTGTTTTGTTTTGTTTTGTGGGATTGTTTGTTTGTTTGTTTGCCTTTTTAATGCTGAGAATTGAACTTACAACTCGATTATCTTAGAAAAGAAAACAAGGTGGATAGACATTCTTGGCTGACTGCCTCTTGAACTATGAAGTGTAAGGTCCTGTTTTGAAGGTCTGTTACCATGCCTGATAATGTTCAGGACATGAGGCTGGCCACAGTCTTATGACATGGAAAGCGGGTGAGCAATGGTGACTTTCCTTTGAATTTTTTCATGGTATCATTATCTGGGTCACAAAGGCTGTGATGGTCAGCTTGCTCCAGCTTCCCTTATGTTCCCATGTTCACACTTCATACTTTGCGCTTAAACAAACTCAAACATAGAAAACCGTTTCTGCTTTTTCCAAAATTAGCACTCATATAAATACAGCTTGGGTCTTCACTATTTGGATAACCCATCTGGTGCCTAAATTTTCTTTGAAATTTCTATTTTCTCCAATTATTAAATCAGATCTCTGAGGTTATGTCATAGGTCAGTTCCTTTTTCCTGCTCATGTGATCTTCCAGTAACAGTGGATCACGGCCTTGATATCCAATAGAAGTGAGGGTGTTTTGCTGTCTTAGACTTTTACTTTTGGGAATGTTTTTTAAAAAGTAGTACAACTTAGAAATATTTTGATGATTTGAAATAAAACATCAATCTTAAGCAATGGGAATTTTCTTTCAGCGATATTATCAAAGCAATTCAATTTTTTCAAACTAAAAAGAAAAGAAAAATACAGTAATCTTAGATTTAAAATGGAAAAACCAGGAGCCATGACTCAGTATAACATTTGCATTCATCATTCTCTAATCACAAAATTAATGTATCCCTTCTAATTGTCAATGGCGGCATGATAATTGACTTTACTCTTTGCCCTCTCAAGTCCTCTTGTTTAAAGAGGGAGAGAACTTTGAGTAAGCAGACTATTACTTCTTGACAAAAAGAAATATAATTGCTTTACAGTTAGGTAAAAATATGTTTCATGTTTCAGTCATACATATCTGGGCACATGGTTTGGAAAATTCAAATTAAATTTCCCAGTATTTAGTTCATTATAGGGTCCATGCTAAGTGCCTTGGGGAAATTGACTTTTCAGTGCCTTATCGTGGTTGTCACATTCTTAAGCTATGAGTTTCTCTTTGCTAAACTCCCTCAGTGTTCTATAACTATAGGTTTTGTAAAACCATACGTAGCATTTCTTTTAAATGGAGCTCTTTGTCAACACGGGGTCATTTTCAGAGTTGTTTTGAAAGCTTGTCCCTGTCTTTTGCTCACCGAGTTTATGTTTATCATCACTTTCTGATTTACTTACTATGTCAAAACTATGTCAATAAAGCCCATAAGTACACCCTCCATTTACTACTCAGATATATTTGGGTCTTTTATTGCTAAGAGTTGTCTAACCCTAAATTGGATGGTATCGTTTGTGCCTCAATTGAACTTCACCTTCCTAAGTGCCAACACCGTACACAAAAAGTCGCCAATTCTTCATAATTTTTCAGTTGTCACAACAATAATTTTTAAATGTTTACAAATTTAGATTTTCTTTCAAAGTTCTGAATAAAGAATTCAAACTACATATTTATGTGATTATCTTTAATAGTTTGCTAAGGCTCTCATAAAAATAAAAGTTGCTTAATAAGATCTTTGAAAGTACATGGAAATGTGTAAGCATATGAATTCATGTCTTAAGATCTTCTAAGATCTTCACATTTATAACATCCATAATTTTGCTCATCTATGTTTTAATGCAAAGAAAAAGGCAGCCATCCTCCTTTTTTCCTTTTTCTGTATATACATAAACTCAAAGATTCCCAAGAGAGATGCCCTACCAGAAATAAACATAGGAAACTTTCCTTTTGGCAATGTATTCTAAAAGCAAAGACTAGGTCAATAGCAGTAAAGGTAGAAAGAACAGCCAAATATTTTAACTTTTGTTAGAAAGTCTAAATAGAAATATGGTCATATAATGAGCTTTGCCATCTTGAGTTTCTGGGAGAATTCTGCACGAAGAACATTCCTTGGGCTGGTACCCCTGGGAGAGGGCTCCCTTAAATTCCTCACAGATGGGCTCTGGACACAAGCAGCTGATTTACGTGCCAAGGACACGAAGAGAGCAGGAACTACCAAGCTGATTTCTGAGGAAGCTGGCTCCCTACCCAAATATGGAAATCACAGCCAAGACCCTGGTTCTTGTCACTTTTTCCTTCCAATTCTAAGAACATATTTGTGCTCCTCTGAAGGCAGATGGTCAGCACATCTTTGCCATCCATATTCTCCTCAATCTTCAACCATTAATTTAGTCCAGCATTTTACACTATGGGCACCTTAGTTAAAATGATGTTATTATTACACAAAAAATATGGCAACACTGATGAGTTTTCAGATTGTGGTCCTTTAGAAGATGAATAACTTCTGTCTATCTTGCATAATTTTCTCAGACTAAAGTGGAGGGTCTGTCTACAAATAAGCTGCCTCCTTCTAAAGAGCATGCATGGCATCTCTGAGCATCATTTCATTCCTCTACAATTCACTGCCTTTCATATATGCTTATAAAAGTGCATGCCAGATTATTATTCCTGTGATTTCATTCACTTCAAAATTCATTTAGACCAGGGAGCATCTTCTTTATAGTATCAACAAATATGAAGGTTATATTAGAAACTTTGTAAATAATTTACCAAAAGTTCTATTTGTGTTGAACAGCTCGAGAAAGGTGATTTTTTTACAC
Source organism: Pachyuromys duprasi (assembly GCA_028658305.1). NCBI lineage: Eukaryota > Metazoa > Chordata > Mammalia > Rodentia > Muridae > Pachyuromys > Pachyuromys duprasi. Next base: position 74,061,300 of record CM053753.1, on the reverse strand, counting down.
TCACTGAATTGTGAAATATTATCTTAACATAAAATGCTGTTTCTAATAGGTAGGAAATTTAGTGTGTCTATTATGAGAGGATTGATTGTGGATATTAATGACCAAGCTTAATTTTAGTGTAAGACATGCTGGGTACTGTTTTCTCCCTATTTGCTCTTCTCATTTCAGGAGAGCTCTTTTGATTTTGGTGTTTATTTGTTCTCTTTTTACACTTTCTGTGTTGGCCTCTGTACAAGTATATCTACCTGTCATTTGATAGCTACATGCAGTCATCTTTAGAAGATGATGTTTGCTGGGTACTACCTCAATATAAACTTCAACTGGTACTTTTTAAAGAGACAGTAAAAACATGAAACGCTTTTCACACTGTATTATGCTCAAGAGTTACAGTAATGATAGTGGTTAAAATGAAACAGGAATTAAAATTATTGATTGCCATGTTTTATGTTAATGCAGGGTCTTATAAAGTCAGCCCAATTCTGTCAACAAAACACTGTCTTAGTAGAATTAAACTATGAACTCCATAAAGAAAATTTTAAAAGCTAAGTAGGTCAGACTCCTGAGAGCCTTGGCACTAAGATTACTTCTGACTGGGAAAGCATTCTCCACCATGGAAGAATGAAGGCGGCATCATAAATCTACCTTGTTGCTTGTAAAGAGTTATTTAATGAGAAACTTGGAGTTTTTCTGATAGTATCAAACAGTTCTTCAAGCTTAAGCTTTCTCTCTTTCCCCACTTTCTTCCTTCTTACCATACACACACACATACATTTTAGTTGTGTTGAGAGCTATGCCCTTTCTTTTGTAATATTTTATTTATTCTTTGAGAATTTCATATGTGTGTACAATCTTATATCCTTTCAGTATTTACACACACACACAAACACACGGCTCTTCATTTCCTCCACATCTCCTTCCCAACTTACTGCATGTCCTTTATTTTTTTCTTTCTGTGCCTCACTCAGTCCATTTGATGATGCACCATACATGCACATGGATAGTGGTTATGGGTCTATCCACTAAAGCACAAGAAACCTACCAGTGTATGTACTCCAGTGAAAAATTATTCTGGTTGCCCTCAGCAGCCATCAATCACCATTAACTCAACATGAGCCCTCCACCCAGTCCCCAGTCCATGCTGGAATCTTTCTGTCTTGATCTTTTGCAGGTCCTGTTCAGGCCACTGCAGCTTCTGTGGTTCATGGACGCAGAGGCATGACATATCTAAAGGATAGCATATCACAACATTCCTCCCTATGTTTCATCTCTGACATTCTTTGTGCCTCATTTTCTGTGATGTTCCTGGGCCTTGGATGTGGGGCCTATTTAGGGACAAGCTCTCACAGTCATTTATTATCAGCTCTTTGTCCAGTTACAAGTCTCTGCATGAATCACTACCCACTGTAATAAGTTTCTCTGACTGAAGCTAAGAGCAGTGCAGATTTATGAGTATAAGCAACTATTCAGAACACGAGTTGACAATAAAACCATTCAGAATAATGCTTTTCCACCAGAACTTATGGTCTTTTGTTCAAGTTTTCAGTCATAAGCATGAATCCTTTCCTGTGAAGGAGGCCTCAGATCTAGTTATAAAGAAGTTGGTTACTCCATAGCAACTATACCAGTACTGAGCCAGTGTGTACATCTTGCCTGGCAGGTCAGTATTGTAGCGTGCACTACTACATGGTTCAACACTGGTTAATACCATACCATTAATGTCTTTGGTCTCAGCAATGATCTGTAGCCCATGTCACAACCCTATGAAACCTAGCTAGTAAGAAAACATTTACCAATCAGTTCCAACTTAATTACTCTAAGTCCTGAAGCTACTAAGAGCAATAATAATATCCTATATTGCTTTGGTTGTATCTTAGACCTATTTGTCCAACAAGCTAAAGAAGTTGGAGGAAGGTTTTATTTGTCTTGAATTAGAGTTTTGTTACATAGCCTATCACTCTTGGAAGAATATTTTCACATTTTCAGTCTGTGTAAGATAGACAGGTAGATAGGTAGGTAGATACATACATACATTCATACAAACATACATACATCATTTTAAGTAAGTTTATAAAATAATGTTTTGAAAACTTAAAAAAAAAACATGCTTAGTGTTATTTATCTGTCTTTCCTCTCCTGACTCTGTATTACCTCCACACCCCCTCCCAAGTTAATTCTTTCCTCTATTTTTACCTTTCACCTTTTATATCGACTATGTCCTACTGTCTTGTCAGGTAACACACAGCTATATAATTGGACATACAGCTGATTCAATAGGTGCAAACTTATACATGGCACTTTAGGCCTAAAATGCTGCCTGTGGTTGCAGAAGTCATAGATCTTAGAAGAGTACCCAGAGAACTGCTATTTTCCAAAATGAATACAGCTTCTAACTGTATTTTAAATGGTTGGCCTTTTAACCCAAGATAAGTATAGCTTTCCCCAACTATCAAAGAAGCTTATTTTTGTGGTAGACAAAGAAATATACAAAAAGTTTAAAAACTAAAAAAATAAAATAAAATAATTTTAAAAAGTCACAATTGTCAAAATGCAGTAAATAAATGGCCATGAGATTTCTATCCTCAGTTGGTACATCTACAGTCTAACTGTTTCTAAGGCTCAAGGAATATTGTGGAAGAGGGGGCAGAAGGAATGTAAGAACCGGAGCAAGAGGCCACCTACTTTGAAATAGTATCTTCTGGACGCAAAAGGGATACTGCAACCGTAAACAATATGGATGCCTACACAACACTGCACACAGTCATACAAGTCAATATTCCAGCAGGAATATGAGTAAATCTCACAAGGGTCCACCCTTCCATTGTAGAGCAGACCTCTCCTTACTCTCCTTTTTGTTTTAGAATAAGGCTTGCCTAAAAAATCAAATTTCCTCATGCTTTTTTTTCTCTTCAAAATGTATATTCTGCATTTTTTTCTTTGCCAATTGCTCTTCTTCATTGTCAATCTTTGTAATAACTATGTGACAGAGTCAACATTAGCCTATCTTGAAATCTCCTCCACCAAAGAAATTAGCCTGTTACTTTTAAATTTAGCCCCAGGAAGATTCTTAGAAAAAGGGTAGAGTGCAGCTACATTCTTTGCGAAAATATCACAAGAATGATCTCGAACCCAGATGCTGCCATTGTTCCCCTATGAAACTGCTTGAACCGCACTGCTGCAGTCAACGTAGCTCTCAGTACCTCTGTCTTTCCAGCTCTAAGGATGGCCCATTAAGCTCTACTTAACGCAGTCAACCATTTTTCCAGTCCAAAGTTCCAAAGCCTTCTACATTCCTCCAAAAGCCAACAACACCAGCTTCTTCACAGCAATAGTCTACTCCCTAGTGACCAAACTTCTGTCTTAGCTTCCACTGATGTGATAAAGACCATGACTAAAAGTAACTTAAAGAATAAGGGTTTGTTTCATTTCACAACTCTCAGACCACACTCCATCAGAGGAAAGTCAGGCAAGAACTCAAGACAGGGACTTAGAAACAAGAAAACAATGCAGAAACCATGGAAGGATGCCACTGACTAGCTGGTTTTCTGTGGCTTAATCAGCCTGCTTTTTTTTTTTAATACTACTCAGGACCACCTGTCATTACCATACTACCCAGTGGGATTACCTCAGGTGGACAGAGCCCCAACACCCTACTCTCCTCATTAATCAAGAAAATGCCCTCACAGACTTGCCTATAGACTAATCTAATGAAGTCATTTCTCAGTGAGGTTCCTCTTACAGTTTGACTCTAGCTTGTGTCAAGTTGACAAAAGTTCAACCTGGACCCTCAGTTCATTTGTATATGTGATTAACAACAACAACAACAAGAATGTCCTATGTGAAATATTTGCTCTTTGGAGGTGGATGCTATATTACACATACAAAGAGAAGTTCGGTACCAACTTTGGTGTAGAGGCTATATTTGTCTGAAATACCATATACTCACATTGCATTTCAGTTTGAGTTATTAATAGATTTTTCTTTTGTTTTATTTCGTGTTGATTTTTTCCTAAAATATACAAAAAATATTTTAAAAATCTCCTAACTATTTCAAACACACACACACACAAAATTTAAGGCTGAAACTTTCCACTGTGAAATCATTGGCTCCTGGCCAGAGTGCAATCACATAGAGAAGAAAAATGAAACTTTTATGCAACAAATTAGGCCAGATGAAACCAAGGATGTCTTCTTTTTAATCAAGCATGCATAGCCACATATGGGAACCTGAAGGAATCTAAATAGAATCATATTTAACTTGGACTTTGCAACAATTCTCCCTTTCCTAATAAGGGCATTTTCTCTTACTTGGCATGGGTCAAGTCTCAAGAAGAGGTCAGGCCTTTGAACTTTTTCTCCACAAATCAGATAACAAAACTAGTAGGTCTAGTTGGAATATTGACCACTGTTCCCCTGGTTCTCTTGAATCATCTTTGATGGTTTAAAGGGTGCTGCATAAAAACAGAGTCAGAGATATTTCTAAATAAAAGATCTGAAATTATAGATTTTCCCTTATAGACCTCTGTCTTTTCTTATACTCCATTAGTCAACTAGACTTTCTCCTTATGTTTCCACATCTTCGTTCCCATAGAAACTATCAAGGGGTCATCAGAGAAATCAAAACAAAGATTTTGCTGATGAACAACACACCTTAGTGTTACCTCAAAATCACATAATATCTCCATGGCAATTAGTGTTCCCTGTGGCATACTTGTGTCATTAATCTCAACTTTAATTTAATAAATGTCAATGTTTTGCTCCTTTAAGTATTCTACATTGGAACAATATCTATAATTCTAAATATCCAACTAAAACATCCATGAAGCTTCAGAAGGAAGTAAAAAACAGACGTGCTTAAATGAACTGATATCTACGTTAATTAGATCATGCAAACTTTTCCTCTATTTGAATTTTTTTAAAGTCAATTCTTATATCTCTATGCACAATGGTGCTTGAAGAATTACTGCCATCCTCTACCAAACTGTTGTACTCCCCTGCAGTCACACATTTTTTCCCTTGACCTATTACAGAAGTGTTGGATGTCTTGCCTTCTATAGTGCACTGAGTCAGTTGGAAACAGCTGCATCACTAACATGAATTTGGCCTGTTTGTGATGTGCTAGCAAGGTTTTTCCACCTTAAAAATATTTTACAGCTAGTCTTCTGAGTTATTGTCTGCTTTCAGCCACTATCTTCCACCCAAATTTCTTTCCATCTTCCCATGTCCTGAGAACCACTTGAAAACGCATGATCTTTCAAAAATAGAAATGTTGCAGAATTCTGACAATTAGAGCACTCTGTGCTCATGATGCCCACAGTCTTGTGCTTCCAACTGTTACCCAGTCTGTCCACACGCCCTGTCAGAGAAAACACAAATGTGCAAAAGGAGTGGAAGTGGTGTGCTGTTTTAGAGCTTATGTTTACATTTCCAGCCCTATATACTAGTCTAGGTTTGTGGGTGGTGATACCAAATACAGATATAACTAAACATAAGCCTGGTGATCCCAAAGCTCCTCATCTGTGGATGTTTACCTGGTTAGTTTATTTTTCGTTTGGAAGAATAATAGAAGCTAATGACATCACTAGAATGCCATTTCTGAATGAAAAATTATTTTTAAAAAATCAATATACGGGGAGAATCCAAGATGGCTGCCACGAGAGAACACTGTGTCTGAGGAGTAGGACAGCAGAAACAACGCAGCGACCTGGAGACTGAACTCTGAGACCTAAAATGCCAGCATTTGTGATTGCCAGGTGAGCGGAACTCCTACGGTGACAAAATCAAGTGGGAAAACCCTAGGGACACCCAGTTATTACCTGGAAAAATCCCCCGGTGACCAGCAGCGCACAGCTCTGATATGAACGAGCAGCCACACTGGGCGCCCCCACCCGCCATAATAGACTGGATCACACAGTCTCGCGGGCAGTCTCAGGAGGAACCAGGTACCGTTTTCACTGAACTGCACCCTGCAAGCTCACACTGCACCCAGGTTCTGCTTCAACCCGCGGTGTGCTGCAGGCTCAGACTGATCACCTGAACCACCCCAGACTGAGTGGATTGGGGGACCTTTTTGACCAGTCTGCACACTGCAGGCGCTTGCCAAACATTTCCGCCAGCAAAAACTCAGTCAGTGTGTCTCAACCCATGGGTGTGCAGCGGGCACGCACCGATCACCTGAACCACCACAGACTGAGAGGATCCAGGGACCTTCTTAACCAGACTGCACACTGAGGGCGAAAGCTGCACGCATCTGCCAGCAAAAACCTCAGGTCAGGTGTCTGTCCACGGGCCAGACAAAGACGGCCTCGGGCACCATTTCAGACAGGCCTGCATACAGTGTATGCACAACAACCCAAACCCACTGTGTGTGCCCCAAATATCATCTCAGACCGTGGTGCACAGCCCCTGGCCCAGAAGGAGGTGCCAAATCTCCATTCCAGGGGAGAGCCCTTAGCAGCAAGCCCAGGGCGGAGTGCACAG
>CM053753.1:74022508-74054323 GCA_028658305.1 Pachyuromys duprasi | reverse complement strand
ATATAGGGAAAATGGCCATTCTGCCAAAAGGAATCTACAGATTCAATGCAATTCCCACCAAAATACCAACACAATTCTTCAGAGACCTTGAAAGAAAAATACTCAACTTCATATGGAGAAACAAAAACCCAGAATTTCCAAAACAATCCTGTACAACAATAGATCATCTGGAGGTATCTCCATCCCTGACCTCAAGCTGTACTACAGAGCAATAATAACAAAAACTGCATGGTATTGGCATAGAAACAAAATAGTGGATCAATGGAACCAAATGGAAGAACCAGAAATAAACCCACACACCTATGGAAACTTGATTTTTGACAAAGAAGCCAAAACCATTCAATGAAAAAAAGGTGGCATCTTCAACAAATGGTGCTGGTCCAACTGGATATCTGTATGCAGAAAAATGAAAATAGATCCATATTTATCACCCTGCACAAAACTAAAGTCCAAGTGGATCAAAGACCTCAACATAAAACCAGACACACTAAACCATTTAGAAGAAAAATTGGGGAAGACCTTAGAACTCATTGGCACAGGAAACTACTTCCTGAGTAGAACACCAACAGCACAGGCTCTAAGATCAACAATCAATAAATGGGACCTCATGGAACTGAAAAGCTTTTGTAAAGCAAAAGACGCTGTCATCAAAACAAAATGACAGCCTACAGACTGGGAAAGGATTTTTACCAATCCTACATCAGACAGAGGGCTAATATCTAGTATATAAAAAGAACTCAAGAAGTTAAAAGCAACAAATCAGTAATCCAATTAAAAAATAAGGTATGGAAGACCCTATTCAGGGAAACAGGGACTGTTTCAGTCATGATCTTGATGGCTGACTCTTTGACCCTCCCCCATACAAGCCTGGGAGTGACAGACTGGCTAGATCCCAGGGGAGGACTTTGCAGCCAGCCCTGAAGAGACAGGATAAGCTGGGGTTGGATGGAAGGGAAGGAGGTCCTCCCTGTTGGTGGACTTGGAGGGGGCGGGGAAGAAGGAGATGAGGGAGGGAGTGGGAGGGTAGGAGGGAATGGGGGAGGGGGCTACGCCTGGGATTCAAAGTACCTAACCTGTGATTGAGATAAAAATAAATAAATTTAAAAAAAAAGAAAAAAAAAGAAAAAAAACATTTCTTTTAAAGGTTAAGGAAAAATTAAATAATAAATAATAAAGTAAGGCATATTACGATTTTTGAAAAAAAAATAAGGTATGGAGCTAAGAAGAGAACTCTCTGTGGAGGATTGTAGAATGGCAGAAAAACACTTAAAGAAATGCTCAATGTCCTTAGCCATCAGGGAGATGCAAATCAAAATGACCCTGAGATTTCACCTTACACCCACCAGTATGGTGAAGATCAAAAACTCGAGTGACAACACATGCTGGAGAGGTTGTGGAGAAAGGGGAACCCTCCTCCATTGCTGGTGGGAATGCAGACTTTACAACCACTCTGGAAATCAATTTGGCAGTTTCTTAGACAATTAGGAGAGTGATTCCTCAAGACCCAGCTATCCCACTCTTAGGCATATATCCAAAAGAGACTCAAGTACATAACAAGAACATTTGCTCAACCATGTTCATAGCAGCTTTATTGGTAATAGCCAGAATCTGGAAACAACCCAGATGTTCCTCAGTTGAGAAATGGATACAGAAATTATGATACTTTTACTCAAGGGAATACTACTCAGTAATTAAAAAGGAGGAAATCATGAAATTTGCAGGCAACTGGTGGGACCTGGAATCGATCATCCTGAGTGAGGTATCACAAAAGCAGAAAGAAACACTTAGTAGATACTCACTTAAATAGACCTATAGGATAGGATGGACATGCTGAAATCTATACACCTAGGGAAGATAAGCAAGAAGGAGGACCCAGGGTGGGATGATCAATCCTCGCTTAGATGGACAAATGGGATGGACATTGAATGTAGGAGAAAACAAGCAACAGGACAGGACCCTACCACAGAGGACCTCTGATAGACTATAATTAGCAATGTATCAAAGCAGATATTAAGACTCACAACCAGTCTTTGTCAGAGTGCAGGGAATCATATGAAAAAAGGGAGATTTAATAAGACTTGGAGAGGACAAGAATTCCACAAAGACCAAATAGATCAGATAAATAGATGAGACTGTTTCTCCAACCAAGGACCATGTATGGATATAACCTAGAACCCCCGCTCAAATGTAGGCCCATGGTAGCTCAGTATCCAACTGGGTACCCTAGTAAGGGGAACAGGGACTATTTCGGTCATGAACTCAATGGCTGGCTCTTCGATCCTCTCTGTCCTCCCAGGGAGGAGCAGCCTAGCTAGATCCCAGAAGAGGACATTGCAGCCAGCCCTGAAGTAGCATGAAGAGCTAGGGTTAGATGGAAGAGGGGGAGGTCCTCTCCTATCAGTGTACTTGGTAGGGGGCAGGGAGAAGATGAGGGAGGGATGGGGAGAGTGGGAGGGAATGAGGGAGGAGTCTACAGCTGGGATTCAAAGTACATAACCTGTGATTAATATAAAAATAAATAAATTACTTAAAAAAAGAGGCCCCAGAAGGAGACAAGGACATCACATCACAGAAAATGTCTTCAAATTAAAAGAGCTTCTAGATGAAAACTATGCCATCATAGCCCTGGTTGGCAGAGAAGGTTTGATCCTTTCAGCAGTTTCTAGAAAGAAAAGCTGTTATGTCAACTTGACTGGGCAGAGACACCTAAATGATTTCTAAAGCATATTTCTGGGGCAATCTGAGAGAATGTTTTCAGCAATGACTGGAAAAATGGGAGAAAACGTGTCCTAAATGTGACTAGCACCATCCAATAGACTGAGGGCCTAGGAGGAGCAAAGGAGGAGGAGTCACAGCGTCTCTGTCTTTCTGCCTCCTTGCTGGCTGTCCTGATATAAACAGCTTCCTCCAACACACTCTCTTGCTGTCATGATATTCTTGCCCAGGGGATCTAGGGAACATTGGAGAGTAACTTTGGAGACCATTAGCCAAAGAAACCTTCTTTTCCTTTTTTTTTAAAAAAATATTTATTTTTATGTTATGTACATTGGTGTTTTTGCTGCATGTAGGCCTGTGTGAGGGTGTCAGATCCCCTAGAACAGGAGTTACAGACTGTTGTGAGCTGCCATGTGGGTGCTGGGAATTGAACTGGAGTCCTCTGGAAGAGCAGCCAGTACCCTTAACCACTAAGCCATCTCATCAACCCACCTTCTTTTCTTGTTTCTCTTGGGTATTTGTTACCATGATGAAAACTGACTAGTAAAGAGGTCATCTATCAAAGCACGAATGAGTGGCTTATTGGTATAAAGTTCTTTTGAAATGTATACACCTCACCCTTGTTCATTCAAATGCTGATTTCTCTCCCCCGCTCTCCGGTTTCAATCTGGACATTGAAGCATCACCTCTCTCAACTTTGTGTAAACATGCCAAAGTAAAACAACCAGCCACAATGTGAGAAGTGGAAAGGAAGCAGGAGGAGAGGGATGAGCCAGAGGAGAGGAAGTGTGGGAGGAGAGAAAGGAGGAGAGAGCTGGGAGAGCAGAGCTAGGAGGAGAGGTCTTGGAACGGCATGGAGAATGGACTGGACCTAATATATCACAAAAAGCAAGTACAATGTGGGAAATCTAAATGTTAGGAAACTATGAGGGCTTGGAGGTTTAGGATGTAGTAACTATTGCCCAGCATTGTGATCTAGGTTAATTAAATAAATCCCAGTCTCTGTATGGTGATTTGGGAATACAGCTGATTTAGTATTAACAGCAGCATTACAAAAAGATAATTAATAGTAGATTTTAACTGCAACATACAACAGTGGCTATTTTTTTTTTATGTTAGAAGAGATGTTACTTTGTTCATCAGGCTTGAACACTCATGCTCAATTAATCCTCCTACCTCAGCCTCTAGACTAGCTGGGATTACCAGTTTATGCAGTTTTGTTCTTCTTAGTGGCTTGGTTTTAAGGATCACGGTGGCAGAGCAGGATGCTGACTTTGGCAGACTGTCCTGAAGGCTTCAAAGCTGGTTTCGGGCTGCAAGCTAAGGAGAGTCAGATTAGGATTCAAAGCTGTTTAGGTGCTTGACCTTTATCTGTAGGTGACATTGAAGGACTCACAGTAACTTCTGACTGAATCCAAGGGCAAACATTTTCATATTGCTTTCACTTTCCAGAACAAGCCACACCAGGAGCTGTGTGTTGAGAATTAATCTTTGAATGATTTCTGTAATCATCTAACTTCATTATATTACACTATATTTTTATGTGAGTATACATGAATATATAATCTTGTTGTGATTATACCTTTAAAAACTATCCATTAAAATAGACCCCTTCCTTTGCATTGTATTTAATAAAAGAAATTGGGGATTAAGGATCTCAAAGTTGGAAAGAGAATAAAAAAATTTACACTAAGATAAATAAGCATAAAAATTAATAAAAATTCTTGACATTTCATACATAAAAAGCTATCCAATTAAAGGTGAACTTTACAAACTCAAGAATCATGCTGATATATTTAAAATCATAAACTGATAGACTAACCTCAAAATGTAATGACTATAATGTATGTCACAAAGTATGTTTTAACAACTATAAACAAATGATGCTATATAAAATATAATCTCCAAATCCAATGAAAATGAATTAATGATAAAGGACTTTTAAAGTTTTAAAATTGCATGTTTGTACACTAATAAATTCAGCCCTAAGTAACTCATGCTCCAAGGATACAGTCACAATAAAACTGCTAAATGCAGAGACTAACAATAAGATCATGACATAAAATCCCAGCATCTTGTTGAAATAATATACACATATGCATTTTAATATGCTTACTATACAATTGTTTGAAAATACGTGTCAGGTGAAGACTTTGAAAGAAAATCAAGGAATAAAAGAAGAAAGGCAAGCACAAATGAGATAAAGAGCAATGAAATGGAAGGTAAAGGCCCACGAGAAATTTTTAAACCAAAAATGTGTTACTAAGAAAAACGAAAAAGGGTCATTTATCAGGCAGCGAATCAATCATCAGAAACTGATATGAACCTTATGAAAATTAATTTTTTTAATTCAGTCAAATTGATACTATGATATAAATACAAAAGTGACTCAACATGTTTATGAAAAGTTCAAAAATCTTTATAGACAATGATGTATTGTTTTGTCAGCTTGACAGGATCTAGAATTACTTAGGAGAAAAATCTCAGGACGTGTCTTTGAAGTTGAGATGAAAAGTCTATCCTAACTGTAAGTAGCATAATCCAAGTGTCGGCATTCATCTCTATGCTTTCTGTTGGAAGATGCACTGTGATCAGCCACATCCCTTCTGCCAAGCCTTCTGAACCTGGTGGACTGACTGAATGCTCTACAACTGATAAGTACCAATACAAAACCCTTCTCCTTAAGTTGGGTATTTTATTGCACAATGAGAAAAACAACTAAAATAGAGAAAAAATGTGGGGGTATTTTGTGATAAACCTGATCATGAAGTTCTTCTGTCTTTAGAGCTGGCACAGAGATGTGGAAGTTTGAAATTTGTTGCTAGAAAAGCCCTCAAATGCTATAAAGCCATCCTGGTGGGAAGTTTGGGAAACCAAAATTCCAAGAAAGTGTTAGAGAGGCACAGGCAGTGGGGGCCCAACTCAGGAAAGTGGGCTAGAAGCCATTCATATTACATTTCAGCAAAAAGCTTGGGCATACCCTATCCCTGCCCTGAGAACCTGAATGATGCTAAACGCAAAAAGTAACAGTTAATTTTTTCGCTGGGAGTGGAATATTAAAAGCATGAGAGCATTTAAGTTGTGACATAGTTACTTCTGGCTGTTCTTGTCCAACTCTGTAGTGCAGAAAACAAAAAGAGGAGCAAAAACAAAATATGAAAATATTTTGTTTTGGAAAAAGGGAATTTAAAGTTGCAGACAATGTTGGTGCTGAGATAACAGCTATTGATGTTAGAGGTTAGTATCATAAAAAAGAAAACTCATGCTCTTTGTTGGGAAATAGGAAAGATGTCCAGGGGAGAAGAAATGATTTATCTTAAAAAAAATCTATGTTGTAAAATGTAAATTCCTTTAAAATTTTTCTGAAAGGAAATAGTGTAAACTGAAAGTCCTCCATTTGAGATTTCCTACTCAAAAATAACCACCTTGGAAAGTGTTTTCACATATTTAGCAACCAAGGGACACAGACACCACCACTGCTGGTGTCGGCCAGCAAGGGAAGGTTCCATTTCAAGCTGGCAGTAGAATTTGGAAGCATCATCAATGTGGTACTGTTTCTACAGGCACACGGCACAGAAGATTGAAGAGGCCTTGGGATCTTGTCCCAGAGTTTCGGAGAGCTACTATGACTTTATGGTGAGGTAGTGCCAGAATTCCTACAAGGAGTCCTTGAAAGGCCATGTGTACAGTCGTAAGGATGAAGCTTAAGTTTCAGTGGAGACCCCAGGATGTTGGAGTTACCAGGACCATAAGACATCTGCCAAGAAAAACCCAGGTTTGAAATGGAGCCTCATAAGAAAGAAGCTATTTGTGGTGGGGTTAACAGGGATCCTGGGCTAAGCAGGAATACAAGCCCTTAAGAGGAGAGATGATTCTATTGTGAGCTCCCAATGCCAAACATGGAGCTACAGAGTCTTGTGTTTATCCTGCTGGGGTTTGTCCTTGTCCTGTTCTCTCCTTGCTATGCCCCTAGTCCTTCCTTTTAGAACTGGGATGTTTATTGTATGTCATTGTATGCTGAGCATATGTAACAACTTTTGATATTATAGTTGCTCACGGTTAAGATTGAAGGAACTTTATAAGAGACAGTAGACTTGGAGTTTTGAACTTTGTTCGAACTATTAAAGTATAGAGACTTTAAAGGTTAGTTTGCATATGTTCTACATTATGAAATGTTCATTAACTTACAAGGATGGGAGACTGAAGGCTATGGCTTAAAAGTGGTGTGTCTCATAATTGTCAATCTGACAGGATCTAGGATCACCTTTGAAACAATCTCTGAATAGGTTCATGAGGGAGGTTAACTGAGGTAGGAAGATTCCCCCATCCCCCGCCAATTATGAGCAGCCCAGTCGCACAGACCGGGTCCCAGACTGAAAAAAAAGGAGAACAAAACAAGATGAGCTCCAGGTTTGCACTGTTTCCCGACCGCTGCTACAGTGTGACCAATGTCCCTCCCCACTGCCACCGTGTTTCCCTTGAATATAGGGGGAAATGTGTGAATATACACTTTGAACTACACATCATCCTTCCAAAAGTTGTTTCTGACAGGCACATTATCACATCAATGAGAAAAGTTCCTAACACATAAACCAAAAATAATAAATGATTAATTACTAATCAAATGCCTTCCACACAACCTACAAAATGAAAAAAATTGAAAATAATGTTTCACATGTTTAATTTCTAGAATATGTAAAGATATTATACAACTCAAAAGCAAAAGATAAACAACTAAATTTTAAGACAGGCAGAAGTTTCATCTAATATTTCTTTGAAGAAGGTATACAAATCAGCAATAAGTATATGAAAAAACACATAATATTATTCATCATTAAAGAAATGCAAACCAAAACAATCAAAATGGCTTTGGGATGGAAAAAAAATGATAGCAAGGAAGTGGAGAAATAGAAATCTTCAAATATTTTATAGGGATGCTATGTAAAATCATTTGTTCTTCAAAAAGATAAATAGAATTACAATAAAACCTAACAGCAAATCCAGCCATTGAGGTATACCCAAGAGAAATGAGAATATATGTTCACACAAAAATGTGTACATTATTTTTTATAATGCCATTATACATAACAACCGAAATTTCTTTCACAGGGAGTTATGTGGATTATGGAGTATACAAACAATGGGGTAAGATTCAACCTCTGAAAGCAACGAGGCAAAAGACAATCTTACAGAACACTCCCTGATGCTCTCACTCTTACAGTCTTTCTCTCCCTTCTTCCACAATGTTCTCTAAGCATTAGATGCTGTAGTGTTTTGTAGATCTATTGAGATCTGAACTTTACTACTTTGCATTTTGATTGCTCTGATTTTCTGTACTAGTCTCCAAGTGTTGCAGAGAACTTTCCTTGATGAGAAGTGAAAACGACTACATTTACCTATGCATTTGTACATTGCTTTATAGATTTTGAGAGAATATGCTGGTTTAATAAATTAGTGGTCATTGATTCTCCTCCAATAACCATGACTTCACTAGCATTGCGTTAGCTACATTTCCAGTCCCAGGAATGGTTTCCCTCTTGTTGGCCTAGTAATATCAGAAACTATAACCATAAAGTTTCACCAATATGACTGGCCCAACATGAGTTTAATGAAGACTAGACCAACGGAAATGCCAAAGTGGACTTGTAAAAGACCATGAAGTCTCAGCCCAATACAGAGAACTACAGGCATCCAAGGAAAGCTGAGAGGAGAGGTAGGTGGTCTTCTCTAGGGACAAACATACAAGTGGTAGTCCAGTGTCAAACAGACATCCCTGAAAACACATGTACAAATTATACAAATTGACATTTTGACATTATACAAATTGAACAGGTTATAGTTAGGAAGATACATGTATACACATACATGCATTTAATAATAATAAGTGAAGAAAAAGAATCCATGAATTTGAAGGAGAGTGGGGAGAAGTATATGAAAAGATATAGAGGTAGGAAAAAGAAGGAGGAAAACCGTGATGATAATAGAATCTCAAAAATGGAAAAACAAGACCCCCCCTCCAAAAAAAGAATGAGGTATGGGTAAATACCTCAACTTGGACAAACCCTTTAGTGTTGGAGAGATGTTTTTTTGTGTAAAAGTTTTCCTGTAGTGATACAACAGAGAGGGAGAGAGAACATACACAGACCAAAGTAATGACTCCACTAAAATTCAACTCGACCAACCAATAAATTGTTGTTGGGATTACTAACAGGAATGTGCAAGAAGGGTCACTTCCGTGAGAAGGGATGATTCAAAAGTGGCTGCATCACCAAAAAGCCATACCAGCACTGTCAGTTCACAGTAGCTATGTCCCTGGAGAGATTACACATCTTGCAGGTAGCTCACAGGTCCCAGAAATCTCTCCTCTTCATGCCAGCAGCTGCCCAGCCTCCCCTCTACCCCCATTCCCAACTTCTTACCCCTACCCACCCCCAGAAGTCATACTGCTTCTGTCTCTGTATCTTCAAGGTTCAGCTCCTCCCAGACATGTGAAGTTTGCTTGCTTTTGAAGTCTCAGAAGCCTCAACTTCTCCCTCCTGGTGGAAAGTTTTCAATTTGGAAGAAGCTGTTGTTCAAAAATCTCTAAAAGAGTATGAGAAGTGAAAGAAATCAGAAGCCTAAGGGTATGTATTATATGGTTCTCTTCACACACATTCTTCAGATTTGCAGTTTCAATGGGACGTATTGTGACAAGAACCAATGAGGACTGGAATGGATATAAGGAGGTTGCATCAAGCAAAGAAAATGTTTTGGCAATAAATCGTGCTATTATTTGTCCAGCATTTTGAATATACTAGATACTCCTGAATTGTTCTTAAAGTGCCACTAAATTCACTAAATTTAATATGGCTCAAAAATTATGGAGAACTCTTCCTCAAAAACTGTGATTTTTACCAGATTTATAAAAACTCCATAGAGCAAGTAAACGAAGGCTTGTAGACGGCTTCACCGAATAAGAAGGAAACGCTGCCAGTTTATCTCATGAATCTAGAAAAACCTTAATAACAAGGACCCAGTGAAACAATAAAAGGAAGAAAGTTCTATACTAATCTCATTTTTAGTTTATTAGTAAAGACAATCTTACTGTCCAATGTAGCCTCTTTCGTTGCTGTAAAAATATCTCCAAGCGATTTCATAACCTTAACCATCAATCAATAAAAATTACCCAAACTAAATCACCAATAAAAAAAGGAAAACTAATGGAAGAAGATGAAGAGGCCCTAGGACTCTGACACCCATGAAAACGTTTAAAGAGGTGTGACTGAAATGCCAGAGAAAGAGACAATTAAACACAAAGCATTTAAAGACAGCATGAACCTGGGCTGAGGGGTGAGAGGTCAGGGGCAAACTGCTAGGTTAACCCTCAGCACACCAAAAACAACACAAAGGAAAAATGGGAAGCAAAAAGAAAGAACGAAGAGGGGGACACTTCTCCCAGACTGTAATCATAACCAAACCTTTCCAAGAACCCCATAGTACTCAAGGAGAAGGTGTAAAATAAAATTGGCCAAGCATAAATGTATGGCTGAAAGTGTTAAAAAGAATCTGGGGTTGGGGGGGGGCAGACACACCCTACCACTAAAGAACATGAACTCAAGTTACCACAGATTCTCATTTTTAAAAAGCTATGAAAATAATAAACAATTGAGCAACATCCTTACAATGCAAAAGAGGAAAACCACCTTTCATTTTTAGACTCAAGGAAATATAAGCATAATAACAAACTTGTCCTTCTTAAAATACTCAGTTAGAAATAATAGAGTAAGAAATAGGTAGTAGCAGGATGTATAAAAAATATTTACAAACTATGTCTGAGCAAAAATCTTTGTATCTATATTACATAAAGTATACAATCTCAATGTTATTTTAATTCCAAAAATGAACCAAACAGACTTATTCAAAGAAGGTATATTTTGGCAAATAGGTGCCTGAAATTATCCAATAGTAATCTGAAAAATAAAGATCACTGATACTACTTAACATCTATTTTTTCCATATGTACAACTACTAAATTTTAGCAAGCACACTATATGTAAAGTATGAAATAGTGTAGTCACTTTGGATAATACTTTTTAGTAGTTATCATAAAATTAAATGTACAACACAGCAACCTCATATTTATTCAATAATGTCATTAATATTTACTAATGACCATAAACAAACCAGATGTCCACTAGCCAACAATGGGTAAACTAGAGCCACAGACTAGAATACTGCAAAGAACAAAATAAACATAGTATGTCCAGTTTGGGCATGGAGTTCAGTGAATGCGGAGACGCGAGTTCACCCAGATTGCTAAGATACAGAGCAACTTACCAGTTATAGTACCACAACCTCAAAAATCTTATATACCACTTAATGAAATCACCCTTATGCTCACCCCCTGGCAAACATTTATCTGTTCCCGGTCCCTCTATCTCAGCAAAAAGGTCGTTATCAATGGAATCAAATAGCATATAGCCTATTAAGTGTATATTTTAATTCACCTGCCTTTTTCACAACATATCATACTTTATTACTTCTTTCATTTTGTGAAATACTTGCATTGGGTCCAATGGTGTACATTCTCTAGTTTCCCTTTCATCCATTTTATTCTCTTCTCACTAGAGGACTAACAGGCAGAGAAGCCCTGACTCAATTGGAATGTAATTCTTCAATAATTCACCTAATTAAGCCTAAATCGGGTTTTCCATTTGTTTTCCCCCAGTTCCCACAAGAAGTTCTCTAAATGTCTCTGAAGCCATCTGCTCTCTAGGTATTCAGACCATGAGCTGACCTTAGCAGTAGCCACCCACTTCTTTCACTCAATTCACGTTAGTTCCTCCTGTTACTTAACGCCTGATAAGATCCTCCAGTCCTCTTGACTCCTCTTACTTCAATGGACCTTGAAGTTGGACTAGTTCAACTTCAGAACAGTATATGGCTGTGCCAGGACTGTCTGTGTGCCAATCACTCTGAGTGATAGAATTCTCATTGCCACATGGAGGCAGAGGCCCTCACACCAAAACTCCATTCTATCTCCTGCTTTCTAAACTAATCCTGCTATCAACATTCTAAAATAGCTCTCTCAGATACATTCCCAAAGCCAGGTGGTTTATTAAAGAGTGTTCTTATAATCCATGCTTGTAAGAAGCACAAGGGAGGCAAGGAGTTAACTATACCAACTACAGCATCATCTAAACCACAGCAGCTCAGCATCTAGATGGACACCTAGGATTATCCCTACTGGCGCAAAGTAACCAGGCTACGGTCAACCATTGGAGGTGCCCACGCCCTACCGACTATATGAAGTGCTTCTCTTAAGGGACTGACAGCTGAGGCCTGTCACCCTCACCACTGACTCAATAAGCCCTGACACCTGACTTTGGAAGGAAGGACATTTCTAACATCTGAGTTATACCTGCAAATTTAGTTAATGAACCTCAGTGTCCACTAAAATGTTCTAAACTGAATAATTGAATCTGACCCTCTGCGATGCTTTGAATAGGAATGGCCCATGTACGCTCAAGTGTTTGCATGCATGGCCCATAGGGCGTGGCGCTATTAGAAGGAGTGATCTTGTTGCCCTTGTTGGAGGAAGAGCATCACTGTGAAGGTGAACTTTGAGGTTTTTTTCATGCTCAAGCTACACCCAGTGTGGAACGTAGTCTCTCCTTGCTGCCTGTGGATCAAGATGTACAACTTTCAGCTCCATTTCCAGCATAATGTGTGCCCTCATGCTGCCATGGTTTCCTGCCATAATAATAATGGACTAAACCTCTGAAACTGTAAACCAGCTCCCAATTAAATGATTTCCTTTATAGGAGTTACAGTGGTCATGGTGTCTCTTCGCAACAATAAAACCCTAAGATACCCTCTTACCCTAAATATGAACGTTCTCTAATCTTTACTTCAAAAATCTCTATTGGATTTTAATTTAAAAACCTAGGAGTCCTTCCTTATGTCTCCCTCTTTTGTCCCTGATAAATCCATTTGCCATGCATGATATACATTAATGTTTCTACTAGTCATTTGCAGCTTCAAGTTATTGCTCACATTCTGCCTAGTTATCTCCATAGCCACTTCCACAACCTTTGTCTCTTCTCCACTGGGTCAAATCCCAACACCCTCTTTACTATTCTCTCTGCCATTTTCTTTGTTCTTTCTCCCTTAGTCTGTCGTTTGCATATTCATTAGCATGAATTCTGTGAAGCACAGATTAAATCTTTTCAACTCCCTGGCTTTCGATAGAATTTAAAATCGAATCTAAACTCCTTTATAACTCCCACAGGCCTGGAATGATTAGACCCCACTCCACTCTCATCACCAGCTATTTCTCTGTCACTCTGCACCTTCCACCATGCTGGAAATCTTCCTTTAGCATCTTTCTTCCACAAATAAGTCTTCACTTTCTTCAAACTAATGATTTTTTTTCATCTTCCATGATGAGGCATTCTAAAGAGATTATCTTTGATCAGCAGTGATTCCCTTTTGGTGGCTTAACATCTCTTTAATATTCTTTCATAATTATAGAACTTCTTATAACATACATAATCACACAAATGAATCCTGCTTCCCCAAAAGCTAACAACTCAATTTGCAGCCCTGCTACAGCTAAAGAAAAAGTCTAAGGGTGCAGAATCTGCAAGTCACTAGTATCACAATTCATCTTCTGCTGGGAACCCATTTCCTTCCATGCTGAAATCTGGTCTGGCTTGGCCGTGCACAGGTTTTTGCTCACACTGTTGCAACTACAGTCACTATATATGTGCAGCTGCCCGGCTGTGTCCAGAGGTGTTTTCTTGTAGCCATATACCATCGCAGGCTCTTACAAGATTTTTCCCCTTTTCTGCAATGATCCCTGAGTCTTTGGAGAGGGTGTAGTATATATGGTCCTTTTAGGATTTAGCATTCTGTACTCTTATTCTTTGCACCTTGGCCATCTGTGAGTCTCTGTGTTAATCACTACCTATTGCAAACAGAAGCCTCTCTCACAAATGTTGAAAACTGATTAATCTATGTGTATAAGTCATGAAAAGTTGGTTTAATGTCTATTTATCAGAGTAGCAATGGTAATTCTCTCCTAGGGCCTAGAACCTGTCTAGCCATAGGTTTTTAGCAATCACAGTTGTTCTTTACTATGTCCACAACAAAATTTTTAAGATATATTATCTATCTTGGTGATGGTACATACCAATTCATACTTAGCCTTTTCCGATACAAAAGTGGGACTAAAAAATTGATACAAATCAATCCAACCAGGATTCTCAAGAGTGCCCTCTCCAGGATTCAGACAAGCTACTTGGTGGGCCAACTTTTAGTGTCTTAACTTCCCCCCAAAAAAGTCGTTTTTAGCTTTTGATTACAGGACCTCAACTTCTTATCCCAGGAAGGTGTTTTCTGTCAGGGTCCTTAGTAATGACAGGCAAATGGAAGGAATGAGGGACAGCAAAAATTAAAAATAATAATAGTAATCATTGCTTAGTTCATGAAACAAGAAATTCATCACTCTCTACTCTTCTCCATCTTGCATCTACAATGCTAAAAAATCTGGCAGGTGAAGCAGCCTTTGTAAATGCACCCCTAACAACACCACCAAATCCCCAGGGAGCGCTTTCTCCACCTCTCCTGTACCTAGGTTTCTCAGAGCCACATGCACTTGCTCCGTTTTCAATGGGTTAATTACCGAGGAAGCATTTTTCCTCTGTGGTCTAGACATAGAAATATCCAGATATTGTTTCCCTTGAAAGGCAGCCATCCTGCTGAACACACTTGATCACCAGTTCCCATGTTTTTCTAAGGCCAGATGGGGCTAAACACAATTCCTGAAGCTTTGTATCCCTACCCCTTTTTTACCGATTAGCAGCTTGTTTGTTTTTGACTGAGGATGATGCCAGGCAAGCAGAAGGAAGGCAAAGAAAATGTCTTAATCTTTAAGGTGGGGAAACTAGCGGATGACAGATTTGCTGTTGCCAAGAGGAAACAAACCTTGAACCTAACAAATAAGCATGGAATAAAAGGTCACTTGGTATTATATAATTTCAGTAGTATGAGTACATAGCAGAGATTTTTAAAAGATTATAATTTTCTTAACTGAAACCTGACAGAGCATTGTGTATGTGTGCGGGGGGCAGGGGGTTGCACGTGCATGCACACACGCAAAAAGTGAAAAGAAAAGAAAAGAAAACAGAAATCTGTACCTCTGGGGAAAAACAATTTAACCTTGGCATTACTGTCTCTGTGACCTTGGAAGTCACTAAACTTATTTGAGGCTCTTTGTGTCTTCATAGGTACACTAGATGACTAATTATGTTTTCTAATTATGGTGGTTCCAGCTCTCTAAACCTTTGAACTCTTTGCAAATCTTTTCAGAACGCATTTTACCTGAGTATTGCATTGTTTCTCTTTTGTTCTCTCCTCCCCAGAAGAGTGCTTCTGTGGGAGTTTCATAAGCAATAGGAAAGGTAGGCAAATGAGTCTGCTCTGAAAACATAATAAATAGCCCCAATCTCACCAGGGAGCCTTCCCCATAGAGGCCAAGGAACCCCATAGGCATTGGGAGCTTTAAGTGACCTACAGGACAGACTGGCTTAAACGCCAGGCACATGCAGGCCACATGAGGCATTCTGAGGTAATGCTGAGGCATCTCCCTTCTGGGAGGACTTGGACTTCCCCTCTCCCATAGCAGATTTGGATTCCAGAGTCCCAGAGGCCCCCAGTACAGCCACAACAGTTACTTCTGCCAGGAACAGTGGTTGCAGGAGCTGAACCCCAACTGCATCAGGACTCACTCCAGCTCTTAATGACTGGGACAACTCAGCTGGCCACCAGTACTGTTTTCTCCCAACTTTACTAAAATTGCCAGGTTTGTGATTGCTGATGCCCGGTGGAGATATTTCCACTCCAGGCCAAAGACTGTGAAAAATATGTTTAAAAAATAGAAAAGAGTCAATATGATTAATGGTCGTGAAAACTGAAGGGAAAAAAAGTCCCAAAACACCATTAAAGAGAATGGAGGGACAGACCAGTTTTGGTAGCTGTGTGGCTGAAGGGACACTGCTACCCAAGCCTCCAGCTGACAGAAGACTAGACTCCGCTCAGATACTAGAGAGCCACATGAGAATAAGGAAAGCCAAGTTGGCAAGGGACAGGAACATTGCCTCTTGCGAGCCAAGCCCTTCACCAGAGGTACACAGTACCCTCCATAGAGCTGCTGAGGCAGAACCTCTCGTTTCTTTCTGAAATGTGTGTTCCAACGGTATTAGACATACTCTGGAAGCAACCACACATTTCTGAATGATGAGTTCTGAAGTGAAGACTTGTCAGTAGTGGAGTAATGTGGAGAAAAGAAAAATATTATATTTGGTGGTAGAGTTGCCTGGCTCTTAAAAAGACACTGTAGAATTTACTTTGATTCAGGCTGCTGTAAACTATCAGGGTCTGTGTCTAAGCTGTTATTGTTAAAGGAAAGCAGCTGCCCCTTCACTTGTCCCTCTCTCTTCCTGTTGCACATTAGATGCCACATCAAAACATACCAAAAGAACAAGGTCAGACTCAGGGACAAGTTCATTTTGTTTTTGCGATAAGATGGGTCAGATGGAAGGGGAGGAGGTCCTCCCCTATCAGTGGACTTGGAAAGGGGCAGGAAGGAGATGAGGGAGGGATGGGGAGAGTGGGAGGGAATGAGCGAGGGGGCTACAGTTGGGATACAAAGTACATAACCTGTGATTACCATAAAAATAAATTAATTAAAACAAACAAAAAGATTTCACAATGTAGCTGAGATTGATCTTGAATTCATGCTCCCCTTGCCTCAGCCTCCTGAGTGGACCATCATGCCCAGCTCAGAGACAGTCTTAAGATTTGTCACATCAGACCACTTTCTTTAAACCTGAAGGGAAATATTTTCTAGACCCATCTATCAATTCAAGAAAAAAATAACTTGCATATTCAAAGAATTATTTTGATGAACACAATAAAGTGTTTGATGGAACTTGTACCTTCTGTTAATCTATATATACACCCCGAAAGGACACAATATACATCTACGTTAGACATCAGACAAATTCATCCCAATACTGGTAAGCCTCATGGAATACTTCTCTTAGGCAGAACTCCTCCCTTCACCACACTCTAGAGACTTATCCTTGTTAGACTCTTAATACTCTCTGAAATGCATCTTCAAATGGTTTGGAAGCATCATTCCTCAGCATGTAAGTATTAAATTAGTGTGTCTTCGGGTTGTATCATGTTGGACCATTTGATATTTAAAATGATTATTGAATTGCTGAATTCATTTTAAAAATTATTAAGTTAACTTTTGCTTAGAATTAGAATTTCCAACAAGTGTCGAAATGGCCCTGAACATACTTCTGGCATTTTGCAATATGAATTTATATGCAGCAGCACGCTTAGCACTGAGCATTGCAAAATCAAAATATTGATTAACTCTGAAAACAGTCAAAGCTGCTCTAGGCCCAGCATTATGAAATATTCATCCAGGACTAAAGTTCTTGTATAAAATTTTTTTTAAAAACCTGCATCTGTCAAATTATTATGTAAATTTATTTCATTAATAAATGGTTGAATACTGAAGAACTGTTTTTACACAGAGTTCTGCAGGATTATTATCAGTAAGTATTTAATTAGTATAACTAATTTGTATACCCAGATAGATACTTGGGATCTTAAAATGTTGCACAGTAGTCTGCTTGGTCATGATGTTGCAATTTAGTAATTCACTCCATTCTCAACAGGCAGTATGGCTTTTCAGTGTTTTACTATTATGATTAATGTTACAAAATTATCTACTATGTGTTATGTTTTTTGACAAAATCATATACACACTTCCGTTGCTTACAACATACTAGGGTATGATTTAGCTTAGCAGAGCTTGCCAAACTGTTCCCCAGCATGACTGTATTGATTCAGTCCCCACACCAGCTGAGCCTCTCAGACAACATTGCCATCAACACTGGCTACTTCCCACCCTCATAACAGCCCATATGCTCTGAGCGCTCCATCTTAGCCATCCGTTCAGTGCAGCACTATCACATAGTGTGGCTGGTTTATTGTTGATCTGTGCTTTGGGCCATTGTAATGAATGGCATTGACTTTCTAATATTAAGCTACTCTTGTGTACATGAACAAAAAGCTCTTTTCAGTGTTGATGTTCTTCCTATGAATTAATAGGTTGAATTTCTTAATACAATCTTTGGAAATTTGCATCAGTATCCTTAAAAAACTTAATTCATAACTATTTATTATTGTGTCTTGTCACTTTTATAATCCTTTTATGGAATTAGGCATGCTCCCTCCTGTTTTGGTCTCTTAAGGAATGTTTGCAATATTGCTACTACATTTTCTAGAATTCACCCGGCAAAATATGATTTCAGAATATGATGCGAAGATTTTAATCAAGAAATCAACTTTCATAAATATACAGCTGTGTACCTTTGTAAACATAAAATGGGTTGTTGGGTGTTTTGAGCCATAAGATCAACTTCATTTAAATCACCATATTTATTAGTATATGCTTGTTAGTCAGTTCAGTCCATTCTAATATCTGAATTTCTATTTCTAAAAACTTATTAACTCCCTTTTATCAATCTTTCTAGAACTTCATGAACTTGGTTAGGCATTGACAGTAACACTGTTGAGTTTTTTTTTCCTATCCATCCTAATTTTAAAAATTTTTACTCTTCATGTTCTTTTTTTCCTTATATTTCCCTTAGTTTTGATGAGTTCCTGTTTTTGAGCTTCTTGGGTTATAAGTTTGAATAACTGAGTTCATCTTTATCCTTTATAACACATTCAGTGCATACACTAGCATTACAATACAATTCAAGCAGAAGTTAGAACCTGCTGTACTGAGTTAAAATGGAACACAGCAGTTTGAATTGGAGGAAGCTCGTTTAATTTTTTAAGTAATTTATTTATTTTTATATTAATCACAGGTTATATACTTTGTATCCCAGCTGTAGCCCCCTCCCTCATTCCCTCTCACTCTCCCCATCCCTCCCTCATCTTCTCCCTGCCCCCCTCCAAGTCCACTGATAAGGGAGGACCTCCTCCCCTTCCATCTGACCCTAGCTTATCATGTCTCTTCAGGGATGGCTGCAATATCCTCTTCTGGGATCTAGCTAGGCTGCTCCTTCCAGGGTGGCAGGGGGTAAGGAGAGGGTCGAAGAGCCAGCTATTGAGTTCATGACCGAAGTAGTCCCTGTTCTCCTTACTAGGGTACCCAGTTGGATACTGAGCTACCATGGACCACATCCGAGCAAGGGTTCTAGGTTATATCCATACATGGTCCTTGGTTGGAGAAACAGTCTCATAAAAGACCCCTGTGCCCTGATCTATTTGGTCTTTGTGGAACTCTTGTCCTCTCCAAGACTTACTAACTCTCCCTTTTTTCATATGATTTCGTGCACTCTGCCGAAGGCTTGGTTGTGAGTCTTAATATCTGCTTTGATATATTGCTAATTAGAGTCTTTCAGAGGCCCGCTGTGGTAGGGTCCTGTCCTGTTGCTTGTTTTCTCCTACATTCAATGTCCATCCCATTTGTCCATCTAAGCAAGGATTGATCATCCTTCTCTGGGCCCTCTTTTTTGCTTATCTTCCCTAGGTGTATAGATTTCAGCATGTCCATCCTATCCTATAGGTCTATATAAGTGAGTATCTACCAAGTGTTTCTTTCTGCTTTTGGGATACCTCACTCAGCATGATTGTTTCCAGGTCCTACCATTTGCCTGCAAATTTCATGATTTCCTCCCTTTTAATTGCTGAGTAGTATTCCCTTGCGTAAAAATACCATAATTTCTGTATCCATTCCTCGACTGAGGGACATCTGGGCTGTTTCCAGGTTCTGGCTATTATGAATAAAGTTGCTATGAACATGGTTGAGCAAATGTCCATGTTGTGTACTTGAGCATCTTTTGTATATATGCCTAGGAGTGGTATAGCTGGATCTTGAGGAATCTAGCGACAACTTCTCTTATATGGTTATTTGACCAAAAGTATCTTTACATTTTGATACAATGAATTTGTGTGAAATTATAGTTTAGTTATTATTTTCTTCCTATATTTTAAGCATGTCAGTTCACTATCTTCTAGTTTTCTTCATTTCTCTTGAAAAAGTTATGTTTTACTCTTATTTTTGCCTTTTGAGATATGGATTTTAATATTAATCCTTGCCTTTGTTTTCAAAGTATTTCATGAAACACTTCAGCAGTACTGCCTTTGCTCATCATTGAACTTCCCAGTTTGTTGAGTTTGTGGACTGGCATCTTTCATGGATGTTGGCGTACACAGTGATATCGCCTTCTTCTCTCCTTTGCTGATGGGACACTATTATATGTACATTAGACCTCTGTATCATTCTGTATCTCTCCACTCACATTTTCTTGTAACTATTTCTTTATTCTTGAGTTCTATATTCCCCCCTACTTTTCCTTCAACTCACTTTCCTACTGTCAAATCCATCTATCAAGTTTGTAATCTGGGAGAATGTATCTTTTTTAGTTCTAAGTTGTTCATTTATGTTTTAAATCTAATGTGATTCTCTGCACCTTTACCTATTCCTTCCACCCGCTGATTTACCCAATCCCTCCAATCACAGGTATTTTTAATGCCTTGCCTGATTTATTGACATCTTGATCAACTCCTCTATTGTTAAGTTTACTATTTTTCAGACTTTTTTCTCTTGATCATTAATATTTTCTACTATTTTGAAAGGTGTATCAGACATTAAGTATTTTTAAAAAATGATGCTTACCGAACGATCATATCTTTCACCAGAGAGCACACCCTTCTCCTTGTATAAGTCATGTAGTGGCTACCAAGAGAAGCCAGTCTTCATTGGTATAATAAAGTCTCGGTCAACATTTGTCTTAGTCTTCTGCTTGAAACAGCTGCCTCAAGTGCTGGATTGGAAGCCCCGTTGACCTCTTTCTACCCAGCTCTCAAAGAGTTCAGAATTTCCAACTCTGTCATTCATGTGTTTCCATCCAGCCCTTCAGCATCCACTCCAGACATCCTAATAGTCTAGCAAATGTCTTGATTTAGAGACAAATAGAGTGCAGAAGGCATTGCAACGTCTCAGGTTTCATTTAGCCTTTTGGACAGTCTTGGACCACCTTTCCATGCTGTAGTGCTCTTGCAGATGTCTAGAACTGAGCCAGGGTCACATGGGGCAAATTATCCACGCACTTGAAGAAGCCCCTAAGGTTGCTAACTTACCTCACCAAACTCCTACACAGTAAAAGCAATCATGCAAACAAAACCACTGCTCTTTGTTTGCCTAGAACTTGCCTCCAAGGCATGTTCTAAACCTGATTTCTCAAGGAGAAAAAATTCTGATATCCCAAGGGAAAAAAAATCAGTTCAACCTCAGAAGTTTTCTTCCTTAGTGTTAGATCTTTTATCTGTTTTCCCATCACCGGGTTGGTAAGGTGCAGTCTGTGAACTCAGTAGCCAAGTATCTTTACAAATCTGTTATGTAAGCCAGAATCCTAAACTCAGAAAAAAATCAGTTCCTGGACTGGAGAGAAGACATCTCAGTGGTTAAGAGACAATTGTTCTTCCAGGGGAGCAAAGTTTGCGCCCCGCCACCCACATCAGGAAGCCAGCAATCACTTGTAACTCCAGCTCCAGGGAATCCTTACACCTTTAGCCTCCAAAGATAACCACCATACATGTGGAGCGCACACAAACACAGACACTTAAAAATAAGTCTTTTAAAAGAAAAGAAATTCAGTTGCTAAGTAGTAACTGTTTAATGCAAGCAGGATAATGGTGAAGTAAACAAAAGGCTTAACAGAGACAAGAAACACAGCTAAGCCCTTTCTCATTCTCTCAAGGCCTTGTGCTCTGGCCTCTAGCTGTAGTCACCTTACAACATCACCTTTCTTGTTCTGCTCTTCAGAAAACAAGCCTGGGTTCACAAAACCTCAAAGAATGTCCCAGAGACGAAGGGTCTACACATGGCAGTTAGCTATTTCCCTCAAAAGGCATTGCCAATTTATTGATTTCCATCTTATTTTAAAGGATAGTGGATACAAAATTTTAATGATGTTGTTAATCAAGAATATGGTTTTAAAGAAAGTCAATCAAAATATTCTAGAGCTGTAGTTGATACTAAAGGTAACTTTATCATGAGAATATCAGTCTATAAAGTCTACATAATGTATGTTCTATCTATGGAGAAAAAGTATATATTATTTATAAAGTATGAAGCTGTGAGGACTGAAATGTTTCCTGTATGCATATTCCTAGAATATGGTCATATTTTTTCCTTTTTTCCCAAAGTTCTTTATTATCAAGAGATGAAACTGAATTCATTCTAAAAAGGTAATATCATTGAACTATTACCTTTGGCTATGTGGTTACCAAAAGTTGGCTTGCTCGTGACTTCAGGTTCTTGGCAGTGCTGAAATGGCATGGGAATGAGAAATGAATTTCATGACAGCTCTGTTCAGTTTGAAAACTTTCAGCACTGGGATACACAATGGAAAAATCTCAAAGACATTCCTTGTGTCTGCATGTTTGTAATGATTACAAGAAAGTTAAGCCTAAGTCCAACAAACTTTTTAAAGTTAAGAGGCTGGGTGTGTGGACCAGGTTCTTTAACAAGGGCCAATGTTGTTATAAAATTACTTGAAAATCAGGAAACTTTAAGTTATGTGAAGGAAATTTCAACCATGCACTCAAGCCAAACTCTGTATATGGAGAGAATAATTTTAGATAACAATATATAGATTAATATACTAAGTCACAAGAAACCTAGAAAGGAAATCATATTTTTTCTAATTGTGAGCATTGTACACACTTAGAAAATATATATGGGTGCATGCATATATGCATGTGAGGATATATGTGTATATGTAGGCATATAGAGGTCAGAGGCCAAACCCTAGGTTTCATTTAAAGGGCCATTTACCTTGTGGGTTTCTTTTTGTGATTGTTTGAGAATTTCATAATTCATTTAATGTGTTCAGACCAAATCCACTTCCACTCCCTCCACTTCAACCTACCACCACTTTGCCTCATGGCTTCACGTTTGTTTGTTTTTTTAAATGTGTTTTGTTCTGTAGCTCACTGAGTTCTATAAGTGCTGCCAGTGTGTACGTAAGTCTGGGGCCATCTACTGGAGCATCAACAGTCTATTAGGGTTCACATTCCTGAAGAAAAATGCATCTCTCTCCCCCAGTTTCCAACGACTTCTCATCTAGGAGTGAGTCTTTGAGTATTTGGCTGCCAGCTCTTGTGCACACAATCACCACTGTGAGTTCATCTGTGCAAAATGGATCATGTCTGAAAAACACGGTTTCCCATCAGTCCTTCACTACCTCTGGTTCTTACCATTTTCCCACCACTCTTCAAGTGATTGATATACATGGAGGTCTGAGCCCTGTCTCTTTTCTCTGACTAGCTGTGGGTCTCTACGTTCATCACCACCTACTGCAAAACAATAACAAAAAACCCTGATATCAGTTGAAAATGCATTAATATATGTGTATAACAATAAGTCATTAGGAGTCAGTTTCATTCTATGTCTTTTTAACAGAATAATACAAGTAGGTTGTTGTGTTGGCTAGATTTCTGCCATCTTGACCCAAATTATAGTCATCAGAGAGGAAGAAACTTCAATTGAAAAAAGTGCCTTGATAAGATCAGGCGTGGGTGAGACTGCAGGGTATTTTTTTAAATTAGTGATTGATTGGGGAGGCCTCAGCCCATTGTGGGTGGTACCACTTCTGAGCTGGTGGTTCTGGGTTCTATAAGAAAGTAAACTGAAGAAGCTATGTGGTGCAAGCCAGAAAACAACATTCTTCCATGACTTCTATATCACCTCCTTCCCCCAGCTTCCTGTAATAGCTTCCTTCAGTGATGGACTACATTGTGGAATATAAGCCTAATAAACTCTTTCTTCCCCAACTTGCTTTTTAGTCATGGTGTTTCACTGTAGCAAAGGAGACTCTAACTAGGACATTTGTCCTCTAAGGCCTATGACCTATACAACCATGAGTTCTTGACCCATTTAACAATAGCAGGCATGAGTTCCATCTTGTGGCGTGGGCTTTAAATTCAATCAAAATGTGATTTAGTAACCCTCATAATAGTCATGTCACTATTGCATCACTGGGTATATCTTGCCAGGCCAATCATTGTTGTGACTCAAATGGTTCACAGGTGGGTAAGACTGTTGACTGCTTTTCTCTTCCTGTAGCATATATAGCAACTTCCCAGCATTATAAAAGCTTGCCAGTAGATATAAAACTTTGAGGTTGGTATCAGTTTGATTTTTCCATGAGATATGACTTAAATATGAGGTGACTTCAGCAATAAGGTTTTGTGGCCAAGTTTTAGAAAGGTAATCAAAGACAATAACAATAGCCTATTGTGGTAAGAATTTTGGTGTCTTAAGAAACTCAGTTATGTTACATAAACTGTTTTTGTTTTAATCCCAGGTGTGGGATATGGAATTGTGTTAGATTGTCCAAAACAACTGACTATTTGCCTCGAGCTTGCTCTAGCAGGGGCATGATTCTGCTAGCTGAAGATAGTTTAATTCTGGGGGCCTCCAGAGACCGTATAAAAAGGCCAGAGCCCAAAGAGAGGAGTGCAGCTGTTCTTCCTGCTGGTTCCTGCTCCTGCTGCTGCTGGTTTGTCAACTGGTCATGAGAAAATAGACAGTAAGATGATATTGGGATATCCTGAGGAGATAAAGATTAGACTTGCCCCAAGGATATCAATGCCCCTAATCAGCAGGAAGTAGTCTAAAGATAGCTCAATGCCCCCTCTTCCCACATCTCTTCTACTTGGTGTAAGGGGTGTTGGAAGGGATTGGGGTGGAGAAGGGTGGTAGACATAAGAACCCAAATAAAACAGATAAAACAAGTATGCCAACAGCATGTGCTGTGTACAGGGGCTATGGCAGCGGTTCTTCACCATGCTGCCACCCTTTAACACATCTTTCCTGTTGTGGTGGCCTCCAACTGGAAAATGATTTCCATTGTTACTTCATTACTGTAATGTTGCCACTGTTATGAATCATAACATAAATATCTGATATGTAGAGTATCTGATATTGGATCCCTGTGACAAGGTCATTTGACTCCTTAATGGGGTCACAACCAACAGGTTGAGAACCACTGGTCTACGGGGACCCAATGATCAAAAACTAACTTATAGCAGGCTCTGGGCTTTTTGTTTAACAGTGTATAGTGTCTGAGAGAAGGATTGTTGCCTCTTAGTAAGGTAACATCATTTAAATATTTATATATGTACATAACTTAGGAAGTTCCTAAAGCACATGATTTTCATATGGTGTTTTCAAAGGTCATTAGAACTATCCCTCCTTGAACCCTTTCTTTACCCTGTTTTCCCATCCCCTATACCTTATATAATCTATTCTGCTCTATTATTTCCTTTTTCCCTTCATACCACTCCCTAAAAACCTGCTCATGGCAATTTACTTGCTTCCTGCCTTCTAAAGCTACCCCAGGTTAAACATACATATCTAAAAGCTAGGGACAACATATAAAAGAGAACAGGAATCATAGTACCTCACTTAGGATGATTGTGTCCGGTCCCATCCACTTACCTGTAAGGTTCACATTTTATTATTCTTTACAGTGGCATAGAATTCCATTGTGTAAATGTATCACATTTTCATGATGCGTTCACTAGTTGATGGGCATTCTAGGCTCCCATTTCCACTATTGTGAAGAGCCCAGCAATGAACATGGATGAGCAAGTGCTCTGTAATAAGATGCAGAGTTCTTCAGGTGCATGCTCAAGAGAGATAAAGCTGGATCATGTGGTAGATCTTTTTCTAGCTTTATAAGGAACCTTCACGCTGATTTCCATAAGGGCTGAAAAGGTTTGTCCACCAACCGACAGTGAATAACTATTTCCCTTTCCCCACATTCATGCCAGAATTTGTTGTTATTAGAGTTTCTTGTCTTTGCCACACTGCCTAAGGTAAGGTAAAATTCAAAATACTTTGGTTTTCATTTCTGTGCTCCCTAAGGTTATTAAATATTTTGAAAAAATATTCCGTAGATATTAGTATTTCTTCTTTTGAGAACTTTCCATTAAGATCCATAGCCCATTTTTCAACTGTGCTGTTTCTTTTCTTGACATTTGGGTTTTTTAGTTCTTTGTATATTCTAGCTAATAATCCATGTCAGATGTTTAGCTGACGAAGATTTTCTTCTACTGTGTCAGGTGTCTCTTAAATCCATTGACAGTTTAGTTTCCTTTGATGCTCAGAAGCATTTTAATTTAACGGGATTCCAGTTGTCAGTTGCTGGTGTTTTGTCCTGTGGTACAGTAACCCTACCCAGAGTGTCCTTCCCTGAACACTACAGTAAGGATGTGTACTCCTCACTCTTTCTCCTGCCAATTCCAGGGTACAAGATCTTATTTGGATATCCTTCATCCATTCTATTGAGTTTTACGTAGTATGAAAGTGAGGGTCCTTCCTCCCAGTCCACCCCCAACATTTACATTTTTCAGAGATACATCTGTCACCACATACCTAGAACTAGGATTACAAACGTGAAGCACCACTGTTGGATTTTTCCCATAGATATTAGAACTTGAACTAAGGTCCTTATATTTTCATAGTGAGCACTTTATTAACTGATCTTTCTCCCCAGCCCTAGTCTGTAGGTTTCATTTTCATATAAGCTATTTAAAGTATACTTGGCATACACCACAAAAATCCTTGGTAATGCTTTATACAAAAAATATTGTAATCAGGCATATGTGTGTGTGTCTATTTGTAATCTCACCTTGTTTCAAATACACCTACATGCTTCAAAATACTACAGTTTTACTTACTCTTCTTTCATACAATATATCTCACCATTCTTTCCAATCTACCCCCTCAACATTTATATTGGTTCATATATGCTTCTGTGATAGAATGCTTGAGACTGGTAATACATACATACATACACACACATGCACACATACACACAGAAACAGACATGTACACACATACATATATATAAAGAGAGAGATTTAGTTAGCATATCACATCACTGTTCACACATAACATATGTTTGATCTGGTAAGAACTTTATAGCAAATGGCATCATAGTAGGAATACATTGGAAAGGGAGAAAGTATCATCAAACAGGAAGCCACAAATAAACAGGAGCAGGCTCAGGCTTGGTCTTCTATGAAAACGCATGCCAGGGTCCCCTAAATCTACATCAGTTACTTCCAAGTGCAGTGCATCAGTGATGAAATTTCCCACTAGGCACAAACCACTAAATGTTCCATACTTCCTCTTAGCCTTACTACACTGGTGTCCAGTCCCTAACACACACTCAAACCATACCTAAACCTTATCAATATTCATGGTGCATAGATGGAGCACAGCCTATTTCCTCTAGTAGGAAGTTTTCTTCCTTTCTCCTTTTCTTCGTATACAATGAACTCAACTCAGTATAACTATTTCCTGGTTGGCAAACATGAGTTAACAGACAAAGGCACGTGCCCAAAGTTTTAAAAATCTATCACCATCTCTATGTCCCTTTCTTGAATTCCATAAACAGTTACTTTTCATTTTCCTGTTCATAAAGCATTCAGATATCTATTAGAGTTTCCTCTTCACTACTGCCTCTCTAGGGCAGAGGATGTTCTGGGCACATCTCTATCTGTAGTAATACTTCTCTGCCCAGCATTTGCTGGCTGTGGTACAGAAGCATAGAAAGCAGAGAGAGAACGGAAGAGGAACAAAGAAGAATGAAAAGGAAGGCTTGAAGCTTTAAATGTTAAAAAACCTATAATAATGTTTACTGAATGAACCAAAGCTCCAATATTTTGAAAATTTGGTGGTATAACAAAGAAGCAAGTTGCAAATCCTGCTAAACATCTGGTGTGGAGATATAGCATCCTATGGGGTGTTTTTTCCTCCGTTGCCTTCCTCCAGTGACACTTTATTTCCTCCTCTGGTCATTCCCTGCTCTGTCACATTCTTTAGAATTCTTTAGTTGCTTAGACTCTTTTTTTTTCTTGTCACTGATGGAAAATGACACAAGCTCTGAGTACTACAATATGAACCTGTGAAGTGTAATAAATTTTGTTATCACTTTTTTTTCATTTTAAAAGTAGAGTTGTTGACCTATGTAAAAATATATGATATGAGCTGGTGAAATGCCAATCAGCAATTCTAGTTTCTGAGACTGAAGCAGAGATTCACTTAAATCTGGGTATAGCTCAATCATGCACAGGACTCAGATTAGCATTTTTTTCTATGAGAGCTATTCAGTGTTTATGACTCACAAGGTTCTTGACATGAAGAGTTGGTTCTGTATCTTTTAGCCCAAAGGAAGCAAAGGCTCTTGGCAGACAAACAACGGCCATATAATTAGCCAGAAATTTGCCAAATTATAGGTTAAAAGTGGTCTTCCAACTTGTACTCCCACCTTCCTTTGCAGTGTCACAGTGTCCTCTGACTGGCTTATTTCTTGGCTCCATTCCAGTATCCGTCCTTCCTCCCTACCCCCGACAGTGAAGCCTTCTGGCTGGTCATCTAATCACCTGTTCCTTTAAACTGTGCTGTTCCATCTGAGCCCATATTCACGCCTGTGAGAGACCAATTTACTAGTCACACAGGGATTAAGTCTAAATGGCTCTGGGATAAATGCCTAATTAAAATAGTCTTCAGCCTTTTACAGATTTAGGTGGATTCACATGAATTCAGATTCAATGTGGTAGCATTCAGTGTTGTTCATTCACTAAGTATTTTAGTTTTTTAGGGTTTTTTTTTTCCTTCTGGGAAGTTAATGAAGTTGTCTTTTCTTGCTTGCCTTCTAAAGCAAAGTGTGCCTATGTAAATGCATTTGGCCACAGGATGTGAGACATGCTTCATGTTGCTTCTGCAAGAGAACTCCAAGGGAAAGAGCATCACCTGCTTCTTTTCTCTATGCCTCACCCAGCCCACGTGTACAGTTGATTGGTGGATAGTCTAGCAGCAAAAACAAGTAGCCTAATCTATCCTGGATCTTGCAAGAAGATGTGTAGAATACATCCACCCCAAACGGACGTGGTCTACATGTTTTAAATCTCATACCGTAACTTAATCTACCTGAAGTAGGATGCTTAGTCTAGTATATCATCTCACTTCAGTAGAACTGCTCAACTGAAATAGGTAAATAGATTCTTTTTAATTAAGAATTTTCATTATCCCCCTGGCAATGAAGACACCTTCTGGTGTTGGTGTTTTTGTATCAGTCAGGGGCAAAGCAAATGGCAGTCCTTTGTTCATCCTAGCTTGATGCCTGGCTTGGTGGCTAAAGCTGTTTTGTGCCTAGGTCATATAAAAATCGAATCAAATTAAATCCAGGCAGCGCAATGCAGCAGGAGGAAGACAGAGACCTACTCTCTGCCTTGCCACGCAGTGCAGGGAGGGAAAGAAGAATGAGTTGGCAGCGGTTGACAGAGACACCCCCCCCCTCCACCCCGCATACTTGGCCTCCGGAGCTCTGCATAGTTGAGCTGTATCCACCCGCTGGCCACCATGCCACACAGCAGCATGGAGGCTGGGAGGATGTCAAGGGCCCACCAGCCGCGTCATGTGGTCAGCCTGCAGCAGGAGTCACCACAATGTACAGGTATGTGGTGGACAGGTGAGACAGAAAGAGACGTGGGGCAGGTTGAGCATTATGAATAGAGATGGAACTGGAGACTCCAGGGTGGAAAGAAGTAGCCTGTTGTGAGTGGCCAGCCCCATCACCTCTGGCCATGATAGTCCCAGCCCAAGCTGCTTCTGAGGGCCGTGTCTGGGTTCATGACTTCTCAGCAGCAAAGGTTGGTATCGGTGTCCATGGCTCATATTACTACTAGAGAACTGAGATGTCCCTGGTCGGGGCAGCCACCAAGGTTCACGTGGATGTCTAGAGGCTGCGCAAAGCTGGCCTCCTACCCCTTACTGGCTGCTGTGCTCTGGAAAGCTGGCCCCACCTCTTACCTAAGGCAGCACTGTGGAGCCGCCCTTGTAGCCGGGGTGTGAGTGCGAAAAAGATGACTCCTCCACTTGTCTGCCTTAGGGGGGCACAAACGCAGAGATGATGCCCTCCCCCAATCCCCAACTGCTTCAGCAGTCACAAAAGCTGCCCACAAGGACATGAGAGACGGTAAGCAGGCCCCTTCCCTCGTCAGCTGCAGCACCCAAGAGAGTGATCCACACAGTGCAGCTGGTCCTGGTGGAGGAGGCACAGATGAACCAGCCCTTCCCGCTTGCCACCTGCTGGAGGCCATGAGAGCTAGAGGGCTATCCCTGCCCCTCACTGGCTGTAGCACTCAGGAGAACAGGGTCTGTGCCTCAAATGGGCAACACGGTGGAGCTGGGCCTTATGGCAAAAGGATGGGTGAGCCACACCCAAGGTCGTGAGAACAGGCTGCGGGAGAGTCCACTTGGGAGACCCCCTGCATCTTGACTGGATGTACATGGTGAGCTGGTCCCGAGGGCATGAGAGCCAGAGAGCTGATCCTGTCTCCTGCCAATGGCAGCACTGGTGACCTAGCCTGGGCTGTGCTGGAGAGTTTGCCCTGGTGGTGCAGATAAAGTCGAGCAGATGCCCTAACCAGCTCAGCTATGAGCCAGGCCCAGATCCACGGTTCTGAGTTGGCCTACCCCCAAATCTTATCATCTCTGAATGGGTTAGACTCATGAAAGGTCCAAACCTGCAGGATCTCCATTGACAAAGGGCAACAAAAGGATAACTTGGAGGATGCCAGGTGAGGATCCAATACTGATGGTGTCACAGAAGCCAGAGACCTCAAACCAGACCAATGACTCATTGCAATGAACTTTTATTTGTAAGTGAAGATGTATGGACAGAGGGGTATACTGTGGGACACACTGTGACTACTATACCTTCCACAATGAAGTTTTTTTATGCTTTGCTTTTGTTTGTGTGTGTGTGTTGATTTTGTTTTAGGTTCTCTCACTGTGTGTGTGGGGGGGGGGGAGGTTGTAAGAGGGAAGGGCAGATATGAGGAGAGAGGGAGATGAGCTGGACTGGAGAGCATGATGTGAAACTCACAAAGAATCAACAAACAGTTTTTACAAAAAAAAAATCATTGGTTTCTGGTGTAGTGGTACATGTCTTTAATATATAAGCACTTAGCCATTAGGGTCTGAGGAAGCAAAAGAAGCAGGGAATTCTGCTGACGTCTCCTGCCTATCTCCTTTTAAGCAGTGCATCTTTGATCACCTCCCACTTAGGGGGGAGCAGCTCCACTAGGCCACAGAGGAGGACTATGAGAGACAGTCCTGGTGAGACCAGATAGGCCAGGGTCAGAAGGAAGGGGAAGGAGGACCTCCACTCTCAGTGGACTGGAGAAGGGACATGGGTGGAGAAGAGGGAGGGAGGATAGGTTGGGAGGGGCTGAGAATAGGGCTACAGCTGGAATACAAAGTGAATAAATGGTAATGAATAAAAATTATATTAAAAAAGAAAAAAAGAATATTATCTCTGACTTTCTGAACAGGCTATTAGACCCTTATGTGAAAAGTAAAAACTCTACATAGTCCTGGAGGAAAAAACTAGCCTTATCCTTGAAAACACAGAGACATAAAGAATCCAAATGAACCTGTCTTGGTAAACTTACCCCTACTCTATGTCAGTACCCCAGACTTCATTTGCCCATTAATACTCTTCTGAAACTGTTCATAGCTCATCAGACCTAAACATAAAAGTATACTGATTTAGCTGCTTCTTTAAACCTTTATTTATGAAAGTTCCTGCTTAATCATTTTCCCTTCTTAATCTTTTTCATTCATAAATTTGTATTAGTTACTTTTTATAGCTGTGACAAAATACCATGACCAAGGCAACTTGCAGAAGAAAGGGTTTGTTTAGGGTTACAGTTCCGGAGGGAAAAGAGTCCCTCACCATCATGGTAGGGAAGCATGATGGCTAGAGAAGAAAACTTAGAGCCCACATCATCAATTACAAGCACAAAACAAATAGTGAATTAGGAATGGACCAGGCTTTTAAAACTCAAAGCCCACACCCAGTGACATACTTACTCCAGCAAAGCCATACCTCCCAACCCTACCCAAATGACACCAGCAACCAAGGACCAGTATGCAAGCAT
>CM053753.1:73973742-74022008 GCA_028658305.1 Pachyuromys duprasi | reverse complement strand
TAGAACTGAAGTAGTTAAGAGTTCATAGAAAGCACTTTCACTCACTGGGATATTTTGACAGCACATTGTTCCTTTTCCCCTTGTGAAAATATTATTTAAGCACTCAAAAGTCTACTGTGAGCACGTTGCTAATTAGCTATTTAAAAAGGCACTTCATCTGTGACACTATGAAGAAAACCAGCGGAAAAAACAACTTCACATGATCTGTGGAAGGGCTTCTAAAGGACATGTAAGACTCATTGTCTTTAGGAGAAGCCTCTAGAACCCTCCCACTTTAATTGCCTCCAAAAGTCAGTCTCAAGACAAATCCTTTCTCTTAACACAGGCCAGGTAACATGCTCCCAGCCCTTCAGAGAAGTACTAATCTTGACAAACTCTAAGAGCAGACAGACCATGAAAAATGTTTTTCTGGCATTTTGATTTTTATTCTGCTTAAAGAGTTGGGTGCTTCCGTTTCAAAGATCTCAGTATTCCTATGGGCTTTCCTAGTCTCAACTGGCCTTTCCAGAAAGGAAAACAAAAGACGCCTAGAGTGAATAGTTTGAGAATTCATAAGCCATTTCCAGTTCTGTATGTGACAGCCACTCAAATCCACCCACACCAGTCCAAATCATGTCCACATGTGTATCTTCATAGCTCAGGAAGCAATGAGGACTGTTTGAGTATAGTGGGGAATAGAGCTTGGCTAAAACCTCCTCTTAAATTTAATATCTGTGTTATAATTTTCATCTGGAATCAACTCCAAAGATTCAGGATTGAATTTCAAAGATGAGATTTGAGTAAACAAAACTGGACATGGAGATATTGCTTTATCCCTCCCATATGCCAGAATCAGTCGAAACCCCACCTCAGTCCTGATGTTCAATATAGCTTTCACACTGACTCCAAACTTAACAAATTAGACTTAATTTAAGTTCAAACTATTCCTATCTTCTCTCCTCAACCCTGGTCAGAAACCTACAGCAAGACTTTTATACCATAAATTAAGAAATACATTCACTCAATAGAAGAAAACAAAAAAAAAACATTTTTTAAATGAAATACATTCAAATAAGATGAGCCTGAACAAGTTTTACCATCTTTTAGTTTAATAAGAATATAAAACAGAATACAATTCAGTAAGTTGTGCTAAATTTCTGCTTTACTAATGAACAGTAATACTCCACTGGCAATAGCTGAGATACATTGGCACACTCCAGTGCATTTTATCACATGTGATTCTTTACAGTTGAGGGAAAAGAAGCAGTATCCAGGGAGAGAATGTTCTTTGCAAGGGATGTGTTGTTAATATATACTATAACTCCATTTTCATAGTCAAAATATTTCTTAAATGGTGATGTCTTATAATCAGTTTGTATGTTTTTAGCTATTATGCTTTACATAGTTTTTTAGTATGTTAATAGGCTTCTACATGAATATTATGGAAATTACATTAATCTACTATTATGCCCCCTTAAAATCCAAAATGATCATGATGCAAATTTTAAAAGCAGGCGTGATAGACTATACTTGGGGAGACTACAAAATGAAGACATTATGTCACACAAAGCCACAGAAATAATTCAAAGCCCCTCTGCAGCACACTTCCCTCCTCCATCATTTGAAATATACTATTTCCATGCTCTGAGGGAGAAGGAACCAAACCACACTCATCACACCTTGCCAGGAAACAGCTCTGCAGAGTGTCTGTTTGCAGTTACATGTCAGCTGCCTCTGTGGGTGGCATGCACCAGGTTTGCTAGTTTCCAAAGAGGAGGCTGGACCTTCTGAAGCTTCTCAAGATTTCTTGGCTCCTCAGGAGGCTACTTCCTCTCTGCCCTGATCTACTCAAGGGTAAAACACTGGGATAAGGCAAGGTTGGAGGCTGTGTGTGCATGAAATAGGGAGAGTTCCTGAAAATACACTCTCAGAAAAAGAAGAGACAGCCTATCAGTTCCAACAGCTGCAACCCTGCACACATCTATCTGTTCCTCTGAGTTTGAAATAGAAAAGAAGGGCAGGAAGAGGAAGTGAAAGGAACAGGTGAAAAAAAAGAGAGGAAGGAGGAGGAACAAGGAAGGATAAGGAGAAAACTTCAAAGTTTGTCTGTGTAGAAGCTCACAAAATAAACCACAGCAAAAGGATAAGGTCTTATCCCCAAGTGCTCTGTATGGCTCAGCATGGGGTCAGCTTTGCTGCCACACTTTCCACGCTATGGCACAAGGCTTTGCACAAAGGAAAGTCCTCTGAAGTCTAGGATTCCCTCAGAGGAGCTGTTCTCCATGCAGTAACTGTGGTCAGACTTGCAGAGCTCTACCCTTGGGCTACACAGTCTGATATATGTGGCCTCTTTAGAAAACATGACAGCTGATGAGAACAGGAGCTGCCATGCCACTGGGGGCTGGACTGTGTGCGATACTTGTTTTTATTCACACGTGTCATTGACTACGTCCTCTCATTCTTAGGCAATGTCTGAGTTGAAGAAAAATGGGATGATGAGTCATCACCCTCTGAAGCCCTAAAATCAAGTTTGGGTTCTTTGAGTCCTTGGCTTTTCAAGAGGCCCCTGTACATTGTGATGCTCATTCATCTTCGCTCCCACCTCTGGATGCCAGTCTCCTTTCCAAATGAAAGAAAGAGAAAAGAGAGGAAGAGGATTTGTTTATTCTGAAGACTCTGACAATGGAATTCTCTCTCTAAATGTTTGTAAGACAAGAGTAACCAATAATGCATCACACTGGGCATAGTACAGAAGGTATTAAACTGACTCCTAATGAGTTATCATTACATTCACAGATTAACACATCTCTCATCCTCATTACAGAACCTTCTTTTGTAGTAGATGGCTACTATTCAATGACTGGCCAAAGTGCAGTGAGTCAGAAACTACTGAATGCTCAACCTTAAATGAGACATCTTTATCATGCCTTCTCTTTTCAAGACTCAAGGATGACTGTGGAAAGAGGGATAGAAACACTTTAAGTGCCAGAGGGGTGGATGACTACAAACAAGACTGTTTTCTTTGTAACACAACTGGGCAGTTGCCCAAGTGAGCTCACAGCAGTTGTAACAACATTCACGAGCCCTCTGCAAGCTCAAGTCAGACAAAATTGCAGCCCGAAACAAGAGGGCACAGAGTTCCATCCTTGGTTGAGTAACTATTGGCAACTGGTAGCTGCTGGGTGAGGGAGGGCTCATTTTTCTTTTAAGGTGTGGCTTCTGGAAAGTCAGCCAAATTCCAGGAATGGCCCTACACCTAGGAGTGAGTATACAGGAAGCAAAATTTGGGCATGTTTTTATTTGTTTTTAAAGAAAAGAGATGGTATTAAGTTGAGTGGGTAGGAAAGGGAGGTAGCTCTGGAAGGAAATGAGTGAATACGATCAAAACAAACTACATGGAATTCGCAAAGAGTTATTAAAAATATTGTTTGAAAAGTTAATAACAGGACTTTC
The DNA here is from genome assembly GCA_028658305.1 of Pachyuromys duprasi. NCBI lineage: Eukaryota > Metazoa > Chordata > Mammalia > Rodentia > Muridae > Pachyuromys > Pachyuromys duprasi. Next base: position 74,018,576 of record CM053753.1, on the reverse strand, counting down.
CACTGCTCATTTCTTGTAGAAGAAACATCAATTTGAACAACTTCCACACATGTGCTAAAGAAACTGAAAGAGATACTAGCCTTGTGTATAGTGCAGACATTTAATAAATAAAAAATCAAAGAGGGTTGAAAGAAGAGTTCCAGCTGTGTAGGTAAGTTGTCACTTCCCATGCAAGTCCGGGCAGCAAGGCGACCAGGGGAAGTACCTTCTGAGGAATGAGAAGAGTGAACTGAGTTTAACACTCCCTTCACCTCCAGCTGCTGGTTAATCTCAGCCATTAATTTAGCAGGATTGAGCATCACCGTGAAAACTATTTTTAGACATGGATGTGAAGATTACCTAGATTAGGTTAGTGCTGGCGCAATGACACACCCTAGATGCCAGCAGTGCCATTCTGTGGGCTGGGTTCTGGGAATGAATAAAGAGAAGGAAGGCAAAAAGGCACACAGTGCTCTGTGTTCCTTGAATTTGGATGCAGGGTGCCCTCCTGCCTCAGCTATGATATACTGTATGCCCTAGTATACTGCACACCAAAACCAACTCCTTCTGCCTTCCTTAAGTCCTTTGTTAGGTGTTCTGTCACAACAACTAAACAATTGACAGACCTGGAGCTGGGGTACCTCAGGTAGCACACAGTTTCACAGAACCCCTCAACCCCAGACTCCAGATTGCTACCCGGAGTCCATGTTTCCAAGCCTATTCCAATACCACTAACACATCCCATGGCCCCAGCGTCTAGTCTTGCCCTGCAGACTCATTACCCATGTCCACCCCAGTGCCCTCACAGACTTAGTCTACAGTCCTCCAAACAAGGCCATAATGGAAAACTTCATGCTTCAGACATTCCCAATGCAAGCATCTTTAAACCACCCCCAGTGGGATCAGCCCTCTGTGGCACAGTTCTAGTTGACATGCAGTTTTGGACATGCCCAGCCTTGTATGTGCAAACTCAGAACTACTCCTACAGATCAAGCCCAGGCCTGTTCTAGCACCAAGTCTCCCCCATGACTCTAGACTCTAGTTTAGACCCACAGAACAAGACTTAGGACTCTCCCAAACACCAAGCCAGTGCTGACAGACCCCAGTTTCAGAAAGTTGATCCTGGACCTGGAAAGCTTCAAAGATCTTATTCTCCACTTTAGCCCTTTCGTCCCTGTGCTCTAGAAGACTCACATCCAGGGTCTGACAGTAGCAGCAGCAATTCCAATGCCTCTGGACACCAAGGCTCTAGCATTGTTCCTGTGACCAGCTTAGTTATCATGGCCATGCCGCAGTCAAGCCATGTGCAATGGTCCCAAGACCCAGGGCAGCCTTCATGGATTCACATAGCCACTAGGTACCTTAGCTCCAGGGTACCTACCTGTAAAGCCTTACCCAGCATGGACTCTGCATTTTTGGCCCCTAGTGATTTTAACCTGTTCTAATAAAGCCAAGACTTACTAGGAAGACTGGTTTTTAGGCTCCCTCTGTGGACCCAGGCTGGAAATGCTTGCATGAGCACAGATAACTAAGTGAAATCAAGGGTAATAAAACACCAATGTAAGAATTACAACAAAGAGAAACCACGAGAAAGAAGAAAGCAGAAATCTGATAGCCAAAATAGGAAAGCAGCTCAGCATTAGCACCCACTGGCAGAAGGACGGATATAGAAACCAGGACATATAGACAACTGTGGGGCAGAGGCAGCAGTAAAAGTTAGCTGGGGTGCAGTTTCTACGTAATGGAGGGCTCTCAAAATCCCTAGGTAAGACCACAGCTTATCTCGTCTAAACGGCAGCTGTCACTCACTTCTTATTGCAATGGTTACCGGTTACTGACCACATCTAGATTGGCATTGAGCAAGCATTTGTTGGTGTCCTGTCCTACTTCAAATCCACTAAAAACCCAAACTGGGAGTTCGAAATATGCATGTCCTTATTTTGGATTGTAGACACATTTCCATGGTTTCTTCCCCATGAATGGGCTCTAGTTGAAACCAGTTCACTCTGTGGTAATTTGGTGCCAGGTGGAACCACACCCTAGTGGTTCAGGTGGGTGTGGGAGGAAGGAGGTGGAATGGCTATGAAAGGGGTGAGAGAGTACCACTGTACAAAACTGAATGCTGTCTTCAGCCCAGAAGTTAGAAGCCAAATTTCAGAGCAGAGAAGAGGAGGCTCCCCTGGGCCAAACTACTTAGCGAAATGACATGCCAGCCTTTCAGGCTGCCAACATAACTGCTGGAAAGCATGGGGACTTACAGGGTGACTTGCAGAGTCATGATGTCCCAGAGAGAGGGCAAAGCAGGCCAGGCACTAAGAAAGGGAGGGAACAGAAATGCGTCTTACAATAGCATGTTTGAAAATAAGCAGTTATTTTCCCCATGTCAGGTGTCAGGCTTAACTTTCCCCTGAAAAGGAAAAGACAAGGAAAGAGAAAACATAGGAGAGAAAATTTCCTGGGAAAAGCAGGTATCTCTCTGGGAGTGAGAGGACACAGCATCGAGACTATCAGTCTGTTAGTTTAGGCAACTGCATGTCTGGAATCTGGTCCTAATCCAGGTTTCCAAGGACTTATGTCAAGAAAATGTGAAAGATTCCTGCCATGTGGAGTGTGGATGGCTACGGTATGGCCTGAAAGAGAGGAAACCCTCAGATTCCTAACGGAGGTTCTTTACATGGGGTCATTCAGGTGACTTCGTGACTGACGATTTTGTAGGACTGGATTAGAGTGGAGTATAAGGCAGATTCAACCAAGATCTATTTCGTTGTTGTTTTGTTTTGTGTTTTTTTTTAAAATAGGATCTCATGTAATTGAGGCTAGACTTAAGCAATATATGTTGAGGATTATCTTGAGCTTTTGATCCTCCTACCTCTACTTCTTTTGTGCTGGTATTACAGGCATGTGCCACCATGCCATTTTACATGACACTGATGACAGAACCCAGGGCTTTGCATATGTCTGGCAAACATGCCAATTTTTTTTTCATCTTCTTCGAGTCCAGCCCAAGTAATATTGTGAGCCATTGTGAGGTGATAGATGAGAAATTCCTCTTTGGCAAATGAGAACACTCTTTCCCACCAGTCTACCAATTTATCACCTTCATTTTACTCAAGAGAAACTCCTTTATGGAAAGTCACATAAAAACTCAAGCAGGGAGCTGGTGAGACAGCTTGGAGGCAAAGAATACTTACTGATCTTGCAGAAGAACAGAGTTTGGTTCCCAGCACCCATATCAGGCAGCTCACAACTGTCTATAATTCCAGCTACAGGGGATTTTACAACCCCAGGCCCTTGCACACACATATATAAATTCATGGTGCATATAAATTCATGTGGGCACATACACACATATGCATAAATAAAAATGAGAAGTAAATCTGTAAAAGTTACAAAAAACAATAGATGTGTTGGCTCCAAGGTCAACCTTTTAGTCTTTACTCAGTGTGTTCCTTAATATTTTTCCAAGCATAAAGAGCAGTGTTGAACGGTGCTATTGGAGAGTGATGGTGTTGCTGAGCATGCATATTATTGTCATCCAGCTTTCATTCCAAGGTTCATGATACAAACCAAAGAAGAGGAAGCCCTTCTCTGAAGCTCATCGTCATCCCAAATGTAGAGCCAAGGGTATGGATAGAAACTTATTCTATCTATTCTATTCTATTATATGCTATGAATTTCTTTCAAAGCATCATGAGAAAGGAAGAAGAATAAAATATTTAAGTTTGATTTATGGCTTCATGATACCCACAATAGTCAACAAACAGTTAAAGTACCCTAGTCATCTATCACCTCTCTCTAATTGATTAGTGTTGTGTGACACTATTCCTTGGGAAACATGAACAAACATTTGTTGACCCCAGATAGACAACTGACACCAACCAAAGTCAGGAAATGACCAAAGTCTAACATAATGAACCTGATGAGTTGATTGCAGTTATTTTCAGGAATGTGGATGAAGAGTTTTATAAAGGGATGTTAACAACTGAAAGGCATTTGCTTTGCCAAAAGCTCATCCCAATATGGGTAATGACTCAGGAAAGTTGAGTAAATCCTGGGATTATCTTTATGACTTTCAGGTAGCTTAACAGGTAGAAAATCTCCTCTGATTACATAACTTTGGAGAAGAAAGAGAGTTTGTAAATCTGCTAACTTTCAAGAACTTTCTTATAACTGTGAGTTGTATACTTCCTGACTGTAAGGAGCCTCCCTTTTAGACCTCCTGGGTTTTATTGAGCTTCTCTTAGGGATGTGATGATCCATTGGGGAAAAATACTGATATACTCTTCTAAAATATTCACTTCTGAGAATGTGTACATAGTAAAGACGGAGTTGGATACAATAAACAAAACAAAAACCCTCACAGGTAAGTAATAGCAAAGCAAAACAAGTTCTTATGGACCTTGAGGCCATGAGGTCAATAGCAAGATGTAGAATGAGTCCTTATTAGTCTTTGGATGGAACAAGGGCATTTTAAAAACCATCTACACATACATACTATGCATTGTTCTCACTTGTTTGGACACAGGAGCTGCACATTTTTTCTTTTTTTGTGGAAAATACTGATATGTTTGAGGAGAGGGCACCTCAGAAACGCTTTTGGAATCCTGGGAGTAGAATTTATTGAATTAGATTTTGATTTCTTAAAGGGCCTCAGTTGTATTTTATTTACTGTAAGTGAATGTAACTAATACAATTTGGACCCACCCACAGAGTGCATGGTGTGTGACCTTGGCTGTTAGGTGAGTAGAGACTGAAATATCATATTTCCTCACTGCTGTGTTTGGATGAGTGCCCCACAAAAGTCTGTTTGTAAAGATTTAGTCTGCAGGGTTGTAAATTGAGATATACTGTGGACTTAGACAAAGTGAAGCCTAGTGAGAGATTCTTAGGTAATTGGGAGTGTGGGAGTTTATGGGGCTTTGGTCTGCCTGCTACCTCCCTGTCTTTCCACCCCTTCTGGATCATGATGTGAATTGTTTTCTCTGACATATATAGTCCCTGTTGTTGTCATTCATCACCTTCCCTAGAGTCCTAAAGTAACAAAGTTATCCAATCTTAGAACAAAGCCTCCAGAATCAGGTGTTAAATATCTTCATCGGTTTGATACTTCAGGTATTTAATTACAGTGACATGAAGCTAACTAATATGCCCATGGAACCATACTTAACTTCAAGCTGTTGATAGAGCATGCAGAATAAATCAATGCTAAAGCGATGACAGCAGGTTAGGGGTGCTGTAGCACCCAGAGAGAACATGTGGGCAAAGTAGACATTTACTTTGCTTTGATCTTTTTTATTTGAACATTTTTATATAATATATTTTGATAATTCTTTCTTTCTCCCAGTTCTAGTATCCTCCTCATTTCTCATCCGCCCAATTCTACACCATTTATGTATCTCTTTCTTTTTAGAAAACAAACAGGCAAAAGAAGAAATAAAAGAGGAAAACACAAGAAACACCTCCCAACATACACAAAACAAAAAATTAGAAACCATAATGCAAACAGAAAACCAGTAAGATAAAACATGCTCAAGAAAAGTGATATGAGATGCAAAATCCTCAAAAGTGTCACTGAGGTTCTTTTTGTGTTGGCTGGAAACAGGACCTATCCTTAAGTGTGGTTAATGTACCCTGTGAAACTTTATTGGAGAAAATTAGGTTTTCCTCTGAAAGTAATGTCAACAGTTGAAATCTTTTTGATTATGGGTAAAAGCCTGTGTCTACTTTCCCCCTCAGCTCTTGGGACCTTACCTGGCTTGAACCTGTGCCGGCACTGTTCATGCTGCCACAGTCTCTGTAAGTTCATATGTGCATCAGAACTGTTGTTTCTAGAAGACATTTGCAGCCATCTATCTCCTCTGATTCTTACAATGTTTCGCCTTCCTCTTTCCTATATCTCTCAGAACCCAGAGAGGAGGGGCATGATGGAGGTAGCGCATTTAGGAAAGAGTGTTTTAAAGTATCTTGCTCTCTGCACATTGCAGAGTGTTAGTTCCCATTTCCTGTAAGAGGAAGCATCTCTGATCGTGGATGAGCAACGCACAGATCTATGGGTATAACAGAATATCATTAGAAGTCATTTTATTGCATGCTTCCTTAGCAGAGCAATAGCATTAGGTTTTCTCGTAGTGGCCTATCTAGTTCTAGGTTCTTGGCCATCAGAGTCAAGAATGAGATCCATCATCTTTGCATAACTTGAAACCAAGCAAAGAGTAGTTGGTTACTTCTACAATGTTTGTGCCACCATAGCACCAGTATATCTTGCAGGCAGGTGACTCTTGCAGATCCCAGCATTTGTAATTCAGTGGCTGTGACCTTTCTTCTGTGACAGTTATACGAAATACTTTCCAGTACCATGAACACTAGTCAGTAGTGATAAAGGCTGTACGTAGGCACCAGATCAACTTCCGTGTTCAGTGAAATATCTAAATGTTGTCTTCAGCAATATGGCCTTATAATCAGTTTGTGAAGCACGATCAATATTCTTGGCAATAGCCAAGAGTTGTTTGAGAGTTTCCTTGGGCCTTCTTTGGCCAGCGATCCAACTATTATTGCCCTATCCTGTCACTGGAAGTTTCATTTGCTCATAAAGAATATCTAGCTGGGGCATTGTCTCCCTTCTTATTTTGTTATTCCACTTGGATATTTTTCATATATTTATATATTATATGAAGTTTCTACAATAGTTTGTTTTCATATAATCCTTCAAATAGCCCTTAGTGTTAGTTGTCCTTCCTCATATTTGCTATAAAAATCACCAAATTTGAGAATCAGGAGGAGAAACTGGATTAAGTTTGTTGTTGTTGTTGTTGTTTTTAATTAGAACATGGTAGAAGAATGTACTTACTTGAAGTAAGCTTTTCATGCATTTGATTTCACATTGAAAACAAATTCTTTGCTGCCATAAAGGAGAAAAACAAGTGAAAATATACTTGACAATTATAATGAAGTACATATCTTAAAAGCATTTCATACTGCAAAATGTGCTATAAATTAAATGGGAAAAGATATATGATACTATGGAGGAAGTATAACCTATACCCTCATATGGCAGTCATATTAATTTCTTTTGGTTTTTTGTTTCTTTGTTTTGCCTTTTTGTGGTGCTAGAGATCACACTTGGGCCTTGCATAAGGTAGGAAAATGTTCTAACCCTGAGCTAGCTTCAGACTCATGGGATAAATCCTCTACCCTGAGCTAGCTCCAGACTCATGGTATACTCTTTTCTCAGCCTTGGTTGAATTCAGCACTCTGGCTCTCCATCCCTTAATCTGCAACCTGTTCCCTGGCCTGATTCAAGCAGTGGCAAGAGCTTCTCAGAGGGAGTAAACCATTGGAAGAAAAGATACGCTCATCCAAATGAAGGCTGAGAAACATGATGTGTACCTTGCAGACCAGGTTTCTTCACTGACTCAACTTTACAACAAAAGGAAAGAAATATGGGAATTGTCAGTAAAAACACTCCTAAGTGTGTGAGGCTGGAGTTCCAAAAGCAGATGCTCAGATGACGGCTCCCTCCCCCAAGCAGACTCATAGAAACAGTCAGTCAAATAAAGATGTGATTTTCAGCAAACAGCCAGCCTCAGAGTTCCAAGGACCCCGGCAACATAAAGTTCATTTGAGGTTTGTCCTGACCAGAATCTAGGCTTTTGTATTTCTGCATTTCCATCCACAAGGCTTGAGGGAATGAAATAGAAAGCTCAAATTCCCACTCTTGGTTATCTGCACATACAAGGCTCTAAAAGATGCTTAGGCAAGGATTGTTAACCAGAGGAGGGGAGGCTTGCAGACATAAACAGTGAAAGGAAGGGTCTTTCTTGGCTGAGTTACAGGCATAAGACATTGCAGTTTAGTTCTACTGTCTAAAGAACCAGAATGTTAAGACTAACAGCTCGAATCTCAATTGTCAAATTATCAAAAATTCATACAAAGAGCATGCCATAATATACATGGGAGAAGTAACTGAAGAAAGCCAAATGGAACCTTTCTCTGTGGATCTTAACTCCATTGAATAAATCCCAAGGCTTTGAGAAGCCTAAATGAATTCTGACTGTTTTTGCCCTTCAGTAAAGCATTTCATCTCCAATTACAAATTACTTTTGGGGGAATGATAGGAGGCACAGTTACAATAATTCACATTCATTTATATATATTTACTAGTCTTGGGCTAAATAGCTAGCCTGCATGGTTTCCTGTCTTTTTAAGGGTTTCTATGTTACTCACTTCACAGATTCCATACCTAGAGAAGCACAAAGCCATGATTTAAAGTCAAATATGCCTGCTAAACAGCTGAGCCCTGAAGTCCTCCACTTGTATTACAGAGGAAGGGAATGAGAATTGTTTATTTGTCTTGAGTCTGTCATCAGCCTTGCACTGAACTGTGAGTCCAATGAGGTCAGAGGTGAGCAAAGAGTAACACAGGAAAGCAGGCCTTTCACAAGTGGGGCACTGCTTCAACAGGACACCTACCATATGGTTACACATGCACCCTTCTCCAGGGTTTTGTGGCACTGAGATGCCCAATAAAGTTCCTGCAAAAGAAGTCAAGATAAGCTCCCCCCCCCACCCCAATGCATGATGATGCACTCCACAGACATACTGGAAGCCACAGCATGTAGTAACCTAGAAGGAGGTATTAAAACTCCAGGGCCTCATTATCTAATAATGTGTCATCCTTTTGCTTAAAGAAAGAATAGAACAAGATAAGCCTCTCTTTCCTATTTCATACTGTTAGAGTTGCTAGGTGCTGAAGAAATGTGCAAGATCTTTGCAAATCCAGTTTTTCCTGAATTTGTGTGATAACCTTCTTCAACAAAAGAAGGCTTCAAATCAATCCAACAAATGTCACCTTAAAAGTTTATATTATTTTCAGGTCTGGGCATTGGTAGCACATACCTTTGATCCCAGCACATAGGAAGCAGAAGCAGGCAGATCTCTGAATTTGTTGCCAGCCTGGTACACAGTGAGTTCCTGGACAACCAGGATTACACAGAGAAAACCTGTCTCAAAAAAAATTAATATTATTTCTGATGGTAAGGGGAGAAAGGAGTTGGGAGAAGTACGCCACCAATGGTTTTTCTCCTTCATATAAGTCACTTTATGCAGGCAACTCAAGTATGATTTAAGTACCATCCAGGACATTGGCCTAAAATCAGTGCCTGAAGAATAGCAAACAGAAAAGAAATTTGATTTCTACATAAACACTTGTCAGATATTGACTCATCAAAGGAGTTCAAAAGCCCCACATTTCTTGTATTTATTTCCACAAGATTGCAGAAACAACCAAGTAATCATTATCTGTGTATATGTATTTATAAATGTCCCCTTTCAAAAGTCAATTCTTCTGAGGTCCAAAACTACCACCCAGGTATCTGTTTCCCTGGACAGGCTACAAGGGAGCTACTATCACAAAGATAATAGAAACATAGGACCCAGCAGCCCTGTGGGAAGCAGAAGCAGAGGACATGTGAAGCAACATGAGGATATATATCCCTAGCCTAGAGATACAGTGTAAAGCTATGCCCTCTAAAAATGTCTTTATTTTAGTTTATTTTGAAACTGCGTAGTCCTGGATACCTTAGAAGTCACTCTGTAGACCAGGCTAGCCTCAAACTCAGAAATCTTCCTGCCTCTGCCTTCTGAGTGATAGAATTAAAGGTGTACACCACCACCAGTGAAAACATCATAAAATAAGATGTCCTCACATGTATGACACTTGATTGGACTATACATGAACATATGTCGGTTGAGCCCTCACTCTCCTTATTTAAACGTGAAAAAGATAAGTATCGATCTAATATAGTGCTCCTATAAATTCTCCTGCTCTTTCATGCAAAAAGATGCACTATTGCATATTTATTGGCATATATATTTCATGCATACATGTATGTTTATGCATATTTGTTTATGAATTTTCATATGTATAAATATATATCCAGCTCCTTCCTCCCCCCTTTCTAGACCTCCCAAATATATCTACATTTAATCTTCCTCCTGCTTCGTCCTCCTTCTTTATAGCACAGGGAACCTAATGACTGCCTCTTGCATGAGCACGGGCAACCTATCAGTGACCACACCCCCAAAGAAAATGACTTGCCCCTCTCCCTGCAGCCATCAGTTGCAAATATCTCCTCATCTAGGACTACAGCATTATGACACCCTCCCTGCTTCCACTATGGAATTATTGAATGACTTGATCTTATACAGCTCTTATTTAGTTGACCATAACTGCTGTCGGGGCTTGATCTCTTTAGCTTTGAGTTTAGGATGGAACACAAATCTCTTGGGAGTAAGAAATAATTTAACTGTAGTTATCAGGCATTTATTTTACAGTTAGGATGAAAGGTGTCCTAAAAACATAGTGGGGAGCCATGTGCAATGGCATATGCCTGTAATCTCAGCACTCAGGGAAACAGAAGCAGAGACAGGCAGATCTCAGTGAATTCGAGGCCAGCCTGGTCTACAAAGTGAGAACGGAACAGCCAAGGCTACACAGAGAAACCCTGTCTCAAAATAACCAAAACAAAATCATAGTGGGTGGCTGGAGAGATGACTCAGCATTTAGGGGCACGTGGCTGCTCTTCCAGAGGATCCAGGGTCAATTTCTGGTACTCACATGGTGGGTTCCAACAGTCTGTAACTCCAGGGCCATGGGATTCAAGACTGCTTTCTTGCCTCCACAGGCACCAGGAACACATGTAATGCACAGACATACGTGCAGGCAAAACATACATTCACATACAATAAAATAATAATAAATTTTGTTTAAAAACAGAAGATGTGAAAAGCTGGCTTTACATTAATCAGGGATTCAAACACAAAATAGAAGAAATCAAGGGTAGCTAGCAATACAGCTCAGAGGGAAAGGCACTTGCTGCTGAGCCTGATGACCTGAGCTCTGTCCCAGGTACCCACATAGTGGAAAAGGAGAGTCTACTCCCTCAAGCTGTTCTCTGACTTTCATCCTCCTGACATGGCACACATCCAGATACACATACACATACATGAGGAAAACAAATCAATAAATGTAATATTTAAGAGTGGAGACATAGTTCACTTCGCAATTGGCTCAACATGGACTGACCTTGACTGTAATCCATAACTGTTCATCTGTGAAGAGGAAGACCAAGCATCCCTTCAGACCCACACCCACTGTGATCTTCAAGGATTCTTTCTTTGTTTCAAACACAGATTCCTAAGGGTGGAGAATCTAGTCTCCCCAGATGACTAGATTCAGGAGAACGGCTTGCCAAACCAAACTCTTAGGAAGCACAGACACACCCTTCAGTCGCTGCTCCCAAAGTCCTCAGTTGAGTCACAAAGGTAACACTTCACTAACCTTGCTGTGTTATGCAAACACCCTGAGCTGAGATTTGCAGCACTGATGTTCAATGATCTCAATAGCTGCGCCATAATACATCACCTTTGCTAAGTTATTTTTTTAAGCAGGGAAGATATTGCATGAACAAAAGTGGGAAAATCTTTATTAGAATAAAGCTTCTTTTCCTGGAGCCTACACATCACTATGAAATGCCATTTCGCTACACTCTGTGCCAAGAGGAGAAACAGTGGTCCACAGTTCATAGACTGGCTTGATTTTGAATTCTACTTCACACCATCTGAGACACAGTAGAGGGGATAGATGACTCGGAAGCCCTTCAAGGTGGCAGCAGCCTGACATTTCTCTCTAATCCCTTTCATCCCTGTCTAATCCATGAAAGGACTTCTACTTGAAATACTGGATATCCAAACTCTCTGCAAAGTTCAAAATACTAAAGGCTTTTTTAGCTTCTTAGAGCAAAGCCAAAACAGTCAGGTGAAGCACATTCTTTCATCAGCACGCTTTCCTTCAAGAAGCCCTGACAACAATGGTTAATGGACCACCAAGAAATCCCTGACCTTCAAGCTTTCTTTTGAAAGAAAATATCACATACTTGGAAAATAAAGTCTGGAGTTCCAACACAGTTTTGTTTAAAGAAAATAACAATTTTTGGTTTGTTTTTATGTAAATGGTATTGTGAATAATTAAGAGAGAAATTAGCTGCCAGGTTACATGAAAAGGCAAGACCTGTTTCCATGACATCTTTGCATTCATGGGAAGCTAGCTGATGGTCTGCTGCCTGCGTGGTGTGCAGCTCCATTTTGCCGACTTTTGCCGACTGGGACTCATTAGCCAGGGTTACAAAAAATGTAACCAATGCTTTTTCCAGATATTCCACCGCAAACCAAGCACCAGAGTGTCCGACCCCTGCCTTGAAGGCCTGGGTCTGAGCCCTCACACTGCTCCCTCCAACTCAGCCGACAGCATGGGATTTTCATTAGATAGGCTTCCTTGCATCCTGCAAAGCATAAACGGCACCCTTTGGAGAGGTGGACAGGGAGGCGAACACATTAATAAACGGCTAGTCTTTAACCATGTCTATGATTTTAATGTTTAATAAATAACTTCTTGTTCTATGCTTGTTTTTCCTAAGTATGAATCAGCGTTTATTCCAATGTGTTTAGGGAACTGGCTAAGCATTGCCAATGATTGTTCCTTTAATAGGGATTCGTTCCTGTTTTGTGACTTTGGAGGCTTATTCAAAGTAATGTTAATCAGAAGGGCCCATGCCCGGGATAATGAGATGTGAGGGACAGACACTGAGGCTGAATGAAAATAAACTGTCGTGTTCAGCCTGGGGACACATCTAAATTTCACAATTCCGGAAGCAGAGTACAGGCATCTAAGAGCCACGTGTGCAAACAAGGCACCCTGGAGACCCATGCGAGGCAGGCAAGAATAGACTTGTCCACCTCTGATTATTTTTCCTGTTAAGATCCACAGGAGTCCCTCACCTCACATTCACTTGTCAGATCAAACAGTTCTGTTGGAAGAACCAAGAAACTGAGACCACAGCTAATGGCACAGACGCACTTCCGGTAAGTCGCTCCCAGCCCCTCAGCAATGTGCTGAGAATCCTTTCAGTGCGAACTTGAAGGGTAGCTGTACTCTCGAAGGGAGAAAAGAAAAGAATGGGAGGGGGAAGAGGAGAGAAGAAAGGGAGCGGAAGGGGAGAGGAGGGATAGTGAACCAAATCTTTGACTTAGCTCTTCTGTGTAGCCTAGAGGCCAGGATGGCACGATTTTAGAGAAGTCCTATGCACCTGGGTTTTAGCCAGTTCAATTCAAAGAGAAATTCATGGGACAGAAATAGTATCCTTTGATGATTTCACAAGATGGAAAGGTACATAAATGGGATCAAATCTCACGTTTGACTCCATTGAGTGAAAACAAAATTGACAGTTCCTTACCTTAGAGTCAGCACTGCACGACAGTAATCTGAAGGACAAATTAACTGAATGCCTAGAAGCTTCTCCTAGGAGATGGATTGGAAAAGAGGAACTGAGCCGGCCAGTTTTCATTCTCTCTGCCTGAGCCTGTCTTCAAACATCGCCATCTGCCCTCCGAAATGAGACCCCAGATTTAGAGGTTCTGAGATTTTGAGGTGAGCTTTCTAATTGACAAGCCAAGGGCAGCAGAGACCCTGCCCTCATGGTTCCATTTCACAGAGAGCCCTGGACTTCCTCAATGGCAACCTTTTAAAGACAAATAAAGTAGAGCAGCTCTGAAGCTGGCTGGGTGCTTGCTTTCTAAAACCAAGCTTCGGCCTGAACTGCAGCTACATTTCAATGCCTAAATACATGAAATAGATAATCAGAAGTCCTTATTACTAGGCTGCCAGAAATGTTGAAGTAACACAAATACTGAATGACCTTTAGAGGAAAACCCAAGGGCTGCTTAAATAAGCTTCACTTTTCTGAACCGCAGCATTGCTGATGGCTGATGTATCCTCGGAACTGCATATTTACACTCCTGTCTGCTAGGCGAATAGGTGGCTGGGCTCTTGTTTTGTTTTGCTTTATCCAAGTGGAATGCATTTCTCTAGGAGCACTGCGTATCTTAGACCTGGGTCTGGATGAAGCCCAAGGAATGTAAGATCAGAGAGTGCCTGGAGTTACCAGATAATGGCCAACAGGCAATGAAGCTTTTGTCTCTGTAAAATAAGGAATTGGACTAGATGAACTCTAAGAGTCTTCCAGCTCGAACATTCCATATTCATCAACAAACAAGAAAAATCTGATCCGGACTGGTGGTTTTTAAAACCTCACGATTCTATGAAGACACCAGGAAAGTGTGGTCATACCAGACATATTTCACTTACATGCATTTCATCATTGTTGAGCACCTTCCAAGTGTAAACTTGGGGCTGGGGTTCAAGGACATGGAAAAAATCATCATGGAAAAAATTCTGGCCATTGGGTTGTACTAAATATATGGAAGTAGTAGTTATGATGCGAGGTATTCTCAACAGGAGACAATAATTCTGCAATTTTAAAAAAGTTATTATTATTATTGCTTATTACAATTTACCCTCTCTCATATCCTCCTGGTCCCACCCTCCCTTCCTCTTCTTCCCCCCCCCACTCACCTCTCCTAGTCCACTGATATGGAAGGTCCTCCTCCCCTACTGTCTGACCCCAGCCTATGAGGCCTCATCAGAATCCTTTTTCTCTGTGGCCTAGTAAGGCCACCCGCCAGGGGGAAGTGTTCAAAGAGCAGGCAACTGAGTTCATACAAGAGACAGTCCCTGCTCCCCTTATTAGGAGACCCCATGGAGACTGAGTTGCCCATGGGCTACATCTTTGCAGGACATCTAGGTCCTCTCTAGGCATGGTCCCTGGTAGATTCATCAGTCTCTGCAGGACCCCCTTGGCCCAGTTTTTGTTTTTTTGGTTTGGTTTGGTTTGGGCTCTGTTGCTCTCCTTGTGGAGCTCCTGTCCCCTCCAGGTCTTTCTATTTCCCCCTTCTTCCATAAGATTCCCTACACTCTGCCCAAAGTTTGGCTATGAGTCTCAACATCTGCTTTGATACCCTGCTGGGTAGAGTCTTTCAGAGGTCCTCTGTGGAAGGCTCCTGTCATGTTTCTTGTCTTCTCCTACTTCCAATGTCTATGTTGTTAGCCCTTTTGAGTGAGGTTTCAGCCTCTTCCCTAGGGTCCTCCTTATTTAGCTTCTTTAGGACTATAGATTTTTAGTATGCTTATCCTATATTATGTGGCTAATATCCATTTATAAGTGAGTATAAATCATGATTCCACTTTACACCAATCAGAATGGCTAAGATCAAAAACTCAAGTGACAACACATAATGGAGAGGATGTGGAGAAAGGGGAACCCTCCTCCATTGCATGGGAATGTAAACTTGTACAACCACTTTGGAAATCAATCTGGTGCTTTCTCAGACAATTAGGAATAGTGCTACAGCACGATCTGACTATACCACTTCTGAGCATATATCCAAAAGATGCTCAACCATACAGAAAGGACATTTGCTCAACTATGTTCATAGCAGCTTTACTTTTAATAACCTAAATGTGGAAACAATCTAGATGGCCCTCAACCAAGGAATAGATACAGAAATTGTAGTATATTTACATAACGGAATACTACTCAGCACTTAAAAACAAGGAAATCATGAAATTTGCTGGCAAATGGATGGAACTAGAAAGGATCATCCTGAGTGAGGTAACCCAAAAGCAGAAAGATACACATAGAAATTCTGCAATTTAAATGCAGCTCTGCACTGGAAAACTGCATGGGGAGAGAGAAATCCTTCAGAGCTTATCTTGGAAAGGGGTAAAAAATGTCAGTCTATAAAACGGAATAAATGCTCATGTACTGACCCCAGATTCATACATTGAAATCCTCTCTGCCAATGTGAGAGAATTAGGAGGGAAGACCTTTGGGGGTTAGGTAAGCTGTTATGAATGAGGTTAGTTCTACCAAAAAGGAGACCCCACTCCATGGCGGAAAGAAGCAGGTCCTCACCACACATTAGATCCATTTGATCTTCGTTTAGGTTTTGTTTTACATCGGTACACATGTGTGTGATGTGTCTCTGTTTGTCTGTGTGTTTATGTGCCTATAGATGGGCACATCTACCTAAACTATATCCTTTTACCTTCACCTGGATTTAATGTCATTTACATGCGATTATGGCAGTCAGTCTTTTAAGCTTGGTTTCTTTCACTAGCATAACACATGTGAAACTCATCAATTCTTTCCCATGTATAAGTACCTTTCTGTTTTACATAACTGTGTATTGTTCTAGAATACAGTTATTCTGCAGTTGAGAGACACTTGTGCTGCTGCTTCTAGTTGTTGTAATTGCAAATGAACCTTCTATGAAGACTTTGTTTAGGCTTTTGTGTGAATAAAAGTGTCCATTTCCCAAAGAAAATTCTTAGAGTGGGTGTTAGATTTAGAGGCTAAGAAACTGCCAAATTGTTTCCAAAATGACTGAACACTTCCACAGTACCACCAGAAATATTAAGACATTGTGCATTCTTCTCCAGACTTGATGGAGTCCATTTTTTAAAAGCATATGTCTACTTCAATTACCTCACAGAGACTTCACTTGCTATTGCTTATGGCTGGTAAAGTTGGACATCATTTTACCTGCTCATTATCAGATTTTGTTGGCCAAGTATTCAGTCTTTTACCTATTTTAAAAATCAGGTTCCCTATTTAATAATGACTCTCCTTTATTCTTCTGTCTCCTGAATCTAACTCTTTTATAATATGCTAGATGTGAAAATATCTTCTCATGGATGGTCTTTTCATTTTCTTAACAGTGAGTACCAGAGGTTTTGCCCACAACAGAGGAGAGACAATAGAAAACAGAGTCAGCAAAAGCCTGCATCCCTTATTTGATCTCATTGTCTACTGCTGAGCACATCCTGAGCACAGTATGTACATTTTAGTACATACTGTGCTAGAGACATTAACGGGAAACAAATAAATACTAAAGGAAGGATCTCTGACCATGCTCTACAATTCATCAGGGCAAAGCCTCCTTCTTCTCCCTGTGGCTGAAACATAAATGTAAGGTGTGCCAGTAAGGAAATGAGAAAACAGAGAAGAGCTGCAAGCTCACGGAGCCTCCATTGTATATCTGTCCTGTACGCAGGGAAGACCTGGAAATAGCATACTTAAAATGATAACAGGACACACAGCAATGCTAGCTAGAACCAGTAAATATGTGAGAAAAGATCTGTGAGGAGTTATCACGAGCTCACTAACAGATGATATAGGATGGACCTATTTTCTCTCCTTTTGCAGGCTTAAAAAATGTGCTGTTTGCATCTTATAATCTCTCTAAGGAGCTGAATTAATTATGTAGAATAATAGAACAAAATAACCAGTCATTTTTTATTTTTAATTTTTTTTATCATTACCTGTAGATTATTTGCAACCTGGAAAGAGGTTATTTTAGTCTTCTCACGGCAAATATTTTTTATCAATGATTCACATCAAAATACAGGAAATAATGATACAAAACTACACAGATGAGTTAGAAATAATTACGAGTGATTTAGAATCCACTAAATACATACAACATATCTCCAAACAAGACTGAATAATAAGAGGTGAATTGGAAAAGATTATTTGAATTCTTTTACTGAAGTCCAAAATCAGTTGGAGTTCTGGGCAGTGGAGGGCAGGAAATATAGAGGATTATATTATGGATTACTGTGTAAGTCAACACTAAGGCTGTTTTAAGACAATGATGAAATATGGTGCCAGGTATTCCTAAAATGGAATTTTGAGACATGTTGGTAAAATTTTGTCATCTTAAAGTAAATAATGACAGCTTCATTAGATGGCATATAGTGATTTTTGTCTAATTTAAGACACAACAGTCTAGGAAACATCCAAACTGAGTAAATTATGAAAACAAGATAGCCATGTAACTCATGTTAACCATGTAAACCATGACCAGAGAAAAATTATGAAGAACTGACATATGAAGAAAGAGACTTTCGAAGCCCATAGTTATTGATATAAAAAAAGAAAGTATTTTGTGCAAAGGTTAATCAGATGTGAATGTTAGTATTAAACACAAGCTTGCCACAAACTAGAATCACCAGAGAGAATCTCAGCAGAATCATTACCTACATTAAGTTGACCTGTGGGTTTGTTTGTGATCATTCTGACTGTTAATTTACTCAGGCTGTCATGGGTTATGCCATTCCATAGGTTGGGCATCCTAACCCATGTGAGAAAAGAAAATGTTAGGTGAGAGGAGCAAGAAGGCACCATAGTGTACTCATTTCTCTCTTCTCTCGGCTGTGGGTGTGACATGTGTAGTTGGTGTACATTCCAGCTTTGACTTCCTTTCAATGGTGGACACAAGGCTGGAACTGTAAGCTGAACAATTCTGTATCTCCCTTGTGTTGCCTTTGATCAGGGGTTTTTATCACAGTAACATAAATGAAGTTAGGACCACAGTTGTTCCAGGTAACTTCCAAGGGGTTCTAAACCCCAAGAGAACTCTAGAAGGAATATCAAGGAATGAGAGAAAAAATGGAAGGAGCAGAATTCTAACACATTTGTTCTAATATGAAATATGTTCATTGAAGGTTAATAGTTGTGATGGTTAATTTTGATTATCAAATTGATTAGAATTAGAATCATCTAATAATCTGTCCTTCTACTGCAGACTGCTGTTTCCATGATAACTTGATCATAACATACTGCACACTCAAACTGTGAGCTAAACTAATGCCTGTTTAAGTTGCTTTCTTTATGTATTTTGTCACAGGACTGAAAAAAATAACAAATGCAATAATCCTCTTCTTTTATAAGGAATTCATGAAAAAGAAGTCATCTCTTAGAGAACATAGTCAAAAAGAAAACGTTATAGCACAAAAAGTAGAGGAAGAAAGAAACTGGGAAGTTAGGTCCAACCTGATGATTACTTGATTCCATGGTCATATGGTACTCATTTGAGCTCTCACTTTGCTGTAACTTGGGAGGGGGAAGAACAAAATTAACAAATATGTGGAGGGAAATGAGACCCATAACTACAAAAGAGAATTTGGAGTCAACTTGGAGATATTTCCAAGTTGCATTTTGATAGTTTGAGTTGTTTTTGAATTTTGTGTCAAAACGAAAATTAGATTTTACAATTTTATGAGTTGGAGAAATATTAAAATTTTTTACATTGTTTTGTCCACTTGACATTCATAGGAAATCATAAGCATTTGAAATGAGAGCAAGACATACAACATTAAATTTAAAGTAAGAATTTACTCTTAGTTACAGAAGGGTCTATCTAGAAGTTTATTGAAACTGTGTGACGTAAAATAAGTTGTGAAAAGGAATGGGGAAATACCAAATAGTTTTTCTCAATATTGATCAGTGTGGATTTCAGAATAATCACACAGAATTAAAATAGACCACAATTGTCTTATTGTTATTTAAATTACAAATAACACAAGGTAATAGACTGAAAGGCAAATTCATAAATCTACAGCTAATAAACAAGAGGACACATGGAATTAAATGCTGGAAAACTGAAACATCAGAATCTTGGCAATAGTTAGCTGCATATGTTAGCACTAGATGCTTCTTGTATTAGAAATCATTCTAGTATCAATCTTCTCTGAGATCATAGAGCCTCATTGCTTAAAAAGAAATATAGATAGATAGATAGATAGATAGATAGATAGATAGATAGATAGATAGATAGATAGATAGACAGGAAGCTGAAAATTTCATGTTCTCTGGGGGTACCAGAAACAAAAAAAAAGAAAGGAAGGAAGAGAAAAAGAAATGCATGAATTGAATTAACAATTTTCAGACTTTCCACATGACTCTTGTATACACAGTCAACGTCATTTAACATAGTATATTTGTTGACATAACACAAACATATACATCCCTGCATGTGTGCATGTACACACTTCAATCCATGTACACATTTTTTAAAGAACAACTTCAAGAATTCGATCTGGTAGCAGAATGGAAACTTCATCTCTACTTGCTGGCTTTCTTGGTGCTGGAAAGTGTTATGCGTGCTGCCAGGATAGAAAAGTAATTAATAGTCTTTCCCACTTATGAACCTACAAACCATAATAATGACTGGCTACAATGACGGCATGAATGTTATAAAAGTAACCAACCATTTTCTAGTTGAATTTAGACCCACTCTTCAATACAGAATTCATGTCTAATACCCTTAACTAGGTCAAGGACTGATGGCTGGGTAGATGATAGGCCTCAAGGGAGAAGTTACTACTATTATGAACATAGTGTTAATGTGTCTGCTAAATACATGTACTTATATCCGTGAGTGAGTACAGCTGTCAGCCCTCTTCAGAGAAGTTTATTGCAGGAAGTAGCTATCAACTCAAAGACCTACAACCTGTTAAAGTACAGAAACTAAGAGACTGAAGAGTGCTCAGCCCTGAATGGGGCATCTGAGTTACAATCCTTCCTCCCAAGGCTTAGAGATCATCATGGCAGAAAGGATAGAAAAGTCAGAAGAGCCAGAAGATGAATACAGAAAAACAGTGTTTCCTGTCTGAAAGGGCTACTACATACATGAACTCACAGCAATTTTGACAGCATGCTTAAGATCTTCACAAGATCAAGCCAAGCAAAAACCATGCATGGAGAGAGGAGGAAATCACAACCACCCTCCTCTGTGGTGAGCTATTAGTAACTGACAGCTCCTGGAAGGCAATTCAGTTTTCTTCATGGTTGCCTCCCCCTAGAGGCTATGCACAGTCAAGTGAATGACTCTATACCTATGCACACACTAGCAACACTAAGTTTGCTCACTGTGCTTTCTAAAACTTATAAGAAGGTGAGATGGAATGGAAGGATAAAGATGGAACTGAAGGAGAACTAATGGGATACAGAGACTTGCTTTAAAAATTTAATTTCTATCTCTGTCTTCTTCCATAAGGTTTCTTGTACACTGCCCAAAGTTTGGCATTGAGTCTCAGTATCTCCCTCCCTTCCCTTCCCCCATGCCCCTCACCTAATCCCCTGATAAGGAAGGTCCTCCTCCCCTACTATCTGACCCAGCCTATCAGGTCTCATCAGGATCCTTTTTCTTTGTGGCCTAGTAAGGCCACCCTGCCAGGGGAAATGTTCAAAGAGCAGGCAACTGAGTTCATATAAGAGACCGTCCCTGCTCCCCTTATTAGGAGACCTCCATGGAGACTGAGTTACCCAAGGGCTACATCTAAGCAGGGGGTCTAGGTCTTCTCCAGGCATGGTCCTTGGTGGATTCATCAGTCTCTGCAGGCCCCCATGGGCTCTGATTTTTTGGCTCTGTTGGTCTCCTTGTGTTGCTCCTGTCCCCTACAGGTCTTTCTATCTCCTTCTTCTTCTATAAGATTCCCTGCACTCTGCCCAAAGTTTGGTTATGAGTCTCAGCACCTGCTTCAATACCCTTCTGGGCGGAGTCTTTCAGAGGTCTTCTGTCATGTTCCTTGTCTTCTACTTCCAATAGCTATCTTGTTTGTCCTTCTGAGTGAGGTTTCAGCCTCTTCCCTAGGGTCCTCCTTGTTGTTTAGTTTCTTTAGGACCATAGATTTTAGTATGTTTATCCTATATTATATAGCTAATATCCACTTATAAGTGAGTATATGCCATATGTCTCTTTCTGGAACTCCACGGGAAGACGACATGGCCCAGGGGGTCCTGTAGAGACTGATACTCCAATCAAGGACCTAGACACCCTGCCCGGAGGAAGCCCATAGTCTGCTCAGTTTCTAAGTGGGTTCCCTAGTAAGGGGGGCTGGGGCTGTTCCTGACATGAACTCAGTGAGCTCTTAGCTCACCCTTGGAGGATGTAGTCATGCCAGGCCACAGAGGAAGATGATGCAGCCAGCCCAGATAAGACCTTATAGGTTAGGGTCAGGTAGAAGGGGAGGAGGTCCTCCCCTATCAGTGGACCTGGGGAGGGACATAGGAGAAGAGGGAGGATGGGCGGGACTGGGAGGAGAGGAAGGAGGGAGCTACAGCCAGGATACAAAGTGAATAAATTGTAGTTAAATAATTAATTAACTAAAATAAATAAGTAATAATTTAATATTTAAACATTAAACTTAAATAAATTGTAACAATAACAACTACCAAATTGTCTTCTATACCAAAGCACCAGCTACATAATAGAAATGACTCCATGCACTTTTTCATAAGACATCCTCACAAATACTACTTTCCTCCTCTCATTCACGAAAGTAGATTCCTAATCATTACTCCTTTTGCCACTTTAAGGTTCAACTAGCTCTTATTTTGGCATTTTCTTCACTGCAATCCATTGTTCAACTTTTCCACACTAGCATCTATTAAAAGACTCTGCTAGGTCCTACGGTGATGTTTAATAATACCGTTAATACATAAATAATTAAATGCTGGAATAGATGTTTTAAATACATATTTCTGACTATTTCTCCACATTAGGAGTCATTCACCTGTACATTTGATTACAGGACAGAGTTATTCC
The DNA here is from genome assembly GCA_028658305.1 of Pachyuromys duprasi. Taxonomy (NCBI): domain Eukaryota; kingdom Metazoa; phylum Chordata; class Mammalia; order Rodentia; family Muridae; genus Pachyuromys; species Pachyuromys duprasi. Next base: position 73,996,253 of record CM053753.1, on the reverse strand, counting down.
TCCAAAGGAGCCCCTCTGGGCCACATGGAATTATTCTTTCCCAATAACGCAGAAGATGCAAAATTCATTACCTACTCTACTAATGAAGAGAAAGAAAGCAGTGATCCCATACCACCAGGGAGATTTGTTAAATGACTTACTTGGAACTTTTCTTATTCACAGAACCGTCTCAGAAGCATTAACAAATAAATACTGTAAAAGACGCCGACTCGGGGCAGCAGCTATAAGGCTGTCTTTGTCACTGTTGCCTTTATTTCATTCTTACAAAAACATCAATGTGTTTGGGGAGGGAAACGAAGCAAATGTATTTACCCAGAACAACTCGGTTCTCCTTCTGAGTCCACATCCTCTTAATCTGTAGACCAATGTAGAAACCATTTCCCTCCTGCAAAGGAGACAGCCTTTGCCAAGCTAAACAGCGGGCACAAAGCAGATGGAGCCAGCAGCCTGGCTCTGCCCCCAGGCTCTACCTTTGGTTGGCAACAGGCATTTTCTGTTCCTTGCACAGGATGTTCACTGGCCTCTTCAGGAGCTTCCAACTTCTTTGACAAGTGTTCGCAAAGTTGAATTTCTCTTAGTGAGTGTAAATTCTCTACCCTTCATCTGGTAAAAAAAAATCAGCTATTCATGGAAAAATTCATAAATTATAGGAGTTCTAGAGTAATGAATTCCTTATTGCAAAATAGAATATGTGATTATGAATCCTTTGACCAAAATAGCATATAGTTTAAGAACCAACAAACACCAGTATTTGCTCTGGGCCAGTGGTAGACATATAAACTTTTGTAACTATCCTGAAATGTTTACATAGCAACTCTTGTGCGCTGCCAGGTACTCTTTCTATAGAATCACTATTACGGGAGAGGAATAAAACCTCCATTCCAAATAGAAACTATTTCTACTGTGTCAAGGTTTCTCATTTCTTTCAATGTTTCCCCTTCCTATTCTCACTTCCGAAGAGGCCACTTAGGTGCATAAAGACTTCCCTACCTCCCTTTGCTAGTCATTTGTTCTCTCTAAAGCCCAAAACTGTTGATATCCTTTCCCCCTTAGGAATCTGTCCACAGTGTCTGTAGAGAAGGAGCCGGTACTTAGTACCAACCAACTTCACAACTTCTGTTTCCTCCTTGTCCAAATTTAATGCTTAGATGCATCTTTCTCAAAGCATATAGGCACATTATGATCTAGCCTTTGGGTCTTGACATAAAGCCATTTCAAAGACTCACTCAGTTGACTCCCATAGCACAAGGAAAGATTCCAACTGTATGAGGAGGTGCCAACAGCAGCACCTCAATCTGAGAAGTGAAGAGCAAGTCTCCTGCTCCAAGAGCTTTTCCACAACAGGCAGGTATTTTGGCTTCCTGGTCCCACTTTGGGGACTTCAGGTATAGAGAAGAAAACGAGCAGATTGAGGGCTAACTTGTTTCCACCCTCCGACCTTCCTCCTCTGTCTGTGTGTTAAAAATAAAAACAAGAGCAACAATAATAAAAACAGCATGGTGCTGGCATAAAAACCGATTGGTGGATCAATGAAATCAAATCGAAAACCCAGAGATAAACCCACACACCTACAGATACCTGTTCCTTTTACAAAGAAGCCAAAATCATATAATAGACAAATATATAGCATCATCAACAAATGGTGCTGGTCTAACTGGATGTCTACATATAGAAAATGGAAATAGATCCATATTTATCACCCTGCACAAAATTAAAGTCTAAATGAATCAAAGACCTCAACATAAAATCAGACACACTAACTCTGTTAGAAGAAAAAGTTAGGAAGGGCCTTAAACTCACTGGCAGAGGAGACAACTTCCTGAACAGAACACCAACAGTTCAGGCTCTAAGATCAAAAATCAATAAATGGGACCTCACAAAACTTAAAAAGCTTCTGTAAAATAAAGGACACTGTCATCAGAACAAAATGACAGCCTACAGACTGGGAAAGGATCTTCACCAACCCTATACATGACAAAGGCCTAATATCCAGAATATATGAAGAACTCAAGAAATTAAACACCAGAAAACCAAATAACCCAATTAAAACTGGGTACAAGCAAAAGAGATTTCTCAACAGAAGAATATTGAATGGTGGAAAAACCGTTAAAGAAATGCTCAATATCCTTAGTCATCAGGGAAATGCAAATCAAAACGACTCTAAGATTCCATCTTACACCCAACATAATGGCTAAGATCAAAAACTCAAGAGACAACACATGCTGGAGAGGATGTGGAGAAAGGGGAACTCTCCTCCATTGTTCGCAGGAGTGCACACTTGTACAGCTACTTTGGAAATCAGTCTGGCATTTTCTCAGAAAATTGAGACTAGTGCTACCTCAAGACACAGCTATACCACTCCTGGGCATATGCCCGAAAGATGCTCCACTATACAACGACATTTGCTCACCTATATTTATAGCAGCTTTATCTTTTTCCCCCTCTTCCGATGTCCATCGCATTTGCCTTTCTGGATGAGGATTGATCATCTTACCCAGGGTCCTCCTTCTTTAGGCATTCAGATTTTAGTATGATTATTCTATATTATATCTCTAATATCCAATAAGTGACTATATACCATGTGTGCTTTTCTGCTTCTGGGTTACCTCACTCAGGATGATCTTTTCTAGTTCCCACCATTTGCATGCACATTTCATGATTTCCCTGTTTTTAATTGCTGAGTAGTATTCCATTGTGTAAAAGTACCACAATTTCTGTATCCATTCCTCAACTGAGGGACATCTGGGTTGTTTCCAGGTTCTGGCTATTACAAATAAAGCTGCTACAAACATGGTTGAGCAAATGTCCTTGTTGTATACTTGAACATCTTTTGGATATATGCCTAGGAGTGGTATAGCTGGATCTTGAGGAAGTACTATTCCTAATTGTCTGAGAGAGCTCAGATTGATTTCCAAAGTGGTTGTACAAGTTTACATTTCCACCAGCAATGGAGGAGGGTTCCCCTTTCTCCACATTCTCTCCACCATGTGTTGTCACTTGAGTTTTTTATCTTAGCCATTCTGATGGGTGTAAGGTGAAATCTCAGAGTCATTTTGATTTATATTTCCCTGGTAGCTAAGGATGCTTTATTTGTAATAGCCAGAATCTGGAAACAACCTAGATGTCGCTCAGCTGGAAAATTGACTCAGAAATGGTGGTACATATACACAATGGAATACTACTCAGCAAATTAAAAACAGGGAAATTATAAAATTTTCAGGCAAATGGTTGGAACTAGCTGTATTTCCAGATTTCTTCCCTACGATGGGAGAAGCATCAGTTTTATTTAAATCCTTTTTTTTTTTCCTTTCTCTACTATGTAGCCACCACAGGGAATTAAGAGAAATGAGATGAGGAAATTTGGGGGAAACTCCAACTAACAAAAATAATTTTCCTTGTAACATGTAAATGTGGTGGTTTGATGTAAAACTTTTTACATAAAATGTAAACCAGACCAAGATGTGTTTGACCTACCATATTCCAGGCATTAGGTAGAAAGATGTAACTAAGGTCACAATTCTAGACTTGTTTGCTAGTTACACTGTTCTATTATTTCACCACTTCATTAAGGTATTTACAAAATATGTAAAAGTATATTTATATAGTTGATATCTATAGTGTATAGTAGCAGCAAGACCAAAGAAAGAGAGTGCCTTTTGCTTTTTAAAATCTTATGATTAACACTGTGATGGGGACATTGAATGCTATGCATAATCTCATTGATAGTGATACATCCAACACTCAGAAGGTTTAGGTGACCTGTGTGCATTAGTTCGTTTTCATCATGAACAATAAGAAGCCTGGCATAAAGGACACAAAGGAGGAAAGATTTCTTTGGAGTAGTTGTTTCAGAGAAATCAGACTGTGGTTGCTATGGCCCAGGCACTTAAATGGAAGCAGGTGCACAATAGTATCTTCGCCTCATGAAGGAGAAAGAGGAGAGGGACAAAAGGAGAGGAAAGGAGAGCAGACAGGAGAAGAGAAAAGGAGAAGAGAGGAGAGAGGGAAAGGGAGGGGAGGAGAGGGAAGAAAAAAGGAGAGAAAGGGAAAGAGGAAGGGAAAAGAGGAGAGGGGAGGAAAGGAGAGGAAGAAAGGAGGTGTGAGAGCAGAGGAGGGAAGGGGAGGGGAAAAGGGAAGGGAGAAAAGCCGATATTCTTTTTATTGTTTAAATGTTCTTATTTATTATAATTTATTCACTTTGTATTCCAGCTATAGTCTCCTCCTGATCCTGCCCTCCCTCCCTCTTCTCCGCGCATGCCCCTTCTCCAGTCCACTGATAGGGGAGGTCCTCCTCCCCTTCCATCTGACCCCAGCCTATCAGGTCTCATCAGGACTGGCTGCATTGTCTTCCTCTGTGTTCTGGCAAGGCTGCCTGCCTACCCCACCCCTGCCATCAGGGGGAGGTGATCAAAGAACCAGCCACTGATTTCATGTCAGAGACAGCCTCTATTTTCCTTAGTAGGGAACCAACTTGGAGACTGAGCTGCCATTGGCTACATCTGAGCAGGGGTTCCAAGTTACATCCATGAATGGTCCTTGGTTGGAGTACCAGTCTCAGAAAAGACCCCTAAGCCCATATATTTTGGATCTGTTGCTCTCCTTGTGGAACTCCTGCCCCCTCCAGATTCCCTGGGCTCTGCCCATAGTTTGGTTATGAGTCTCAGCATCTGCTTTAATACCCTATTGGGCAGAGTCTTTTAGAAGCCCTCTGTGGTAGGTTCCTGTCCTGTTCCCTCTTTTCTCCCTCTTCCAACGTCTATCCCATTTGCCTTTCTGAGTGAGGATTGATCATCTTATCCAGGATCTATCTTATTGCTTAGCTTTTTTCGGTGTACAGATTTTAGTATGTTTATCCTACATGATATGTCTAATATCCACTTATAAGTAAGTATATACTATGTGTGTCTTTCTGCTTCTGGGTTACCTCACTCAGGATGATCTTTTCTAGTTCCCACCATTTGCATGCACATTTCATGATTTCCTTGTTTTTAATTGCTGAGTAGTATTCCATTGTGTAAAAGTACCACAATTTCTGTATCCATTCCTCAACTGAGGGACATCTGGGTTGTTTCCAGATTCTGGCTATTACAAATAAAGCTACTACAAACACAGTTGAGCAAATGTCCTTGTTGTATACTTGAGCATCTTTTGGATATATGCCTAGGAGTGGTATAGCTGCATCTTGAGATAGCACTATTCCTAATTGTCTGAGAGAGCTCAGATTGATTTCCAAAATGGTTTTACAAGTTTACATTTCCACCAGCAATGGAGGAGGGTTCCCCTTTCTCCACATTCTCTCCACCATGTGTTGTCACTTGAGTTTTTGATCTTAGCCATTCTGACGGGTGTAAGGTGCTATTTTAGGGTCGTTCTTAAGGGACAACCCTAGTGACCTATTTCCTCCAGCCAAGTCATACCTTCTAGAGTTTACAGAACTTCCCTAAAATAGCTCTATCAGCTAGAAATCAAGCTTTCAATGCAAAGGCTTATATTTTCAGGGAGTGGGTACATTTCAAATGCAAGCTACAACATAATACTGCAATGTGCAAGCAGGGATTTAAACCCAGTTCTCTTGACACTGTGTACTCTGCTTCTTCTCCAACATCCTGCATCTTTTTTGTAACAGAATCTCTGCATAAAATTATCTAATTTTTTCCCCTTGGGGCTGAGAAACATGCAGCTCAGAACCTTGCAGCTGTGAGCCAGTGCTAAAATAGAGAATTAAAGTCTACAAAGCCAGATGCCCCTCTCTAAGGCACACCAACACAGGCTACTTTCCAGTTGATTATGTTTGGCCTTGATCCATAATATTCCATTTTATCCTAATAGAAATCTATATTTCAACTTAGCCCTGTCCTTTCTAACCTCCTTTTTCTGCAGTAGACTCATAGAAATAGAGGCAAAATTTTTTTGGGCTGTGTGGACAAGGGCATCATCTAAGAATGAAGAAGCAACAGACTGGAAGGGATTGGGACCCAGACACTGTGGGGCCAGCCTCTTGTCTATGCTGCTTAAGACTTAATTGTCACTAAACTGAGAAATAAACTTGAATCTTATTTAAGTCACTTTATTGTTGATGTCTGTTAGTCCAGATAAACCTATAATTTAATTCATGTTTATGTTTCCAAGTTACCCTGAGCATGTGTTGTGATTTAGACACCAATGATAGTTCTCCAATGCAATCAAGATGAAAGGAAAACCCAAAACTCATGGCCTTTCACAATCTGACCTCCCTCTCTCTCTCTCTCTCTCTCTCTCTCTCTCTCTCTCTCTCTCTCTCTCTCTCTCTCTCTCTCTCTCTCTCTCTCTCTCCCTCTCTACTGCATAGCCCAGACTGGTGTATTTATTGTGTCTTCAATATTCTCCATCTTCCTCTGCCATGACGTCCTTTCTTTAATGTCAAAAGGCCATTTTATTCCCCCAATGTGCTGTTTTACAGTCACAATATTCTGAACAGAGAAAATAGAGGTTGTTTTGTTTAGATAGGAAAGCAGAGGAAGGGAGTCAAAAAAGGAAGGGAGAAAATAAAGAAGGAGGGACAAAGGAGGATTTGAGGAAAAGAGGATAGGAAAGAGAAGGCTGGGAATGGGTGGTGATTATGTTGTACTCATACAAATGACACAAAATTATACATAGAGGATTGAACAAGGAAACAATTGCCCTATGAAAGCCTGGGAGGAAAAAAAAAGCTACAGCCATAAGCATGTGTTATATCTTTCATGAACTTTGTTTGTTTACATTTATTCCTTGGGAAAGCAATTAGGCAAATGAGAAACATTAGAAAATTGGTTTACACTCATTTACTGAAGTATTTTCTCCTCTTGTACAGTAATTTGAATAAGCCACAAATTAATTTTTGTATCAGCAGTGCCAAAATGTATTTCAGCCTTTTAGGATAGTCAGGGAAGTTGTTTGAAATTGAATTTACTTTCCAGGGGTAATCACTGAAAATCTGAATCCCAGCAAGCTGGCATATTCAGAAGGAGCCCTGTTCTGTTTTCATTTATGCCCTTCTTCCTTGTTTTATCCCGTATAAAGCAGCAGCCTTGTCTAGGCACATGTTTAATTTTCCACTTTCTTAGGGACCTTTTATTTGAATATTGAAAATAGTGAGGTGGGGAAAATTAGCACAAGGGTTGTAAAAAGAAAATAATGTGCGTTCTTTTAAAGGGAGAGTTCATGAAATGGTGGTAAACCAAATATGAGTTTAACATTTGTATCATTAAGACTGAACCACTGGTAATTTTCTTCTGACTGGAAGTGGCCATGCATTTATTACTAAATCTATATCCCCAACCTTTTTGAAGAATGTACTGATATAGGAGAGCAGTTTTATCTAGTCTTTCCTCAAAGCCAAGTCATCAGAAGTCATTCATTAAAACTGACTGAAGTACTCTTTCTACATACAAAATACGGGGTGTTCTCTGCCTAGTTTTACTCCCCGAGCAACTGTATGTGTAATCACTTTACTACCAATATAGTCTGCAGATGAAGATATAAAGAGACAACATGAGTCAGGGTGGTTCTCTTTTCCCCATGGCCAGAAAAAGGGAAAACCTCTGGAAAACCTGTATATGTTGCTGTGCGGAGAATGATGTAGTCACCAAGACCTTTAAACTTGGATGTCTACATTCCAACCAAATGGAGCAGCATCAAAGGCAGACCAAAGTCTGCTTTGGAATTTTTATTCTCCAGCCCCACTGAGTACACCATAATTTACGGAGATACAAATCAAAGAAACAAATACCTGACACTCCCTTTTTTATAAAATTAAAATTATGATTCCATGACTTCGTGCCGACTCTTGATGTGGTACTTACGGTACTTTTAAAGTAAAAATATTATCTTACGTTTGTATAACGTTTTACAGTTTCAGATTCATTATTTCACAACAGCTTGTTGTTTCTGTATAGTTGTCTTGTTAACTTTCTTATTGCCAATGTGTTTATTTACTACACATTTAATTTAACAAGCAGTAACTGTAACCCTACTACCTTTCAAGTTCATGTTACACTGTAACCACTTTGCCAAAGTGTTTTTCCCTCAGAACCTTACGCAAATAGACCCATCATATTATACAAATCCTATAGCACCAATGGAAACATTTTCTGTATCATATTCCTAATAAATAAATACAGTTAAATATACTTAAATTGATCAAAATTTGGGCAATGATCAAATATTTTCCTTGGATGTGGTTCTATACACAGGGATAAGCATACATGCTTCTGCTACTGACTCGGTTGACAATCATCAATCAAAGAAGAGTTTTGGTAGCATGTTGGAAGTGTGTTAGCACAAGTGGATGGCTAACAGAGGACCAGCAAGACGGCCTTCTTTTCCACAAGGGAGTTTCCTGGGTTAGCATTAATCTGTTGACAGTTCCCACAGCCAGAAACTATCCTTCTGTGCCCTCAGCTTTTGTAATGACTTGCTGTCGACTCTGCTTGTTCCACAGGCACGCCTTAAGGCCTGTCAGCCAACACTTATGTCTCCCAGTTGACCCCTTCCCTGGAATCCCTTGTCTCATCTTTTTGTCCCAGACAAGCTGCTCTTCTCCATAGACACTATGTCCAAACAACTCCAATTTGTATTCTGTGACCTTTCCAACAACCCACACACCCTCTTAAGTGGATGTTTTACTCATATAATCATGATGCTTTTCTTGTTTCCCTAGGAGTCTCTGTATTAGAAAGTTTGGAGAGTCGTGCCCAGTTTTGTTTTGTTTTGTTTTTCTTTTGCTCATAAACGTAAGAGCTAAGATTTATTGCATGCTTGCAACGTGCCAGTTATCATGATAGGAATATTATTTAAGCTCTGTTACAAGTGTTGGAGGTCAGGACCAACCCTACTATATGGGTGAGGAAATATCCTTGGACAGCCTGAACGGCTTGCACAAATGCCTTGCTCATCAAAGTCAAACACAGACATTAACTCACACCCATCAGACTCCGTGTCCTTAACAGTGCAGAAAAGAATACAGTGGCTGTACCTAGTAACTCCACAGAGAAAGTTTACAATGGGATATTACTCACAAGTGTGTTACCAGAGCCCAAAAGTAGTCGTCAGAGGGGAGACAGCCAACTGTGGGATCTAACTGGAAGAGACTTGTATGAATCCCCAGAGCCAGAGAGAAAAATGGATTCATTGTCACTAAAAAGAAGGTTTTAAAAAAACCTGACTATTAGTTTCTCAGTCTCAGACAGTGAGAGTTGGGACTATGAAAGGACAAATTGTCTGGGAGAAGCTAGACTACTACACTAGAAACAGTCACTAGTCGCTCCTACAATAGAGGTAGAGATGTAAACCCTAAGTGGTGCTTCCCACCCACTGTATCCTGACACCGCCTCCAGCGCCAGGCCCAAGAAAGATCTAATTACCTTCAGAAGACCAAAGAGTAACCCCAAGTAGCTCGTGTGCATTGCAGAGGAAAAAGGGACAGGGAGTACATTTGAGAATAAGCATATAACTACTCTCTTGCTTCAAATGGCCACACTGATTGCACTAATCTATGATGCTTCATGTAATCACTCACATTTGCCTATAACTGTGGCAGAGACAGCCATCTACTTGTTTACTGGATAATGACTGCTCTTCCTCCTAGACATCGCTAAACACTTAACACAGTGACTAGAATATAACAAGTTAGTTATCTGTATCTTGAAAGGATGAGTGTGGACATCAAGGATGAATTTCAAGTGAGTAAACACCAAGAAGTTAGCTAATCTTTCCACAATTATATAAGGGACATCAGACTTTACTTTGGGCCTCTCTGTGACATTGTTCAGTGAAGTATTGCTAAACTAATTCAATGCATGATTCCAGTGATTGGGGTCTTCACATAAGCCAGAATTCTGCTTAGGTAACCTGAGGGGCTGTCAGAAAGCTCACTGTTATTTCTGCCTAGCCCCCTGTCCCTCCTTCAAAAGAGAAGAAACTGTGGCTACCACTTTAATGCTGTTGAGAGGTAACTTGCTTGGCCTCTTTGTTACAACAATTGATATTATTGTTGGAATTCATTACTTCTCGAGTGTCCTCTATTTAATCTATTTCACATTCATAAGGGCTATGAAATCCAAAACCAGCACAGACTCAATTACTCTCATGACTTGATCTTAAATGTAACTGTCTAACATAAGATGCAACATTTCGAGGAAATGTCAATGAGTCTGATGCCTCAGAGTGACAAACTCCCCACCTATGAATACTCACCCAAACATATTTAAGCCCCTTCATTACAAAAATTACATGAGAACTTTCATAAGAGCCATCTTACTCACAGAATTTTAGGTATTTCCTGTTCTCAAGGGCAGAGAAATACTGCAAAATCAACATTTTTTTAATGACATTTCAGTACTGTCTCTCTTGGCTGAAAACAGAGAAAGTAAGAGACATAGAAATGAAAAAAGAAAAAAAAAGCCTAATTAAACATTTTCAACTCTTAATAGTTGATTTTACATCAAAGTTATAAGCCAATTTGTATTTTTTGTGAACAAGTTTATCTAGCCTCCTGGTGAGAACATCATGAATAACTTAAATTAAATACATCTGCTTCTTCTGGGATTAATTCTTCAATTATTATTATACTACAAAACTGAGCACTAGCATTTCAGTTTAAAGATGAAGCATCTCTTAATTCAATCAGCTGGTACATTTTAGAATAAAAATCTATTTGCTTCTGCTCATCTGGAATACAATCTGAGATAAGCCATCTGAACTGTGGCAGAGCCTAATGTTTATTAAAGTCTGTAAAATGAATTCACATTGAATATGATCCCTTGGTCTGAATGTTGAGTATCAAGCCAGCATAAACTTCAGCTCTTCTGGAAGAAAAGTTAAGAATTTCTCTCAGTTCCATGCACCCTTCACCCTCCCAATCACCTCTCCGCAATACACATAGGCAGACAGACAAACACACACACAAAGATAGAGACAGAAACAGAGAAATTTTCCTCTATCATACTGCCCAGAGGTGTAAAGGATGGTGTTCATGCCTGTCTTTCTCCTGACTCCTTTTCTGTTCTCTGACAGGAGCCAGAAAGGAGTACTGACCCTTGCAGACTATTTTCCCCAAGATCCCAGTGAATTTGGCATTAGCTAATGAGTAGTAACTTGCAAGGACACTGAAAAGCCTGCATACTTCTTCCTCTGTTTGTCTAGGGTTCTGAGAAAAGAAAGGCTAGCTGTAGTTAGGAATTCCACGGGAATGCCCCTTTTGTCTCTTTTGCTCTGGCTTCAGTCATTGCTAATATGTAAATTGCTACTCTGTTTCTCCATACTTCCATTGTAAGTATAATGATGTTCCTCTATGAAATCCCCACTATTTTAAAACTATCTTTAAATAGATAGTTTTCCTTTTTTGGTTGTATCATGACTAATGTAAATAGTTTCTGTCAAAGCTGACCAAATGATAACACACTGTGTTACCTCTCACACTGACGTCATAGAAAAACAAACCATGGCAGTAAGTATAAAGAGTAGAGGGCACTCTCCTCACAATTCTTCTGAGAGTCTGCCTCCTGAAGTCCCATGCTGTTTTCTGATCCTTTTATTTCTTCATCATTCACCTTAAAATGAAAGTAAATATGGCTGACATCAGCCATAACACTCCTTGCCTAGCATAGTTTTGGCTTTTCCTGTAATTAGAACAATCCAGCCTCAAACCTAATCATTATCAGACGGCAGCTTCTCTCTCACAGTAAAGATAGGAACAGTCCAGGGTCCATGATCCACCTAACCTTCTGGATCAGACACTATCACTGCTCTGTTCACTGTACAGTCAGAGCCTGGTGTGACCATGAACTTCCAGGGAGAAGTTTGGTGCCTTAGAGCTGCCACACACGGTACTTTGAAGAGTGTACCTCCAAATCTGAAAAGCTTCTTTCCTTATAGCATTGGTCCTGGGAAATCCAACATGCCAGTTATTCTATCTGCTTCTAGAAGTTCCAGAACCCACGCTAAAGACCCCAGAGGTAGACCTTACCCAACCCTACACCTAACTTCTCAATGGGCCCCCAAGAAGCCCTGACAGCCATAATCTCCAACATGCACTTGAAGAGCCAGTTCTTGGACAGTCCTTTAATAAAGGAAATTAGAAACAGTCCCTGGACCAAGGGGAAGTCAACTAGACTTTTTTTTCCCTGCTTTGTCAGCCTCTTAGTCTACCTTTTCTTCTAGCCTAAAGCAAAACAAAGTGTCACGTATCAAGATACATGAATGTTCCTTAGCAGTGATGAGTGAAATAATTAGAGCGAGGGAATGGCACATGTTAGTTTAGTTCTGCAGACAATGTGACATAGAACAAAGTGGAAGGAAAAGAAGCCAGCAGGTAGGGGATTGGTAAGAGTGGGCCTCTACCCATACCATTGACCAATCACACAGGCCATAAATTAGAGAGTTCACAATCAGTGTCTTGCCTGAGACAATCATATGGAAGTTAGGAATCTGGCATGCAAATTGGCATGTGTGGGTGTAAGTAGGGGGAAGCATGAACTGTCACTGTTGTACTCAACGATTCAGAAAAGTTCATTAACTTTTTTCTTCCTCTTTGGATCTTTGTTGTTTCTGTTCATTGATCATAGATAATTTTCAAGAAAATTCTGAATATCTTTATTGTGAATAAATGTTATGACAATTTTTTATATTACAAAGGAGGGTTGGATAAACTTACTAAAATTACAGACCTAAAGAAGCTTAACACTAAGGAGGACCCTAGGGAGAATGCTTAAATCTCATTCATAATGGCAAACAGGGTAGATACCGAAAGTGGTGGAAGAAATAGAATAGGAAAGAGCCAACTATAAAGTATAAAGGGTCCTCTGAAAAGTTACACCCAACAGGGGATTGAAGCAGATCCTGAGACACACAGTCAAACCTTGGGCAGAGTGCAGGGAATCTCATGGAAAAAAGAGCAAGGACATAGAGGGGACGAGAACCCTATAAGGAGACCAACAAAGGTAATAAAAATATGAGCCCGGTGGGCCCTGCACAGACTGATGTACCAAACAAGAACCGTACATGGAGAGGACTTAGACCCCATACTTAGATGTAGCCGATTGGCAGCTCAGTCTCCATGTGGCTCTCCAAGTAAGGAGAGCAGGGGCTGTCTCTGTCATGAACTTGGTTGCCTGTTCTTTGATCACTTGCCCCTGGTGATGTGGCCTTAACAGGCCACAGAGGAAAAGGATCCAGGCAGTCCTGATGAGACTTGACAAGCTTTGGGAAGATAGCAAAGAAGGAAAACTCCCCCTTTCAGTGGCCAAGGGGAAGAGGATAGGGGAGAAGACGGAGGTGGGGGAGGACTGCGAGGAGTTGAGGGAGGCGCCTTCAATGGGTGATATATAATGATCACCCGTGATATATAAATTATGAAAAAAATAAAAAATTATATGAAAAAAGAGTGTTTAATTCTGATTTTATAAGTTCAATAGTTATTTTTTATGTTTATATTGTACACTGCTTTCATGAAATGTTCTGGTGTCCTTTGTGCTAGTGGACTCAACACTTACAGCTAAATCTGGGCTGCATTGATGAAGATCAGCAATGTGCCTGCCCCCTGGAGGCATTTTGGGTGTGGCTGCTGTATCACATGTGTGTCAGTAGGTGGCAGAAGGGGAGAGAGTCTATGTCTACACTCAGTGTTCTGACCTGTGAAAATCTGAATGATTAGTAGCCTAACCTTACCTGAAAAGGGGGCCCTGAGACAACCATCAGTCTGTTACCAGGCAGACCCAGATGGGCTTCCAAGACTGGGAGCAAGCTGAAAGCTAGAACTCTATCTGGGACTGTGGGGTGCATGAGGAAGAGATATCCTCCTTCCCCCTCATCCCTCACTACCTGCAGCAGGCAGGTGACCCAGTCCTGGGGTCATGAGAACAGCAGAGCTGTTCCTCACCTGCTGAAGCACTTGGGAGATCAGACCCCCGCACCTCACCTGGGAAGCACAGTAGAGCTGGTCCTGGATGTGGGAGATTTAGGATCACAAGCTCCAAGGACACGAGCACAGAAGAGTTATTCTTGCTTCTTGTCTTCTGGGCAATGGTGTGGATGAGGGAGAGAAAGACTCTTTTCCCTCCCTCGAGTCCCTCACCATCTATAGTAAGCAAGAGAGTTGGCCCCGGGTCAGGAGAGTAGGAGAATTGGCTTCAATACTCAGGAAAGTGAGCCCCGCACCTCATCTGGGCAACTGAGTAGAGCTGGCCCTGATTTTGTGGGTTGCTGGTGAGCAAGCCTGAGGGCAGGAGAGCTGGCAGCCTGACCAGCTCAAATATCTCTCAGAACCAGATGCAGGGCTTTGAACTGGCCCACTGCAACATCTCTCTCCACCGATGAACTGCTGGAGTGCATGACAGAGCCAGGCATACAAATCCTACACGACCTCCATGACACAAGGCTTCAACATCTGAGAGCAGTCCAAAGGAGGTTCCAGTACTGATAGAGCAGCAGAAGCCAAAGGCCTCTCACCCCACCAACGAGTCATTTGCAATGAACATTTGCAAGCAAAGAAGTGTGAACAAAAGGTCATACTATGGGACACACTAAGACACACTACAGCTTCCACAGATTTTTTTTCCTCTGTTGGGAGAGAGACTGCAAGGGTGGAGGGCAAATACGAGGGGAGGGCGAGATCAGTGGGATTGGGGTACATGATGTGAGACTCACAAAGAACAAATAAAAAGTCTCTGTTGTTGCTGTTGTTATTTTGTTTTTTTTTTTTTAAAGATCAGCAACGTGAATGGCAGTTCTCGTAAAGCCATTTGGTTCTAGTTTTTGAAGAGTCATTTAATTTTGAGACTTAGTACTTGCAGACATGCACTCTGTCTCAACGAATGTTGCTTTTACTACCATTGATACTATAAAATTACAGTGTAAGCCTGATTTTTAATAAACACATATCTAGAATGTTTTATTAACTGCACAGCATGTACATTTAAGTTATGAGAAAAAAATGGCATGCATAATAATGTGAAGAACTTCCGGAGTGGTCTCTATGAGCCACGATTTCCATATTAGTCCTTTTTGGGGGGAAAAACAAGTCTAGGTTGCATAGCTGAAATGCTTTCACTCTGAAGCTTCACATGCCAAGCTAAATCCGTTTGCTACTTCCCTGATCAGATCTCTGAGATTTGTGAAGGACAGCAGGCGTTTTTCAGCTGGTCAGCCCTTGTAGAGTCAGATGCTCTTATCCTAAGCTGAGAGTTCATTTGTAGAAATCAGCCCCCTGAGCTGTGGGCAGCTTTGTGTCACCTAGACTTATGTGGGCACAATCTCCATCTCTCAGCTTGACAAATCATACCAGCAAACATACATCATGTTTGAGCTCCATGGGTAGCCATTCTTTGTTCACTTTAGTCCCTTGAAAGTAGTAAATCACTCCAGTACAGCAAGCAGCCTGGCCAAAGGCCACAGTAGAGCATTAGAAACACAAAGGAATGCCACCTCTGCTTCTTCTTTGCTTGTCTAGTGAAGAATAAAGCAAAGCATCCTAAGTGACAAAGAGAAGAGACAGTAGATTTTAGAGAGAGACAAAGGTAACTCTGAATGCTGGTAGCTCCACACACTAGCTAGAAATCTTGTGCTGAAAGTTTAGTTTCTGATCTATAGCGTGCAGATATCAAGGCCTGCACTGTGGCAGACTGTGACAAGTGTACTCTATCAGTGAAGCTGCAGCCATCGTTGTTAATATCCTCATGTTCTGACTGAGAAAAAGAAGCAGACTTCTGTTACATAACAAAATACGAGCAAAAGAAAGCCCGAAGCTAGAGTTCCACAGTCACACAAACAATCCTGTTAAACTCAGTGGGTTTCTCAAAAAAGGACATTAATCTCAGAAAGAGATTTGTAGGGAGTCAGTGTATAAGAAAGTTAGAGGGAGGGGTCGTGGTAACTAAAAAGTGCTTCATATATGCCTGTAGATATGAAAAAAGAAACAAATCCAACTAAAGCTTAAAAGAGGAAAGAAAAGAAAACATGCAGGTACGAATGTAAAGGAGATAGGCATCACTGTCCATGGGATGTACCCAGCAAGAATTCTGTGGCCACGTGTGTGGGAAGTCTGTAATCCTTCTTGGAAACTCAAACACCACACTACTTAAGTGACACACACACCAAGAAGTTTCTGTTCTTACAAGCAGTGTGATAGTCCCATCTCTATATAGACCTCTGAATTGATCAAATGTGTACAACAGTAATGTTATACCAAATAAGGATGAAAATGCTCTTTGCTTGTAAGTGATGGAGGCTGCAACTGATAGTCAGGTGTAGTAGATTCAGGGCAGCAAACTATCTCACCCCAACCAAGGTTGCATACAATACCAGGGATCAAGCCCCAGATAAAGGAGATACTGGAAAGCAGCGTGTTGTCATCTTGCTATTTAACCTGCACGTTTTTCATTTGTTCTAGATGATTTTAAGGCAACTTTCCTACTTGATTCTCAATAATTTTCTTCTTGATTGTGAGGAGTGTTTCTGTAGGACATTAATAGTTTTTAGTGAGTCCTGAGATCAGTCTGGTAGGTAAGAATTTCAAAGAAAAAAGCTCGCAAGAATTAAAAAGACAACCATGCTCTTCTTTGGTTCTTGGGACAACTGTACATATCCTCAAATGCATGACTATAACCTTCGTATATATACTCTGTTTTATATACTCTACAAATGCTTCTTAAATTTCTCTGAAGACTAAGAGCTCCTTCTCTCAGCAAATTGACAGCATCATACATTTGTTGGAAAGGGATAACAATACCTTCTAGTCATCATAATGTGTCACTAATATACATAGCTTTTCCAGCTGACTTACGCTTTAGCCTCCAGCAAGGACTCTCTATGAACTATAGCTTGCAATATATAAAGAGCAGAAATGGCACCACTGGGAAAAATAACGCCCACAGTCAGCAAGCAATAGATTAAATTATTTTCTGAGACACAGCTTCTGAAATTTCCTGTTGTAAGTCCTTCTCCCAACTGAAGTTACAAAAGCACAGATTTCATTACTATGTAATCAGAGCTCCAGGCATAACTTTATAGCAGAGCACTTTCATAGTCTGATTCTTCCCAAAAAGGAAGTGAGAGACAGACAGGAACCAAGAGACGAAAAGACAGGGAGGAAGAATTCACTACCTCTAACATCTCTGGTTTTCTCTGGAAGAATATGAATCATGGTTTCAAGGGACTTTTTGATCTTTTTGCCCAAGGAATCATGTCATGGACTGAGCCAATCTCTGTTCTTTGTTGGAGGAAGGAGTAAAATTGAGATGGGAATGAGAAAGCCACCAAATTGTCAAACTTGAAAATGAGTCAGCTAGAGTGAAAACCATTCAGATGGAATATTAAACAAACGGCAAAGGTTTGACAGGTATTTCAGAGATCTACTAAGTAAGCAGCTTAGAGCTAAAAGCTGTGGTTCGTGCAAATCAGTGCCTGCTCATGTACATCATGAACATGCATGAACATGTGTTAGTTACATGTAGAAAGAACTTGAAGCTCCCTGCAAAAGGGCCGGGGTGGGGGCGGGGTTGGAAGTTGAATCAATCTTTCAATCTTGTGTTGAAATTGGTTATCTGAAGGAAGAAATAAATAAAGCTTTTCCCCAGACATCAGTGGTCATAAACATTTTTACTAGATTTATGGAAAGTCTCTAAACAGCCGCATCACAAAACACATGCCACTTTCCCTTTTCATGTAAAGAACTAAGCACAATTCTGAAGGGCACTCATGACTCAGGGTTCAAATCCATCCCAGATATGACTGTGTTATTAAATGCCTCTTCTGCAGTTGGAGTTCCATAGTGAAGCATATTAATGGTGTCCCAAAATGTTTATCAGTTAAAACTCTAAAGCCAAACTATTTCAGACTTCCTAGGTTAGAAGTCATGGGGAAGTAGCACGCGGCAGGGGAGAGGTTAGAGTCCAAATCTATGTAATAAATTTGATATCCAGTGCCAAAGACTTCCAGTTAGAGCATGAAAAGTAAAGGTGTTCCTATCTCTTATTCCCCTCTCTGAAATCATGAGTAAAAACAAGGGGAATTTACGTTGAATTGCATTAGCTTCCCCAGCAGCAAATCCAAAAGAGTGAGGAGTATACTGAGACTTGGTTTCAACTGAGCATAACAGATAAATGCCTTAACAGACCTCAGGCAGAGAATGGAATTCTCGAAGGGAAGGGGACACTGCCCTAAGGTGACTTATCACCGATTGCTCATTTGAAATGGCAAGTTGTGCAAAGTGACAGTCAAAGTAGGGCCAAAAGAGCAATGAAGCACACATGCACTATAGTTAAACCTAGTGAATGGAGAAATATGGGATAGAGAGATGACAGTACCAACTAGATGCTGCTTTAAAGTTCAAAATGAGTAAGGTACAATTAATGAGCACTTATTTCCCAAGGCATTGCTGTGGAAGGCAAACAAACTGATAAGCCCATCCATGAGGACAATAAATAAAACTGTCTACTGACAGAAATTTTTAGAAAGGGCATTGGAGCAAAACACGACAAATATTTCTGCTGCCCACGCTTGCTTTTCTACCATTTTCTCAGACTGCTGTTCAACCAATAGCTATATCTAAAATGGCCTTGTTCATAGATGACAGAAAGATCAGAGTGAAGTTGATTTTAAAATAACAAGTACACAACCATGAGATTAAAACATCATAATTTAAGTGACACACAAAACCACATGTAACAACTGCAGAAGAAATATACAGTTGCCTCCAATACCTTTCAATGATTTTTTTCACAATATTTTTATTATTTGGGAATTTCACATCATGGACCCTGAGTATACTCACTTCCCAGTCCTCCCAGGTCTACCCCTTCCCAAAAGAAGACAAAAGAGAAAGTCAGTCTGTGTTGCCCATATATTCACTAGGGCATGGTCAACTCTCTGTGGCCTGTCCCTTAAAGAAAACTGAGTCCCTCCCACAGGAAGTCATCCATTGTGGAGAGCTTCACTTCAGAATCTTTATCACAAGTTTTAAGAGTTTTCCTCAATGGCTTCCTGTCTAGGCTGTTACTTTTGCGGGTGCATACAGGTTGTTACAGAAGCCATCTATGTCTCTTTTTCTGAACTGTGAGTCTGTAGTCATTGATACCATGGAAAAGTAGATTCTTTGTGCTTTACAGTCAGCAGGAGCATGTGCTTTCACATGGTTTCTGGTGATAGCACAAGCCATAGGCATCCAATGGCTTCCAGTGGGAGTACACAGGCCTCTGCCACTGCACAGGCCACAGGCACCACCATAGCCCATGGTGGCAGCAAGGCCAAGGATATCAGCATGGCCTTAGTTGGCAGTGCAGGCCACCCCGTCAATATGGTCCCCTGCAACAGTTTGGCCCACAGATAACAACATGGCTTCAGGCTGTAGCACAGACCACAGACATCTGCATGGCTTTTGATAGTGATGTAGGCCATGGACATCAGCATAGCCCTTACCAGCAGTGGGACCCTGGACCCTGACAAGGCCTTTAGTGGCAACACAGACCAGTGACATCAACATGGCTTCAGGCTGCATTACTGATCACAAACATCAGCATGGCCTTTGGTGCTAACTAGGACCAGGAACATCAAATGGCACCAGGCTGCTGAAGGACCATGGACATCCACATAAGTTTCTGGCTTCAACATGGCCTGAGGCAGCAGACCACAGACACCAAAGTGTCTTCCGGGGGCAGGGTGGATCAAAGAGGTCCTTCAAAGAAGTCCAGTACAGGAAGTGAGCCCTTCTTCATCTTGGACATACTATCGTTGCTCAGAACTACAAAGATCATGTGGCTGGGCAGAGCATTCAGAGGCCGAGTCTCTGGCAGAGGCTGCTGCACGCCACTCCGTCTGCCCTACAAGCAGCAGCATGCTCCACCGTGGACAGCAGCCTATTCTCACTCCTGTCACTGCCTTCACATCTCCAGTTCCACCTCTCTCCGCTGGTTAGTCATTGCTCTGCTCACTCCTCCATCTTTACCACCTCTCTACCAAGGGTTCATTCATCACAGTGACATTGGAAACTGCAGTGTGTCACATAATACATACATATACATATATGCGTACACAAACATGTGCATATAGATCAGTGCCTACTGTCCCACTGCTCATCAAGCATGACTTCAGTGCTGGCATCTTGCTGGCTGAGATGTGGCAGCAAAGGGTACAGGTCCCCCATTCTCTGCCACTTGCTGCTCTGTTCCAGCACCTTTCTTTCCAACTTTGTAAGTCTACTTTTGAAAAGCACCTTCTCATAAGACTTTTTTTCTTAGTTATTCTGTCGTGTTGCAGGCCCTTCAGACACCTTTTCCACTGCCAGGTCACCATGTGGAGCCTCCATGGGTCTCTCAGACTCTTAGGAGCTCCATGGTGGTTGCCAGCTGCCGCCACTGTTTGTTGTTCTTCAATGATATTTTTAAATAAAAGAAAGAGGGGGGAGTTAGTAAGACCTGGAGAGGACAGGAGCACCATAAGGACCAAATATATCTGGGCACAGGGGTCTTTTATAAGACTGTTTCTCCAACCAAGGACCATATATGGATATAACCTAGAACCCCTGCTTGAATGTAGCAAATGGTAGCTCAATATCCAAGTGGGTACCCTAGTAAGGGGAACAGGGAATATTTCTGACATGAACTCAATGGCGGGCTCTTTGACCCCCATCCCCCAAGGGAGGAGCAGCATTGCTAGGCCACAGAAGAGGAAATTGCAGCCAGTCCTGAAGAGACCTGATAAGCTAGGGTCAGATGGAAGGGGAGGAGGTCCTCCCCTATCAGTAGACTTGGAAAGGGGCAGGGAGGAGATGATGGAGGGATGGTGGGGATTGGGAGGGAATGAGGGAGGGTACTATAGCTGGGATACAAAGTGCGTAACCTGTGATTAATATAAAAATAAATTAATTAATTAAAAAAGAAAATATAACCATTTGAAAAACTTATTTAGGATAATAAAGAATGGTTCTAAAATCAAAAGGTGAGTCAATAGAAAGACATACTCAGAACTCAGCAAGGAAAAAATATTAATAAGTATAATTCATTCAAAAATAAATACATGCACTTGAGAAGCAAGCACTTTTAAATGAATACCATCAACAGTTCAGACTTAATTATGGACATTATATTTGAGAATTTCAAGTAAAATGAAAGGAACAAGAAATAAAGAATTAAAAATCAGTACAGATAATTAAAGACAAATGAAAATGTATATGAAATGCATTCAAGATCTAAGTTACACATCAGTGAAAAGAGAAAACACATTTAAAAAATAGGTTAAAATTGAAGAAACCATCTCAGGTCTTGTTAATAAAGAATAAGTTCAAACTCAAGACAAATATATAGATATACTTAAATATAATAAAGAATAAACATACTAAAATCTGTGCACCTAACCTAAAGAAGCTAAGCAAGAAGGAGGAGCGTGGGTAGGATGGTAAGAGATCAATCCTCACTCAGAAAGACAAATGGGATGGACATTGGAAGAAGGAGAAAACAGGGAACAGGACAGGAGCCTACCACAGAGGGCCTCTGAAAGACTACCCAGCAGTGTATCAAAGCAGATGCTGAGACTCATAACCAAACTTTGGGCAGAGTCCAGGCAATCTTAAGTAAGTAGGGGGAGATAGTAAGACCTGGAGGGGATAGGAGCTCCATGAGGAGAGCAACAGAACCAAAATATCTGGGCCTAGGAGTCTTTTCTGAGACTGATACTCCAACCAAGGACCATTCATGGATATAACCTAGAACCCCTGCTCAGATGTAGGCCATAGCAGCTCAGTGTCCAAGTGGGTGTCCTAATAAGGGAAACAGAGACTATCTAGGATATGAACTCAGTGTCTGGCTTTCTGATAACCTCCTCCTGAGCATCCTTGTCAGGGTACAGAGAAAGAAAATGCAGCCAATCCTGAGGAGACCTGATAGGCTAGGGTCAGGTGGAAGAGTAGGAGGACCTCCCCTATCAGTGGACTTGGAGAGGGGAATGGAAGGAGATGAGGGAGGGAGGATGGGATTTGGAGGAAACGAGGGAGGGTGCTACAGCTGAGATACAAAGTAAATAAATTGTAATTAATATAAATAATAAAAATATTGTTAATTTATAAATGAACCTTTATAATGATGAAGCATAATAGTTTATAGTGAAGACCTAACTATCCTAGCTCTAAGAACCAAATAATATACTATAAAACACATAAAAATATAAAATCAAATGAAGTAACTTTTAAAGATACATGGAAAATATTGGTTAAATTATAGTATAATAGCCACCAAAGAAAATCTCAGTAAATTCCACAGTGTGGAATAGCATTTTGTAAACACAATGTCATCATACTAGAAACATACTGAAAATTAAAGGTAACACACCAAGAATTGTAACATTTTCAAACAAGAAATCCAAATTAAAATAGTCAGACTAAGAGACTAGACTAGGGACGTAGGCTCTGGACATTCTTAATTCTAATTCATCACTAAAGAGACTTGAGAGATGACTCAGACATTAAGAGTACTGGATACTCTTCCATAAGGCTCAATTTCCTTTTTTTT
>CM053753.1:73938278-73973242 GCA_028658305.1 Pachyuromys duprasi | reverse complement strand
CTTCACATCTGACCAAGCATTAATGAGAAGATGATCTGGGGTTGGATGGAAGGGGAGGAGGTCCTCCCCCTTCAGTGGACTCGGAGGGGGCGGGGAGGAGATGAGGGAGGGACGGGAAGAGTGGGAGGGAATGAGGGAGGGGGCTACACCAGGGATGCAAAGTACCTAACCTGTGATTGATATAAAAATAAATAAATTACATTAAAAAAAAGAAGCAAGAACTGTTCAGTGGTATATGTAGTGGCAAAACCAGAGGAAAGAGAGCAGATATGTATTGATTGCCTAGACCTCATCAATCGTTAGAATTAGATTTAGATCATTAATTAGCTTTACGATACAGAACCCTTGCTCATTTTCCTCTATCTTCTCTATTATACTTTCACTGAATTTATTAAACAATTGTGTTTCCTTATTTACCTTATAAGTATTTTCTTTAAATACACTTTAGCTTAGTAAAGCAAATATCTCTCTTGGTCATCTCTAAACCTCTGTACATTGTACAGATATGCAGGTAGGTAGATAGGTGAGCACAGAGATAGGTAGGTACGTTGAAGACACATAGGTAGATGGTAGGTTTAAATCAAAGAACTAACAATCATTGTTATCATTTAAAAAGCCCTTCTGACTCAAATATTATCACCTTTTAAAGGGGGAAATTCACACTCAGGATCATTTTTATACTTCTTTCCAGGTATTTGGTGATATAGATATAATAATTGTCTTAAATCTCAGTTGTTAGTACATTGCAGCCCTGATATATTATATATGAGAACTCAGACAGTGTTAATGAATTAGAGAAGAGAGAACACTAAGTACTCAAAAGGTAAGGAGACTGAAACCATGATATTACAATCTCAAAGCCAAGACAATCATTAATGCAAGTCTTTCAATCCCCAGGCTTTTCTCCTGCTGGGTAAGCTGGCAAGCCACAGGGATCCATCCTAATGATTAATGAGACCTAAAAATATTGAAACTAACATCAAAGATGAACCAGTGAGACTAAAAGGATTATTGAGTATGAGTTACTGCATTTTGGAGGATGAAACCTAGGCTATTTTGAAAAATGTGATGTTAGGTCACCAGAGCACCAGGTTTTATATCAGACAGAACATTTTCAAAGACGTGATTGCAAAACCCTGACAGAAACTGCCATCTGGCCCCTAAAGAATTATTAACTGTCATTCACCCTAGTTACTACGAAGTCTACTAAATCCACTGAAAATCTACTAAAGAGAAAAGGAGTGCTGTTAGCAGTGAGTACAGATCCCAATCTGCCGAGCCCAGCATGGGAGTCCATGCTCTCACACAGCAGAGGTGCAGATGCCTCACCGGATTTCAGTTGCTACCATGTGCCTCCACATTCTGACTTCTTTGGCAATGAGAGACAGGTGAGGAATGTTCCACAACAAAGCCCCAAACAGGTAATGCTCAGAAGTTTTGACTGAGGGCTCCCAGGAGGCACACGGCCACACTGTCCAGAAACAAGCTGTGGAACGGAGGCGAAAATGGAAATCGCACGCACAGCCCCACGGTCTGTGGAACAGAAAACAGGCAGAACGTGAACAGCTCTCCTCGCTTACCCACTGGAGACAAACTGGCAGGAAATTGTGAGATTCCTCCCAGAGCCCTACTTGCAAGAAAGCCCATTTAGCAAATGGGAGCATTGCGAGATGTGTTATTATTGGTTCTCTTCCCTGGGAACACAGTACACTGGGGATTCAGCTGTACCACAAAACAGCCTTCTAAGCCCTCAGACATGTCAAGTGCAGACTGAGAACTGCTCCTTCTGGGTTTTCAGAGAACCATGACTCCCTGTCTTGGCCCACCCATTCTCGGCACTCTTGGCTTGCTAGGGAAATTTTCTGGAACCACCAGCCGAGGCTTTTGGTGTTCTGGGACACCATTAGCTCAGCCTCACAATATCTGTTCTGTGCCTTTTTGCAAAAGGAACCCGAAGCCCACAGGACAAAAGTGACAAGTCCAGCGAAGTCTTTAAAACAAGTCTCCATCTCACTACTTACCAAAATTAGATCATGGTTTTTACCCTTGACAAAGGTCCAATTCAACACCAAAAGAAAAAATAAAATTTACTTTAACAGAAATTTAAGATAATTCTTCCCGGGTGAAAATTTTTACTAAGTGCGAAAGTATATAACATTTACTGAGTGCCCTGCTTCGTACCAACCACGATTCTAAATTTTTAATGTGTATTAATTCATGCAATTCCCCACAGAGGGCATAATTTATCTCTCCAGTAGATAGCAGTATTATCTCTACATCACAGGAAAGAGGAATGTCACGTGTTCCAGAAACAGAAAATTGTAGATGTGTGTCTTGAACCCACATACGCTAATCTCAGCTTTAGAATCTTAGCTAACATTAAGTCATCTTGCCTTCCGCAGCTTCCACAAGACAGGACATTTAAAAAGTGTGAATTAAGTGCACATGAATTTTATGTACTAGTCTTTGTCCATGCCAGAATCTGTAAACATCTACTTTCTCTATCAAGGCTCCATGGATAGGAAGACAGGCTTCCTCTGGGGGTGCAGAGGCATCTTTGGGGACCTCCTCTCAGGCAGCCTCAGCTTTGCTTTACCACAGCAGACACAGTGACCAACAATGTATTAGAAATATTTATTTTGATGGATGTATTTTAATGATGTCATTCTTACTGCCAACACCACTTCAAAAAAAAAAAAATACAGCCAATAAGCAGTATAGCCACTCCTGTGGAAGGCTGCACCAAAAAGTAAGGAATGTATCAGTGTCTTTCATCCAGAAGGAAAGAGATTGCATTTACCTCTTCTCTGGATATGACATTTGCCTTGAATTACCTTTTTTTTTTTCAGAAGGGTAGTTTAAGATTTTTTTTAAAAGACTAGAAAAGAATGAATTCAGTGAGAGTCTAGTCTTTTTGCAATTTGGATGTGCATTCTTGTGTCCACATTCTGTGCACTCTAGATAGAAAAAAATTTAACCCTACAAAACTACAGCCTCAAGAGATATGGGCACCATACAATACTAAATATATATGTATACATAATGTATATTACTTGATAAAATAAATCAGGAGCTGATAGTACCTGAGTAACTAAATGGTCAGTTTCAAAGGGACACCTTCAAAATCAACTAATCCTGAACATGAGACAAAAAAGTCTCTACTAAGAAGAAAAATACCACAAGAAAGAGCAACATGTCATATTATATTACCACTCTATTTGTTTGTTAAACTTGAATAACAGGGCCAGCAAGACATCTTAGCAGGAAGAGGTGACAGATCTCTTAAGATGCAGAGTCTAGAGAAAAAGCCAGCAACAGTGCTTAAGCAGAAACTAAACAGAAATAATTTCTTTACAGACATTTCGTTATCGTTGTCACCTGTCCAGAGAAGGGTTTTTAGGGTATTCCTTATTATTTACTTTGAGATATTCTAAAATTTCAAATACACTCCTTAAGGATTTTTCTATAGCTAAGCCATACTGTTTTGTACTTAATCACTAAACACGATGTTTTTCAGAGGCAAGAGGTTAAGTGGTGTTTTTTACTTTTTACTAGAGGTTTAACTACTTTGACCTAGATGTGTTAGCAACATTAATATTTTGACCTAGATGTGTTAGCAGTTTCTTCACCTTCTAGCTCAGAGCATCATATGCCCCATAGTTCCTACCAGGACAGAGTGACAGAAAAGGGAAGGAATAATGCTTAGCCCACAGCCAAAGGGGCCAGAGTTATGAAAAGGAATTGGTCAGTTTGCTTCCCATAAGGTTATCTAGGAATTGTGGAATTCTTCCTGTGTACTAAGGAAATATTAATAGCTCATTTTTCACAGTGGTATGATTTATTTGCTCCACTTACATTTGGTAGCATTGTCTTGCCCCGGGCTTATTGCTAAATAATACAGAAGCTAGAAGGAAATATAATAAGCAAGTTGAGAATGTGAAACATGTGGGGAGGTCAAGACACACTCCCACATGCCCACACAACACATGATTCTGTGGTTTCTTCTATCAGTGTGAACAAGGCTACCATTTCTATCACCATCATTAATTAAAATGAACATTCTTAGAGCTTGTACACCATTCATTCATTGTAGGGCTAAGCAGGATTATTCCAGGCTTCAGCCCAAGTTCTCTAAAAGCCTAGCTGATTAAAAGGCATTAACATCTGTGTTTTGCCAACACTGATTATACTGATTGCTGGCAAGTGTTTTCTGCTCAGCCCTAACAAGGGAGCTACAGAAAAGCTCAGCAAGCACAGCACTCATTCAGAGTGGGGAAACGCCACCGACTGAATTATCTGCTCCCTCCTTGGCAAAGTCTAAAGCTAACTTCGTGTCTTCAGGGCACTTTACATTACTCAAACCCTGTGACTGCTCAGCTGACAAGCATTCAGAAGGCATCTAAGACTGAACACGGAGGCAGCAAAGCCTTTGGAGACTGGTGATCAATCCTAAGGAATCCATATGCTAAAAACACGCTGCTCTCACCTTTTACCCCCTGACTTTTTCCATGGACTCATTTTGTATGAGTGCTGCCAGTGAAATGGGAAAGAAAGGGGAATTTAATTAAGTCAAATCTGACGTGACAAAAGAGTGAGGCTCTGGGATTAGCCAGAGAAATTTACTACATACCGAAATTTCTGCCACATCTTTCTTCGGTGGAATTAAGCAGGAAAGGTTAACTGAGGTTTGTACCCTTGTAAGCCTGAAGATTCCTTGCAAAAAACACCTCTGAACAAAACGCTAGCAGAATGGAATGAATTTGTTAGGGATCCAACACAGCAGCTTGGAAGCTCCCTCTGCCTGTGATAAGAATAAACCAGCTGAGAGTCTTTTGTGTTTTTAAAACAAAATAAACGCAGAAGCAGTGACTTGCAAGTTTGCAGCAAGCTTATCTAGCTCACTTCAGAAGTACTTGCTTGTACCCACACTGGGTTAGGTTTTATTTTTGTTGTTGTTGTTGTTGGTTTGTGTGTGTGTGTGTGTGTTTTCCACAAACAGAAAGTTCAGTCAACAACTTTCTTGGCACTCTTGACTCTGTAGGTAAAAAGGTCTGTGAAATGTGGAATGAAATTCTCAGGTTTTGAAAAATTGCGAGATTATGAAAGCCTAACCTTGTTTGCCCACTTATTTTAACTCCTTGCCACCTCATCACCAGACTCCAAGCAAGGAAACAGACAGCAAAGGAGAGCATGATATGCTCAGAACTGTTGCTGCTTTGGAGGTACTAAACTGACACACATCTTTGCTTTCCCCTTCCGGCCACTACCATCAGTAGTGGTACACTACATCACACATTATTACCATTAAGTATCTTAAATACTTCTGCATATTTTCCCATGTTTACACAAGCTTTCCAGTCATTCTTCAATGTAGATGATGCAGAAACTACCAAGACATACTAAAATTATCCTTTGTATTACACCATCCTTATCATCATTCCCACTTGTGGTCACTTCCTATTTGAAAAGCCCTGTGTGTACCCAAGGTTTGATGTGGATCATCTCATTTAATCCTTGCTACCATTCTATGCAACAGATATCATTTCTGTTTTACAAATGAGAGAATGTGGTTGATTGGAGACCAGAATCAGGGGGTTATGAATCCAAGTCTAGAGCTTTTTCCATATTGTTTTAATAATAGAGTTAACAAAGAACAAAGAGAATGCTAAAGTTTCCAGTTCGTTTCATATCAGCTTCCTCTACACAGAAATAAGGCAAGAAAGAGACCATGGAAAGAAAGCTCCATTTGCAGTCTCTTTCCAGAATAAAGCAAATATGCAATAGGCAAAAATATTTGCAAATCTTTTGGCATTTTGCAAACTGCAAGCTGTCATCTCTCCATGCTTGAAGTTAAATGTAAAACATCTACTTCCAAATCTGCTGATGATCAAGCAAACAATGTCATTTTCTAAAAGCCTTTGTCATAAAGTCTGACAACATTAGGTAGTCTTCTGGGACTGACAAGACTCTCAGCTTCCAAAGCACCCCATAGGCCTTTGTGTATGTCAGTTTCTACCCCGCAAGTGTTTCATGAGTGTCTACTGGACGTGTACTATAAAGGAAATGAGAGAGGCACTACTGTTCCTGCCATTTCGAAATGTGTCATGTCGAGATGCCAAGACAGAGACAAAGGATTACAGTTTTAAGTATATGTTATAACGGAAATTCTTTTCTTTGGCCTTAGATGAGACCTCCCTGGGAAGAAAATGGCATTTATAGGAAACATCAAGTTTCTAGTCTGATGAAAAGGCGATATGAAAACTTGTGGGACACCCAGCTTAGAAGAAGTCCAGATCGTCCCTGAGATGACTGATATTTGTACAATCTATTCACAGGGGGAAGGTTTTAGAGGAAACAGGTAGATACATAGGCAGTTCATCACTGAAACTGTCTTCTCACTCAGCTGAGAGTCTCTACACTTACAGGATACGAGCTTAGAGCTAGCACCCTATTCTGAGGGATAAGGTGGTGGGAGTTTAAAACAAACAGGAGAAATATCTCAGCCAGTTGTGGTAGTGGTGGTATCTTATCAGGGAAGTTCAAAAGGGCATGGAAAAAAAAGAAAGATGATAGGGTGGAGTGGAGGTGCAGAGAATAAGAAAGCCACTCTAAGTAAAGTGATTCTTTACGATTGCCTGTATCTGATGTGAGGAACTCCGAGCACATTATCCAGAGTCATCTCCAGCACACTGTACACCACAGGGAAAGCCATAAACTTAGCTGGCTTATATCCCTATGTTCTGCTTAGGGTTGTTATTGCTGTGGTAAGAAGCAAGTACTCCAGAATCCTCTTCTTTTTCGTTAAATATCAGAGGGCCAGCCCCTAATTCACTTGATCAATTGCATAAGCATGAGCTTGGAGTAGCTCAAGATACCAACTCACAGGATAAGAAATCAGCCCGAAGATGCTGGACAATGAGTGTATTCCCACTGGTGACCGAAGTGCTTTCTGTTTCCCTACAGAGACGTGTGTCATTCTTTACTGCCCTGCCCTGACTCTTAGACTGCCCTTCATGAAGAAGCAAGCTCTCTCAGGATATAATGGGGGGAGGGGTCCTCCAAGTCAGATGCACACCTCCAGCAACTCTTTTCACCTTCCAGCCTGGGTGACATCAGTAACCTTACTCTAACCCTTATTTTCAAAAGTGAGATATTATAAGAAAACAGATTTGGTAATGATATTATTAAGCTGTGGACCTCAAGATGCCTGCTAATGAGACGGTAAGAAAAGAACAGTTCTGTTCTTTCCATGACTACAAAAAAAGTTCTATACAATTCTCACTCAAAGGTATTAAAGGAGGAAAGACTTCTAAACGGTAATTACTAACCAAGTATGTGAAAAAAAAAATACCCCACCACTTGAGGTAAAGCTACTCTTTTTCAATTTTTTTCTATCTTTCTGTGTTGCTCCTTTAAGAAACAATGACAGCGAAATTATTTTTATCTTAGCCCAGAACTAATGTACTAGGCTTCCTTTTTAATGACAGCCATCTTTTTGTTGCCAAATGCTTCATGTCTTAAATGACTTGAATCTTGGCTGCAATTCTGAGATAAGCTTTTTCTCATAACCTTTTCACAATGGGCTTTCACCAGCTCCTTTAGAAAGGAAATGAAATTTTGCATTTGACTCCAAGTGTGCATATCTGAATTAAGAAATGCCGTTGGTCCTCCAGATATGGTACTATTAAGCAATAAAATTTAGATTACAGGTACTTGAAATAAATATTTTATCTCTAAAAGAAAAAAAGAAAAGCTCTACTTGAAGTTGATGAATGATCAAGAAATTAAATAGCCAAGTGGCAAAATGACTCCAAAATAAAAAAATAAATATATTTGT
This sequence comes from Pachyuromys duprasi, assembly GCA_028658305.1. Lineage (NCBI taxonomy): Eukaryota > Metazoa > Chordata > Mammalia > Rodentia > Muridae > Pachyuromys > Pachyuromys duprasi. The sequence goes on along the minus strand of CM053753.1, from coordinate 73,965,405 downwards.
GTATGCACAATATGCTAACTTCCAAATATGGCCAATAGAAAACTTGCTTACCTACTCACATTTCCCACCAGCACCTTAGACATAAATAGTATGACTAAAAATTGGTTTGATACATGGGATAATGTCAATTATTAGAAAATAAAAGCCACAGTTAAGTATGAATTTTGTATGGTGAATGACATCTTCATTTCTCAGGACAGAGCACATGACAACAGCTATGTCCTAATAAAAGCAAGATGTACTCAGAAATTAGCAATAAACTTCTTTTAGGCAAAGATTTTAGCTCATATTTTCCAGAACCCACGCTGAGACTTTGCATAACCTGCAAGTAAACATCCCTGATGCCAGGACTTGAGAAATACCAAACTCCAAACTTGTGCAGAAGTGTTTGTCCCTAATTCTGGATCCCAACTCCTTGGCTTGCTTCGAATATCCTCTTCCTTCATTATTGAACAATTGCTGTCAGTCTTGAAGGTAGGTGGAATTTGCCTATATTACAGTCTCGAGTCAAGAAAATATTCGGAACTGAGACAACGGTTAATTTAAAGGCAACATCTGTGAGAAATATGATTGCAAACTAAGAAAGCAAGTTGTCTATCAGGAGACAAATGATTCATAAATGTTTCTGGCAAAGGCTCAAACAGATGGAGTCGTGCACACATGCTATTTTTTCCCCACTAGAATTTTTGCCTAACATATCATAAGTGATTGCAGACCTAAGTGAGTATGCATTAAGATCTGAAACAAATGTAATGAACTTCCTGATCAAAGCAGGTTTGAATATCTTCCCTGTAGTATTTCCCACTCTGGCTTCTTCCTTTCAGTGGGCACCTCAGGAAAGTTCCTGACTCAAATGTTTGTGTAGATGCAAATTTTGTGACTCCCCTCCTGGCAAGGATCTCAGCATTGACAGGATATAGAGAAAAGAAATTCCCACATCTATTTCCCAGCAGTTGCTGGGGGACAGGGTAGATATTTATCTTGTTTTGATCAAATGGAGTGAGTGTAGCTAGTGTGAAGACAGTACACACACAGAATTTTAGATAGTAGAGCTGCAACTATAAGTCTCACCATCTACTTCTCATTGTGCAGAAAATGATGCTCAAACAAGTGAAAATAACTCTCCATTTTTTCATCACAGGGTATTACTATAATAGTTCTATTTAATTAGTAGTATTTTAGTATTTGTTAATCCTTTCCTAATTTGTAAACTAATCTCTATCACTGGTACATAGGAAAAAAGTATTTGTATGGATTGATACTGCCTGTAGTTTAAAGCATTCATTGGAGGATTGGGCTGTCTTGGAATGTATCCTCTATAGACAAGGGGCAACTGCTATAAAGTCAAGAGTTACAGAATGTTAACAGCTTTTAAAGAAAGAGTGATTGGAGAAACTTTGGCATGGCTTTTAAATAGAATGCTAAGAAAGTAAAAGTACAAGGAACAGAAACCATAGGAAGAGTTTTCTAAGCAAAGAGAACAGTATGTGCAAAGCTGGAAGAAGTTGAGCTTGTTTGTGTGTGGCTGGAATAAATGTGGTCAAGTAGTGAGGATGAGGTCAGGGAAGCCACTAGAGGGCTTTGAACACACAAGTTTCAACTAGGGGAATATTTTTAAAATTAGAAGCAACAGATTCAAAGTTAAATTAGATTCTTTAGAAAGAAGACCTCAATAATGTTTTAACCCTCTTGGGTAAAAATTGGGACTTCTTTTACTCAAGCAACAACCTACTGTAAGGGGACAATAAGAACTCCTGTCTCAATCATATTACCTGTAAGCTGTATATTGGTCTTTTAAGAGAAGATTGGGGGTGTAGTGGATGTCTCTGGAGTTCAAAGAAGAAGTGAAGCTCTGAGATACAAATGGTACAGTGCTCAATATACATGTACACAATAAGATTACCACCACCCCCAACAAAAATTGAGCTGGAGAATTGATATGGTCCAAGAAATCCTGGAGCAATTCAGTGCAATGGCTTTTATCCAGCAACAACAACAACAAAATGCACGCAGAGAAGTCTGAGAAGAATACCAGCAACTATGAAGCCTAAAATCCAAATGTCGAAAGAATATTTCATAATGACCTGAGAGTCAGCATGAGCACTGAAAATCAACCACAGGATTCTAAAACACCAACGTCACTGGTGACACTAACAAACAACTTAATGGTGTGGTAAGGACAGCTAACCCTTCTTTAGAATGACTCCAAGAAAATAATAATAACAATAAACAGAGAACACAAAATAGGCAGTCTTTCTAGATAAATTTTATGTTAGATGAGAAAAGTCAAGAGATACGGAAAGCCAGAAGAGAAAGGGGCATCTAAGCATGGAGGCATGTACACATGTATACAGATGCGTATTATTTCAAGTGAAACACATTGCCGTGTGTTTATATACTGTTAAAATATCCAGTAAAAATGGAAGAATTCATGCTAGAGATAAACAGGATAATTTCAAGACAAAGTGTAAGCTGAACAATAGCAAAGGAAATCTGGGAGACAAGTAGAGGACTCAGCTTAAGAATGAGCAGGCTCACATAACAGGAAAAGGAAAAAAGAATCACAGAGTATAGACGTGATTTGGTGTAGAAACTATAAGAAACCTTATCCCTATTCTTTCCCTTTTTTTCTAGTAATAGCAAGAAAAGTCAGCAGCTCAAAACCATTGGAAGAAAAAAAAGAGTCTCAGATTAAAAGAAAGAGAAGGTGGAGAAAAAGCTGTCAAAGATTAAGTAAGGTGCTGAGCAGCACCACTATGAAGCAGAATGGAATTAAAGAACATCAGATCAAGTCATCCAGTGAAGGGCAGTCTGCAGAGGCAGGTGTGGCTCCAAATGAGCAGGTGCAGAAAGAGGAACCAGGGAGTGCTTTCAAGGATGCTCACCTCCTCCAATGATTTGGAAGATCGTCTCAAAGTGGAGTGCCTCAAGATAGCCCCTCACAGAGATGCAAATTTCAGTCACTAATAAACTATTTTTCTGATGAAAGATGGAAATATTTGCTGTTTAAAGTAATAGTTCTTTCATTGAATGACCCAATTTAAAAAAGGGAAGATGGGAGAAGTTGCACTCCAGGCTAGCAATTGTGAAATGCAGAGTCTGTGACTATTATGACATTTAATAACACAATACACATATCTTGCATAGAACAAAAGATTAATGGCTTGCTAAGTTGAATCAAGTACTTAACAGTAATAATAGTAATCATCATGTAATTATGTTTCTTTAGGGTGCTTTACAGTGTAGGAGTTGGAAAGACTTACTCATTATTCTGAAGAGTTCTATTATTTGTCTTTATAGTACCTTTTATTTTTAGCTGCTTGATGCTTTTTAATGAAAGGTTTAATTAATTCCTCCTGCTATTGGAAATCTAACTACATTTTAGAAAAGCGCAAGATTCAAATCTTCAAGTGGTTTTAGAGTTTCCCTTCTCGTCCAAACCTTGCAATGCATAAGAATTCGATGTCGGAGATCCAAAGAAAATCTATGCGAAGTATTATAGAAAGCCTGGAAGTTCTGTTATGCAGGAACTGTGTCATTATTTTCTGAGTAATTTTTCCACAGAACTTTGTTGCTGTGGGGATTCTATAAAACATACGTTTGAACACAAAAACAAGCATGAGCACATGTATATAGACACCCACATGCACACACACACACACACACATTTACAGGGTTTTTTTTCTAGTTCAAATGGATACAGGACAAGTATGCCTGGCTTTTAGCCTTCATTGCAGAAAGTGTGTTTATAATTGTTTTTCTTTTGTCTTCATTCTTAATTAAACTTTCTCATTGAGACCTCTGACTTGGGTCTTGACAGAATGATCTAAAAGTCATTCAGTATTTTCTGAATCTCTAAAACTTCTTCCCTCATTTTCAGAAAGAAATAGTACTTTTGTTTCCCTCATATGCCCCACATTCTAAGCTACATTCAGGGCGTTTCTGGAGGAGCCCCACTGTGACACAAGATGACACCTGCATGCATTCATGGGTATGCCTTTGAGTGAAGTAGGAGCCTTCTTGCCCCCATACAGTCAAAACCACAGCTGGGGCTGACCTTAATTAAGAGTGAAAGACAAAGGGTCCATTTCATATTCATTCCTGCTGCAATTAAAGCTGCTATCTAAGCTGCTATACCCAAGTAATTTGCATAATCTGAGTGCTGATTGGAAACCCCAAGTACAAGTTCCAGATGATGAAGAGTTGGAAGGCCCCCAAGTTGCAAATGTGGCTCTGGACTAAGCAAGTGGCTTATCCAATGTCGGACAAATGAAGCTTAGGCAAGAATGACAGCACAAAGTAAGATGCTGTAATGACACATGTTGCTTTGCATGCAGACTTAAAAAGCAAAATTTAAAGAAAAATTAAAGCCTAGACTTTGGAATTAGGCCTGTAACAAGCCCTACACACACAATTCAGGAGATGTTTTCTTTTTGACACACTGCTTCTATGTGGTGTAAAATACCACATAGAAAAAATGGTCCTACGTCTAGAGTTTTGAGGATGAAAAGATACAACACATGTGAAATGCTATCATCTGTAGAGTGGTCCCCACCCAAATTCATTAAAGTTCAATTACCATTGCAACAGTATTGCCCTGAAACGCTGAAGGAAGGCTTACACCAGGAGGCTCCCTCGCTCTTAATGAGGTTGGTGCTGATCTAGGAAACTGAGTTCAGCTTCCCAGTGTCCCTGTTTCCATTCTTTTCCCAATCATGGAATGATACCAGAAGTCCCTCACTTGATGCTCAGTGTTCAATCTTGGTCTTCCCATTTACCTTACAAAACTATAAAATACATTTCTGCTCATTATAAATTACTTGGCCCATGTCATTTTTGTTACAGCAGCATAAAACAGATGAAACACAAGGCACTTACCTGCTAAAGTACATGTTAAGCATTATTTGGGAAGTGTTTATAGACAAGCTATAAAGACCTGGAATAGTCCAGTTTATATCTCAGCTAATGTTTAAAGTTTCAGTGAGGTCAAGTGTTTTATAATTACCTCTGTTTTATTCTGTAGGGAGATTAAAATACATGGGGCTTTGAGTAACTTGCTCAAGGTCAAACTTGCTCAAAAGTCAGAGATAAAAATCTGAACCCAGGCAATCTGGCTCTGGAAACTGTCTTCCTATACACTACACAATATTGCCTTTCAAAGTTTTTTTTAATTGTTAAAATCAGTTGAAATGAAAGTGTCACTGTGGTTAGAATTACTCAGTGAATAGAAAAGCAAAGGAGATAATGCCAAGCAGTAGTCAGCAGTAGGGTGCAGTAGTGTTGCTGTTTTATGTGACATGTCAGAGCAAAGACAAACCAGACAGCAGGTGATATGGTCTGAATGTGTCCTACAAAGTTCTTTGCTGAAAATCTGATCCCTATGGTGAGTGTTCTGAGGTGGGATCTCTAAACGCTCATTTACTCACAAGGTTGGGCTATAACAGATTAATGTCTTTAACTATGGACAGGATTCCTAGAAAAGAATGGCATTAGAGGCTCTCTCATATTTTCTCTATTTCTCTCTTCATCCTTCATTCCCTCCCTCCCTCAATCCCTCCCTCCATCTATCCATCATCTTTCCATTCATCTATTGATTGCCCTCTATCTCACTTTTCCTCTCCTCCTCCCTGACTTCTCTCCTCTTTCCCTGACAATATCTCTTCCTTTCTTCTTCCTCCCTCCTGCTCTTCCATCACACTTTCCACTATCGCTGATGCACCAAAAAGGCCTGTTAATGTTATTTTTACAAAACTGTGTTTCTCAGTTTCTCTTTTAACTTGGCTATCACCCAAATAACTGAGACTCCATTATATTATTTTAACAAGCTTCACAGCACAATCCTGAGCAGTATTAACTGTATTCTTAACTCTTTAAGCTAGTCTGGCTTCCTCCCAGGATACATCACAGATATACTTGGTTTAAAGCTTTCTTTCTACTGCTGAGCACGACTGCACAGTTAGGATATTAGCCTGCATACACTTGGTTGATTATGCTTGACAGAGGCATGCTCATAACTCCAGATATACCGGCAGGGATTACGCTGGTCTGAGACTTCTTTTTCTTAAACCTTGGAGATCCTCTATCTTTTTACATGCCCTCCACCCCTCTTACACTGGACAGAAGGCTTAAAGTTGCAAAATCATAAATAAATTCCATACTTACTTTGGTTTTGATATCTTGACAAGCTCTTTCCTTCAGTGAAATATTGAGCAAATGGCTAAACAATTATGAGGTCAGGTTGTAACTGAATTCCCTCCTGGACAGTTAAGTAGGGAAAGTGTTTGCCATCAGTCATCAGGTTGATTGGATTAAGAAACTGGATTGGTGGGGTGCATCTCTGAGCTAGCTTGTGAGAGTGTTAATTGATAGAGGATTAACTGGGGGGGGGGGAATTCTACCATGAATTGTGATGGCACTGTACTGTGGGCTGGAAACCCAGAGAGAATAAGAAAGGGGAAAGAAGGTTTCTTTCATATCTATATCTAGATTGGAACATACATACATACATATGTACCAACATATACATACATGACATATAGTGGAATGGATGCTATTTGCTTAAGGGTAGTAAGAGAATCAGTAGGAGATGGAGGAATAACAGAGAGGATACTTGGAGACAAATGTAAGTTATAACGTCCGTGGGGGGGGGGGTATCTGTGTGTATGAAAATGGTGCTGTACTAAAGCCTATTCATTTGTACACCAATGGAAAAAATGAAAAATTTGATTTTTCAAAAGCTAACAGAAAGTCAGGAGTTGAAGTCTACTAAGATGCCACCATTCTCCTTTTTGCCCTGCCACATCCTCCCATAATGAGCTGACACTTCCAAAACCCTCCACAAACTAAAAAAAAAAAAAAAAAAAAAAAATCCTTCCTACTTGAAGTTTTTTTTTCCAGGTGCTTTGGTTACAACAATAAAAGTGTAGTTAACACACCTTTCTTTGATCACTACAAAAGCCTAGAACAATGCAGCCAATCAAAGTGGACATTTTACCCAATGTATATTTACATCTCTTGTTTTTCTCTCTCCTCTTTTATATCCCTATCTTCCTTCTTTTCTCTCCTCTCCTCTGCTCTCTCCTCCTCTCCTCTCCTCTCCTCTCCTCTCCTCTCCTCTCCTCTCCTCTCCTCTCCTCTCCTCTCCTCTCCTCTGCTTTCTGCAGCTGCTCTAGTTGAAATCTGTGGAAACCACTGGGCTTTTTACTGACATTTTTCCTGTTGCTAAGGGGCAAATAAGCAGTAGGGAGTCAGCACCATCACTCGGGACAGCTCCTTTCCCCAGGGCCTCCCAGTTGTGGTTCTACAGTTTTACTACAGAAGGGAGAGCTTCCAACCCTTATGAGGCTTTTAATACCAGAATCAGAAGGAACCATTAACTTTTTTTTTGCTGTAATATTTTCAGAATCTTCAAAGTCTGGTATTAGACAAATGGAGAGCCAGACCAATAAGACAAATAAAGGAGACAAGGGGATACAAATTTGAAAGAAGTCAAAGTATTCACAGCTGATAAGATAATATACATAAGTGAGCCAAAATAATTCCACACGAGAACTCCTACAGCTAATAAACACCTTCAGCAAAGTGGCTGGATACAAAATTAATTTTTAAAAAATCAGTAGCCCTTCTATACACAAACAACAAACAGGCTGAAAAGAAATTAGGGAAACTACACACTTTACAATAGCTACAAATAATATAAAGTAACTTGGTGTAATTCTAACCAAACAAGTTAAAGACCTATATGACAAGAACTTCGTCTCTAAAGAGGAAAATTGAAGAAGATATCAGAAGACAGAAAGATACCCCATGCTCATGGATCTGTTAGGATTAACAGGGTAAAAATGGACATCTTACCAAAAGCAATCTACAGATTCAATGAAATCCCCATTAAAACCCCAAAACAATTTTTACAGACCTTGAAAAAATAATTCTAAACTTTATATGGAAAAAAAAACTAAAACCAGAACAGCAAAAACAATCCTATACAATAAAAGAACTTCTGAAAGTATCTCCATACCTGACTTAAAGCTATACTACAGAGTAATAGTAATAAAAACTGCATGGTACTGGCATAGAAACAGACTGGTTGATCAATAGAATCAAATTGAAGACCCAGAAATAAAACTATACACCTGTAGACACTTAATTTTGGACAAAAGAGCAAAACCATACAATGGGGGAGGGAGGAAATGCATCTTCAACAAATGGTACTAATCTGACTGGATGTCTTCATGTAGAAAATGCAAATATATCCCTATTTACACACTTCACAAAACTGAAGTCCAAGTGGATCAAAGACCTCAACATAAAACCAGATATACTAAATCTACTAGAAGAGAAAATGAGGAAGAGGCTTGAACTCATTGGCACAGGAGATAACTTTTTAAATAGAACACCAACAGCTCAGGCTCTAAGATCTACCACTAATAAATGGGACCTCTTGAAACTGAAAAACTTCTGTAAGGCTTTTGACACTGTCAATAGGATGGAATGGCAGTCTACATATTGGGAAAAGATCTTCACCAATCCTACATTTGACAAAGGGCTAATGTCCAAAATATATAAAGAACTCAAGAAATTAAACACCAACAAACAAAATAATCCAATTTTAAAAAATGGGGTACAGAGCTAAACATAGAATTCTCAACAGAAGAATATCAAATGGATGAGATGCACTTAAAGAAATGCTCAGTGACATAAGTCATCAGGGAAATGCAAATCAAAGCGACTGTGAGATTCCATCTTCCACCCATCAGAATGGCCAAAATATTCCCTAGTAAAGGGAACAGGGACTATCTCTGACTGGCCTACTCTTTGTTCACCTTCCCCTCAAGGGGATGCAGCCTTACCAGGACATAGAGAAAGATAGTGCAGCCACTCCTGATGAGACCTGATAGACTAGGATCAAAAAGGAGGGGAGGAGGACCTCCCCTACCAGTGGACTGGGGGAGGGGCATGAGTAGAGAGAAGAGAAAGAGGGTGGGATTGGTGGTGGGAGGGAGCTACAGGTGGGATACAAAGTGAATAAACTGTAATTAATAATAATTTTTAAAACTCAAGTGACACCACATGTAGGCAAGGATGTAGAGGAAAGGGAGCCCTCCTCCATAAGCTGATGGCGTACAAGCTTGTGCAACCACTTTAGAAATCAATCTGGCGCTTTCTCAGAAAATTGATAGTAGCTCTACCCGGACACCCAACTATACCACTCCGGGTTATACACTCAAAAGGTGCTCCACCATACAAGAAGGACATTTCCTCAACTACATTCATAGTAGCTTTATTCATAATAGCCAGAATCTAAAAACAACTGAGATTTCCCTCAAGCAAAGAATGGATAAAGAAATTGTGGTATATTCAGACAACAGACTACTACTCAGCTATTAAAAACAAGGAAATCATGAAATTTGCAGGCAAATGGTGGGAACTGGAAAAGAATGAGTGAGGTATCCCAAAAACAGAAAGACACACAGAGTATATACTCACTCATAAGTGAATAATAGGCATAAAATATAGGATAAACCTACAAAAATCTGTACACCTAAAGAAGCTAAGCAAGAAGGAAGACCCTGGGTAAGGTGATCAGTCCTCACTCAGAAAGACAAACAGGATGAACATTGGAAAAAGGAGAAAACAGGAAACAGGACAGGAGCCTACCATAGAGGGCCTCTGAAAGACTCTACCTAGCAGGATATCAAAGCAGATGCTGAGACTCATAACCAAACTTTGGGCAGAGTGCAGGGAATCCTATGAAAGAAGGGGGAATTAGTAAGACCTGGAGAGGACAGGAGCTCCACAAGGAGAGCAACATAACCAAAAACCAGAACCTAGGGGTCTTTTCTGAGACCGATACTCCAACCAAGGTCCATTCATGGGTAGAACCTAGAACTCCTGCTCAGATGTAGCCCATAGCAGCTCAGTATCCAGTAGGTTCCCGGAAAAGGGGGAATAGAGATTGTCTCTGACATGAACTCAGTGGCTGGCTCTTTATCCACCTCCCTCTGAGGGGGAAGCAGCCTTGCCAGGCCACAGAGGAGGACAATGCAGCCAGTCTTGATGAGACCTGATAAGTTAGGGTCAGATGGAAGGAGGAGGACCTCTGCTATCAGTGGACTTGGATAGGGCCATAGGAGGAGATGAGGGAGGGAGGATGGGATTGGGAGGGGATGAGGGAGGGGCTACAGTTGGGATGCAAAGTGAATAAACTCTAATTAATAAAAAATAAAATTTTAAAAGGTACTAAAAAGAAAAATTAAAATAAAAGATCACCAAACACTCAAAAACGAACAAACAAACAAATAAAAAACAAGGAAAACATGAAATTTGCAGGTGAATGTATGAAACTAGAAAAAAAATCATCCTGAGTTGGGTAACGCAGACCCAGAAAGGTATACTTGCTATGTACTCGCTCATAAGCAAATTTTAGTTATATAGCACAAGATAGAAGTAGTACAATTCACAGACCCAAAGAAGATCAGTAACAAGGAGGACTTAAGGGAGGATGTTTAAATCTCACTCAGAATTGGAAATAGCATAGACAGCAGAAGTAGCTGAAAAGAGGGAACAAAACAGGAACCTGGCATAGCTGTCCTCTGAGAAGCTCCACTCAGCAGCAGACTGAAACAGATTCTGAGACTCACAGCCAAACACTGGGCAAAAGGTAGGTAGTCTTATGGAAAAGTGGGAGTAAGGTTAGAAGCATCTGAAGGTGCCAAGACATCCACAAGAAGACCAACAGAGCCAACTAACCAGGGCTTAAAGTGGCTTTCAGAGACAGAATCACCAACTAAAGACCATGCATAGACTGGACCTAGGCCCCCGAAACAGATGTAGCAGATGGGCAGCTCAGGCTTCATGTGGGTTCCCTAGTAAGGGGAGCAGAAGCTGTCTCTGACATAGATTCTGCTGCCTGCTTTCTTATCACTCCCCTCTGGCAGGGCTTCCTTTCTTGGCCACAGGAGAAAAGGAAGTACTCAATGTCACTTAATGACATGGGGAGGGGATACTCCTCTGATCTGAGGAATAAGAAAGGGGTTGAGAGAAGAGGTAGGAAGGGAGTATGGTCAGGATGTAAAGCTATTTATTAATCAATCAGTCAGTCAATTAAGTAATTAAAATAATATTTTCAGAGCTTCTATTTATTCCATATCTACTCTAAAATGTGAAGACTGATTTCTAATGATATGCCAGGGAGAAAGAACTTTCTGAAAATTATAAATGGGATTATAACACCTATCAGTCCATTATTGTAATTCTTTGTAACAAACACTCAAAACACAGAGACATACTGTCATAGGCATTTAAATCAGCTCGTGTGGTGCAAATCTACTGTTGGCTAACTAATTCAGAGTGGGCTCTAATGGATGATTCTCCAAATGTCTACATGTTCTTCTGAGACTAGCAGACTAGCAATGCTACTATTTTTGCTGTAGCAGAAATATTAAGAAGCAATTGGATTTGCAAGTATCTAGGACTTAAGAATAGGCACTGACTTGAATATAAGTTCATTGACAGAAACAAGTCTGTGATCAAACTTAGTGCAAAAGGTCAGGAGATAAACTATAGCCTTCAATGGGAGCTATTGAATAATTACGGTAATAAAGATGAACACAGGAAAGTGAATTGGTATTTTACAAAAAGTTAGTCAAGTGACCACTAGACTCCTACACAGCATGGAAGTGGCCAGCTGATCGGTCCCATGTAAAATGATTACTTTTGCAAGGTACCTGGCTTTCCTATTGACTCCAGGACAAGACTGGATTTTGCCCCAAATCTCTAGTCAGTGCATTCCTCAAGATATAGCTCTCTCCTCAAGCATGAAACTAATGTTTGTCTTTCTTCTTAAATATTATTATTTAAACTCACTGCACATGTGAATACTTGTGTATTATTAAATGTTCAAAATGCTTTATAAATCAATTGTTTTTTTTGGACACAGTGGTACTCACTAGTTAGTACACAACAATTATATGAGGAAAAGAAGAGCAGGCTCTCTCAATCTTTGCCAAGCACTAACGAGCTGACCATCTGGGTGGAGATAGCATGAACTTAGAAATTCTCCTCAGAGATTTCCAGATGCATTAAACTCTTGAAAGTTTGGCAGTAATCATAGAAATGATTATGTTATGACTACCAAGTGAGAAATCTGGGTCTATCCACTAGCTACTTAGAACTAACTAAAAAAAATTAAAAGGAACTTATTATGGACTTGGCAACTATGTCCTTGAATCTTGGATAGGGTCTACGCCTACTGAGAATAACTTTACCTAGTAATCATATTTTCAAAGAAATCATATTTGATTTTTAGCACATACTTTCAAGACTGTCATATGTCTACACAAACTTTACTTGTTATTCTCTTTCAAATGTCTTGCCAGAGTATTTTATCTCAGAATATGTAACCAAGTACAACACGCCAGCTGTGTTTAGTTAATATCTTCATGTTAAATCAGTGCATGCAGTGCAAGCCGAAACCTGCTTTCAGTGTTAGCTTTTAAAGTGAGCAAGTCCATGTCCACCTTAACATTATATTCTACCCCTTCTGCTTTCAGTAAGTCAGAATACTCAAAGGAGGTCCGGTCAATCAATGCACTTGGAAAACTGAAAGCATTTTTCAAAATATAGTTAACATTAAGAAAAAAATAAGATTCATAGTAGGTTGGCTGCCTGAATTATCAAATGACTATTTCTAAAGAAATATAAATGCCTATGAAACCATTGTCTTCCAAAGCATGTTAGTAAACACATCTCAGCACCACTAAATAATGCAATGGTCATTAAATAATCATCTATTTTTCTAAGTACGATGTACCATCTAACTTCCAGGGCAAAAGTAATGATAATCCAAAAGATTCATTCTCTAAAATACCAGCTAAGTAAATATAAACTGTGTAGTAAAAATCATGAGTGATCTTGTGATATGCTAACACTTCCTAAAGTAGAGAAGTAGACAAATCTTTTTCACATGGAACATTATATTGTTCAAGCAGAAGTCACAGTTAAAAATTGAACTCACACTATAAGCAGCTACTACCTACAGCAGTGTGTTCTAAGCTCTTTTGATCACAGCATGGTAAAGTACATATTTAGAATGACAATGCTCATATTCACACAGAGACAAACATATACACACATGCACACATACACACACATACTTATATTTAAGAAAATAGTATCGACTGTTACCATATAAGGTACATTCTTGTATTTTCTTCTCTGTTACTACACTGTGCTTTCAAACACTGGTGAAAATGTACTTTTAAATAACTGCGTGCACTGCTAACATTGTTTGGATTTTGAAGAAGTTGAAAGTTAGCAGATGCCACATTCTGGGCAAACCCCAAGGCAAAGCTTTAATGCTTTGCAGAAGTTTTTCTTAGAAAAAAAATGAACAAAATGAAAAAGAAATGTGTCAGGGGAAATGAATAGAGTGTAGAAGATGAAGCATTAATAGGCTAATCAATACATGTACACATTCACACACATGCATAAGCACACACACACACACACACAGAGCCCACTTTGCTCATTTGCAAGTAAGAGAACATTTTAGAACGACCACATAGTACCATTCTATTATATAGGTGGAGGAGGCTGTCAAGCTATTATTGACTTCAAGTCTTTCCCATGTACACTCTCTCGTTGGCTATAAATCCATCTCCTTGTCCACATTCAGTTCTTCAGGCCTTCTTTTCCAGAAATGTCAGGCTTAGGCCAAGACTTCTGGGACACTAACAATGAAAGACATGATTTCTAAAAACTTAAGGAAGAGTGTGTCACACTGACACACGAGGGCTGACAGAAGTGACAGAAGTTGTCAGTGTTCTCTAACAAGAGGATGGGATGAATAGTCTAAATCTCAGTCACATACAGCTAAGGAGGCCCCAGATCTCCTCTACTCTAATGGAGAAAACACAGGCCTTAGAGTTGAGCAACATGAGGTGCAAATCCATGCATCTCCGTTCCTACAGTCCTATGATATCTGTGAAAACATTTTTTACTTCTTTATTTGGAGAATTAATGCTCTTCAGAGTCCTTGCTTGACTCTTTTTTATTTTTAATTTTTTATTAATTAAAAAATTAAATCTCAATCCCAGTCCCTCCCGTCCTCCTTCTCCTCGCATGCCCCTCCCAAAGTCTAGGGGAGGTCTTCTTTTCCTTCCTTCTGATACTAGTCTATTAGGTCTCATCAGGACTGGCTGCATTGTCTTCCCCTGTGGTCTGGTAAGGCTGCTCCTCCCTCAGGGTGAGATGATTAAAGAGCAGGCCAACCAGTTCATGTCAGAGGAAGACCCTGTTCCCATTCGTTACTATGGAACCAACTTGGACACTGAACTGCCATGGGCTAGTACATGTGCAGGGGTTCTAGGTTTTCTCCATGCATGGTACTTGGTTAGAGTATCAGTCTCAGACCCCTGTGCTCAGATTTTTTTGGTTTGTTGCTCTCCTTGTGGAGCTCCTGTCCTCCCCAGATCTTACGATTTTCCACTTCTTTTATAAGATTCCCTGCACTCTGCCCAATGGTTGCCCATAAGTCTCAGCATCTGCTTTGATAGTCTGCAGGGCAAAGCCTTTCAGAGGCCCTCTGTGGCAGGCTCCTAACTTGTTCCCTGTTTTCTCCTTCTTCTAATGTCCATCTTCTTTGCCTTTCTGGAGAGGGATTGAGCATTTTAGCCAGAGCCCTCCCTCTTGATTAGTTTCTTTCGGTATACAAATTTTAGTAGGTTTATCCTATATTATAAGTCTACATGAGTGAATATATACCATGTGTGTCTTTCTGTTTCTGGGATAGCTCACTCAGGATGATCCTTTCCAGTTCCCACCATTTACCTGCAAATTTCATGATGTTTTTGTTTTTTATTGCTGAGTAATATTCCATTGTGTAGATGTGCCACAATTTCTGTATCCATTCCTCAGCTGAGGGGCATCTGGGTTGTTTCCAGCTTTTTGCTATTACAAACAAAGCTGCTACAAACATGGTTGAGCAAATGTCCTTGTTGTGTACTTGAGCCTCTTTTGGGTATATGCCTAGGAGTGGTTTAACTGGATCTTGAGGAAACACTATTCCTAGTTGTCTGAGAAAACGCCAGATTGATTTTCAGAGTGGTTGTACAAGTTTACATTCCCACCAGCAATGGAGGAGAATTCCCCTTTCTCCACAACCTCTCCAGCATGTGTTGTCATTTGAGTTTTTGATCTTGGCAATTCTGATACTTGCCAAACTATTATAGGAACTAGAGATAACATGATTTTCTCAAAAACTGTCTTTATTGGACTTATGCCTAGTTTATATTTTCATGCTTGTATAAATAGTGTTTGTTTTACCTTTATTTTTGTTTTAAAAGTTTCCTTATTCCTAAGTTTGAAGGGGAAATTTTCATCACCATATCATTAATTTTGATGTCTTTTAGAGCTATTTCAGTTTCACCTCTTTTTAGATTTTTTTTAATGTATCTGTGTGTATTTGTATGGATGTATGTCACATGTGTGCAGGAGTCTGTGGAGACCAGAAGAGAGTGTTGGATTCCCTGGAACTGGAGTTACAAATGGCTCTGACTTGTCTAACATGGGTGCTGGGAATTGAACTCAGGTCCTCTGCAGCAACAGCCAGTTCTTATAGCTACTGAGCTGCTCTTTCCACGGTGCCAGGTTCTGTTTGCTTCCTAGTGTGCTGACTTTTCTGTCTTACCATCAACAGATGCTGAGTTTCATAAAATGATTTTCCAGCATCAGTGAACATAATAGTACCATATTGTCCTTCAGTTTGTTAATGTGTAAAATAATATTCAGTGATTTTTCTAACGTTTCCTTAAAATTTAGCCTTTCTGGAATAAACCCTTTTGGATGTTGTGTATTTTTCTTTTCAAAAAATTAATTGCATTTGAGTATGCATGTTCGTGCATGTGTGAGGGTTCCTGTTTGCCACAGCACCTATGTGAGATCAGAAGACATCTTGAAGGATCATCTGTACTTTTCCAGCATGTGGAATCGAACTCAGTTTCCCAGGCTTGGCAACAAGTGCCTTTACCTGGTGAGCCATCTCACAGCCTCACATTTTCCTTTTTGCATATTGTTTGGTTGGCTTTACTAGAATTTTGCTTGAGATTGTTGACTGTTCCTGAGAAAGATTTCCCTTTCTGGTATTGTTTCATTAAGTTTTTGTACCAAGCTTACTCAAGACTCATAAAATGGCGTGAGAAATATTTCTTCTTTTACTCTCTTTTTGAATGGTTTCTATACATATTTTATTCTTGGAATGTTTGGTTGGAGTGCACAGTGAAATATCCTAGGAGTTCTCTGTGAAAAGAACAATAGGGGTTCAATTTCCTTAACAACTGTGGCTGCTCACACATTCTGTACCTTCTTGACCAGTCTTAGTAAACATTATAGAAAGTTATTGCAATACAGTTTTCACACCACTGGCAGGAAATTATGCTAACCGCCTTTTATTGTCTCAGTACTGATAGTCCTGTCTTCACTCTCCTTCTGCATATCATCTCTTGGAACACCCATCTTTACTTGATCCGGATTTTTGTCAGGTCAGGAATAACAATGTATACAATCCCAACAGTCAAAATCCTGAGGAGGAATGATGTTGGTTTTCAGATCAGTCCCAGCTACATAGTGAATTCCAGACCACCCTGGGGGTATATTGTAAGACTCTGTCATAAAAGAAAACAAAAATAAACAAATAAATAAATAGATAAACAAACAAAGAAACAAGCAAAAATTTTAAAGGATTCCAGGGTAATATGCTAGAGAAAAGTTTTGAGAATCAAGAAAAATGAGATAAGACATCTAAAACGCACAGAGAAATAGAAAGATAAAGTGGAGAAAGGTAAAAAAGAACCCACAGAACCACAGCCCCAGTGGCAAACCGTTGGATAAGCTAAGCAACCCTGAGGACAACAGAAGGGCAGTTCTCATAGGAGAGAGCCATAGTTCTCCTAAGCTTTAAACTCAATGTGGTGATTTGGTTTGACTGGAGGAAAACAAAGTTGCATTATTCCCCCATTATTCAGAGTGCTACCACCAGGCACCATCAGGAAAGGGGCCTGTTATTTGAAATTGGGCTGCTTGGGGATCCTGTAAATAAGGAAAAATCATAATTCAAGGAATATGGAGATTCCTTACCACAGTGGGCTGGTAACACCTTCTTATCTCCCTCCCCTTTCAACTCCTAGCATACACCTGATGGATTGCTCAGCCTCCAAAGAGACCTTCTATGATGTGAGGGTGGTTGCACAGCCTGACTGACAGTCTATGGATTGCTGGATTTCAACAGGCTCCTCTCTACTACAAGGTAAGGAGTATCTCAGACCCTGAGACTGACAGACAGGTTGCAGGTTTCTCTCCAGTCACCTCCACCTCCCACCCCACCCCCACCCTGGCAGTGAAGAATTGAGTAATCTACATACAACTCAAACCCACTCATGAATTAGTGGGACATTTAAGACATACTCTATCCTTAGGTTCACAAACTGGGAAGCCTACAGATTAATGGGAACCTCTCTGGCCCAACTTACTAGGGCCAACAGCAACTCTTGGCATGAAAAGAAGCTAAGTGCATGAAATGAAAGTTGCTCTGCTGCTAACAGTATACTGTTAAAGAACCATGTAACTCAAAGGAACTACAATAAGCATCAGATATGACCCCCTGCCCTCCCACAGCAGGTCTGGCATGTTCCAGGGCAGGTATTTGTGGCCCTGGAAGGCAGCTCTGCCAACACTTGAGACTGATGTACTTTTTATTTTAATATTTTCAATATATTTAAGGTTGCTTTTGCTTTATTTAAAAATTATTTCTGTTCTATATTTCATTCTTCATCTGACTCTTATCTGCTATTATTTGTGTATTTTTATTTATTTCACAGTCATGGTGTAGCACTTGTTCTCTTCTAACTTCTCACATTCTTTTCTTTATGGATATCTTTCCTTGTAGTTGAAGAACTGCTTCACACAAAAGAGAAAAAAAAGTATGCAGACATAGGAGCTCTGGAATAAATAAATCTCACCAAAAGACAGACTGAATAAACAGTGTGTGACAGAAAAGATATAGGAACTATTAACAGAGTAAATAAGAAAACTCCTAAAATGAAGGAGGAAGCATTAGTATACACATAATCATGAAAATATGGTCTCAGTAGTCCAACCAAAAGATGCAGACAGACTGAATGGATTAAAATCACGTTGTCTGCAAAGATGCACATGGATATAAAGAAAAAGAGGAAAGCACAATGGGTAAGGGAGCAAGCAGTAACCGCATTTATGCCCAACAAAGCAAATTCCAAGGCAGTTTTAGTCAGATGGGATTAAGAAGGCCAACACATATTAATAAAGAAAACGATCCATTGAGAACATGTAATGATAATGAGTATATACGCACCTGATTTGTGAAACAAATTCTACTAGACATAATGGTACATACATATCCAGATATGACACTAGGTCACTTTAATACCTGAGTTTCATCAATGGAGACATGATCTAGACAAAACACAAACAAAAGCAAAGGACAATAAAAACCTTATAAACCAAACCTTATAAACACATCTTATATCAAGCGGACCCCAAAAGCATATACAGAATATCCCCTTGACAGCTGAGGACCACACACTTTTCTCAGCAGCCCATGAGACTTTCTCCAACATAGATCACACTTAGGTTATAAATCAGGTCTTAACAAATTAAAAAAACATAAAAATAGTCTCTTCTATCATATCAGATTATAAATAAATAAAACAAGAAAATATCAAGAGAGACTATAAACAAAAATAATTTCAGATTTAAAAATACATTTCTGAGTTATTAATTCATATAGTATTGAAGAAATTAAAACTTTTCTAAAATGAGAAAAGAAAGGAATCCCAGTACACCAGAAACTTTGGGATACAGCAAAAACAATTAGTTTTGAAAAGCTATGAGTGTCTATATTGAATATTTCAACTTAAGTACGTGTCTCAAGGTCTTAGAAAAACAAAAGAAAGCCAAATCCAAAATTAGAAGACAGAATGAAATAATAAAGAGTGGAGTGGAAATGATTAAAACAAAGACTAAAAGAGCAACAAAAAGCACTCGTTGGTCAATGAAACAAAGAGTTGCTTTGAAAAGACAAACAACATTGACATACGCTGAGGCAGAAAAATGAAAAGGTTTGGATTAAGAGATGCTAGGTAGACTGGGAGACATTGCAGCAGACGCCACTAAAATGCACACAAATACAGAGTTACAAATCACACGATCAGCTCATTAGATGCTGAAAAGGGATTTGACCAAAATTCAACATTTCTTCATGAACAAAATTTCCTGGCTAAACTAGCAACAGAAGGATCATAGCTCAGCATAATGAAAGCTGTGGACTAGAGCTCAACAGACCACATTACATTTGAACATATTCTTTGTTAGTTTTCCTGGTGAGTTGTAAACAAATGTCTATTCATCCCAAACGGGATATCAACAACACATGAAAGCAACAATGACACCCAAGTCTAGCTTGGCGAAGGAATGAGTTTACTGGGCATGGGTGATGGATTCCCTGCAGTAGCATAAGAGTACCAAAATAGCTAGCTATACCATCTCAAGGTCCTGAGACCTCATGCATGACTGCCGCAAGAAAAGTGGATCATGGGGTCGGTCCCACCTTCAGTTAATCTTCTACCTATTTGTTTTTAAATGCTCCCAGATCTGTACAGCTCTGGGGTAGGGAAAAAGAAGTTTGTGGGATCTCGGGTGAGGGTCTATTGACCCTTTCTCCTCACCCATTAGGATGTATTAACAGTCCCATTGCCGTTAGCACAACCCTAACCATCACTGTATGTTCTGCTTATTTCATTATCACAACTATGAAACCAAAATTATCTTGTCCAGGATCACTGCTTCTCCATGATGGCAGATGGGAAGAGGCAAAAACTACACTGCAACGATGGGGAAAACTGGAAGCGTTTCCTGAAATCGCATGTGTTCCATTTCACTGTCCATGTACAGTTAAGAGGAACAAAAAGAAGCAGAATTGTGTGGAAAACATAGTTTGCTAAGGAAAGAAGTGTGGATCCAGTTAAAATGAAGACAACTTCGGATATCAGTCACAACTGTTAGAAATTGGTAAGGGGAATCCTCAGACTGTGCAGGGACAATAGGAAAAGTGACTTGAGGGCAACCCCTTGTCTATCTAGCTCAAGGGTATCTGTAGAAGAGTATCTGAAAAGAGTGTCCTGGGTAATCTTTTTAGGGACCTGTTGTGAGTTCACCAGAATTTGTGTTTCTGAGGCTTTATGGCTTCCAACAATTCAAAAAACTTGTCAGCCATTGTCTCTGGGTTTTCTCCATTGTCTTTCTCATCTCCTTGTGGAACTGAAATTAAACTTAAATCAGATATCTTGGTTTTCTTTTGTATCTTTTAATCCCTTGCATATGTTCCATCCATCACGCTATTTCAGTGTAGGGCAGTGGCATTGATGGCAGTCTTTATGATTACAGCAAAGTGCCTTTGAGTCAGCATCCTGTGGCCTTTGTTTTCTGTCATAGCTCTATGAGGAAACTGAAACCAAGATCTCTTAGTTTACAAGTTTTAGAGGGATCCTCTAGATCTCTGTCTTTGGCTATCTAAAAATTAGCGTGGCTGCATATTTTATTGCTTATTCATTGGTGCTTTTTAAGCATCATCATATACCATTTATAGGCAGTAGGAAGGTCTGTGTAGCTATTTATCACATCATAGAATTGTTGAACATTAAACTGATGATGATATGCATTTAAGTTACTACATACCAGCTATGCATTCATTAATAAATGCTACTGTTATATTTTATTTTTATTAAATATCTACATTTACACAGTGTGTTTTGATCCAGTTCAACCCCATGCCTTTCTTTTTAACTTCTCCCTTATCCCTCTCCATTTTTCATTCCCAACTCTCTCTCTCTCATTTAGTACCCACTGAGTGCTTTTTGTATTTTCTGCATATGATGTGTAAATATCAGTAGAACCATCTGCTGGGTGTAGGTATCTTCCAAGGCCCTAATTCAGGAAGAAACGTAACTATCTGTCTTCCAGAAGCTGACAGCTGCCAATAGCTCCTCAGATAAGGGTGGGTCTTCAGGAGCCTTTTCCCATCCATATAAGGATTGTGGTTGGGGTGGTATTGCGCAGGTCTTAGGCATGCAACCCCTGCTATTGTAAGTTCATGTGTGTAGTTGCATTGTCATGTCTGTTTTCACTATCAACGACCACTCCTTCTGATTCTTAGAATCTTTCTGCCTCATCCTTCACAATTACTCTAGAGTATTGTGGAAATGGGATGCCATATAGAAATCCCATTTAAAGATGAATGCTTCATGGTCTCCTGTTCTTTGAACATTAATTTGTGTTATTTGTCTCTACGTTAATCTCAGCCTACTGAGAAAAGGAGCGTCTCTAGTGAAGGTTAAGACTTAAACTAATCTATGATTATAAAAACAAAAATTTAGAGGGGAAGTTTGTTACTGTGTCCAGTTAGCAGAATAAAAGCATCAAGTTCTCCCCAGAGCCTAACTATTGCTATATTTTCTCCTCCTAGCCTGACTAGATTGTTTCTCTTCCTAATTAAAATGTTATACATGGGGAAAAGATGGAAGCTTAATAATTGATATGGAAATGATTCTTTGCCATTTTTGCTATTAATAGAATTCCAAGGCAAGTCCTGAATTCTAGTAATTTGAACCAGAAAAAAAAAAAGGCATAGTCATGCATGTGTTCCAAGGCTTTCTAATAATAAGACAGAAAAAAAGAGAAACAATTCCTTTTTAAAGTTTGAAAACAATAAACTAGATCATGCAAAACACAATGAACTGTTGAAAAAGAAAACAAGCGATAGAAAGAAAAATTTATACAGCAAAGTTTGCCAGGCAAAGAAGAAAAAACAATTTACAAGTCATAAATATAAGTAGGTTAATACAAAATAAAACTTTCCCATGGCAGTGTAGCTGCATCTAATCAAACTGCAGTGTTTGATGAATGCTCCTGCTTCTGTGTGCAAGGGTAGGGAAGATGAAATAATGCCAATTTCAGAAATTCTAAACCAGACAGGGTCACTGGAAGGATACCACCCATCAAAGTCACCTTGACTCTCAGTCACAGAAGTAATTATGAACATGCCTAAATGCCAAAGTCTCTTAGCTATCATCTCTTGCCAAGTTTATACTGACAGAAATAATTAGAGCAAAAAAGACACTCTCCACATTTATCACATTGCTAAAATACCAAACAGATGATGGTTTTTAAACTGTCAGGGTAATGGCAACAATTAGCACTTCTCAAGGGATGGTGTCAGTAAGGGATCCAAAGTGTTACTTAGGACTGTTGCCCCCTTTCCATTTGTGAAGATACCATTCAGAAGAACGTGGGAGGTGCTGTCTATAGAACAGATTCCACAGTGAAGGAGACTTTGCAAACACCGAACTGGATCTAGAGGAGCTTCACCAACGAAAAGGAAGGACCAGGATTTCCTGTTCAATGAAGAGCAGCTACAGAGCCAACAGTTGGTGGTTAGACTGGACACTGATGTTAGAATCAGCAAGGAAAAAAATGCTAATCACGCACAATCAAATCACATTTGTCAGAGCAGATACAAGCACTGTTTTTTCTGATTGCTTAATCTGCCTCTGGCATCAGGTATTAAATGCACTGATCAATGAAGCACTTAAATCATAAAACATAAAGACTCATAATTACTCAGCATAATAAATCCAACAGGAATTCTTGTGGAGACCATGCAAGACCAAGCAACTTGAAGGGGAAGAGTGGAAAACTAAACATTTAAAGCATTCTTTTTTTTTTAATTTCACATATAATATAAGTTGAAAGCAAGGCCAGACATCCAAAAACATTCTTCAAGCATAAATTCCAACCCACACTAAGTCTTTGGCTCTTTGCTCAGTACCACGACATGCTAAGTCAACTGTATTACAAAGCCATTCAATTTAGGGAGTCAAATAGAAGTTGAGTACCTATTGTTTGCCAGAAAGACTCAAGAAAACAAAGAGATAAATTACACATTATCCTCAGCAGTATAGCAAGCATTCTTTACAGAGAGGCCTTAAAACTCCAGAGAATATTCTCATTCACTTATGTTTAATATTTGTTTGGTGTTTGTGTAGCAGCAGAAATTGCATACAAGACAGAGGCTCCACAGAAACTACTGAACAAGTTATTTGGTTTGCGTCTTCCTTTTTTATTGCTTTCTTATCAAATAGTGCAAACTGTGTGCTTCTCCTCCAAATTCCATGAGTCTCTTCATCTCCATGCCAACAAAAGTACCTCAAATCTTTGACCTCTCTTCCTGTTAGTGGCCAAAACAAACAAACAAACAAACTCTGTCTTCAACATTTTTGTGAGTAGATTGGGGCTGCCCTGATAAGCTATGATCAGCTCCTTACTTAAATAAAGGCTGACATTGGCAACTTCATAACTGCGAAGTAATTACAAACTGTCATGGATCATGTACAGAAGATATTCAACAGCAGTAGTATCGGGGTGGGGAACTATTTGATTAGAAGTAACATAAAACTGCCATGAGTAATTTAAGCCAAAAGCAAATAAAAATGGAATTTATGGGAATGAGGTTGCCATCATCACAGATGGAGGCTTGCCTGAATACACAACACCAGGTCTTAATCGCTGTCTTCAACTCCCCAGCAATATTCATACTGCGTGTGGTCTCATTATCTCCTACTGCAGACTAATGCCCTTCAACTCCAATTTTTAATATTTTTATATAAGCAACCCACAAAAAAGAAGTTTTTATTTCAATGTCTAGTGAGAGGCCTCTGTCTGAACTCTGAAATGATGTAGAGTACACTAATGACAGAGAAGTAGATCATGTTCACTCATCCCAATGTCATAGCTCACTCTTGATCCTGAGGCCCACAAGGTTCTGCAGAGAATTCTAGGTCTTCATGTCTTATCCTCACCTCCTCACATTTTTTTAAGAAGATACTCTCATGTCTATCCCACTCCAGAGCATTACATTAGGGAGTAACTCATTCAGAAATGCAAAGAAGAAAAAAAAAGAAAAAGAAAAAAGAAATTAAACCATTTCTCACCAATTACAAAAAGAAACTCAAAATAGATTGAAGACACCTTGACATGTAAGACTTATAGCGATGGAATTACTGGGAGAAAGCGAAGGGGAAATACCGTGGGACATCAGGAGAGAAAAGAGCAACAAGACCTCAAAACACAGGAAAAAACTCAAAAGCAGACAAGAAGATTATGTCAAAGTAAATGTGAGAGTTGGGTAACACATATTGGACTCCTCTTCCTCTTCCTCATCTTCTTCTTTCTCTTCTTCTGGGAAAGAAGTCACAAAAGTGAGGAGATGGATCTGGGAGGGCCTAGAAGTGAATGTGATTGGAGTTCATACTAAAGTCCCAAATAAAAGTATATAAAAAAATCAAAAGAAGACACTAAGGGCTGAGGCTCCAATTTACTTGGTAGAGTGCTTGCCTAGCATGCAGGAAAGGAGCTCTGGATCTAATGATTTTTTTCTTTTTTTTAATTTTAATTTCTTATATTAATTACATTTTATTCACTTTGTATCCAGCTGTAGCCCTCACCCTCTCCCAATCCTACCCTACCCTCCCTCTCTCATCTCCTCCCATGACCCTCTCTAAGTCCACTAATAGGGGAAGTCCTCCTCCCCTTCCATCTCATCCTAGCTTACTGAGTCTCATCAGTACTGGCTGCATTATCTCCCTCTTTGGCCTGGTAAGGTGATCAAAGACCCAGCCACTGAGTTCATGTCAGAGACAGTCCCTGTTCCCCTTACTAGGGTACCCACTTGGATACTGAGCTGCCTTGGGCTACATCTGAGCCCAAGGGGTTCTAAGTTATATTCATGAATGGTCCTTGGTTGGAGTATCAGTCTCAGAAAAGACCCCTGTGCACAGATCTCTTGGTTCTGTTGCTCTACGTGTGGAGCTCCCATCCCTCCTAGATCTTTTTATCTCCCCCGTCTTTCATAAGATTCCCTGCACTCTGCCCAAAGTTTGACTATGGGCCTCAACATCTGCTTTGATTCCCTGTTGGGTAGAGTCTTTCAGAGGCCCTCTGTGGTAGGCTCTTGTCCTGTTTCCTTTTTTCTCTCTCTTCTGATGTCCTTCCAGTTTGCCTTTCTGAGAGAGGATTGATCATCTTATGCAGGGTCCTCCTTCTTGCTTAGCTTCTTTAGGTGTACAAATTTTAGTATCTTTATCCTATATTATATGTCTAATATCCACTTATAAGGGAGTATAAACCATGTATGTCTTTCTGCTTCTGAGATACCTCATTGGGGATGATCTTTTTCACTTCTTACCATTTGCCTGCAAATTTCATGATTTCCTTGCATTTAAGTGTTGAGTAGTATTCCATTGTGTAAATGTGGATCTGATTCTTAATACTGCATAAATCTGATCTATAAGTACCATGTGCTAACTGATTACACCACTAGAGTATTGTTCACAAAGAAGCCAAAATCATACAATGGAAAAAAAAAACAGCATCTTCAACAAATGGTGATTGTCTAACTGGATGTCTACATGTAGAAAATGTGAATAGATCCATATTCATCACCCTGCACAAAACTAAACTTCAAGTAGATCAAAGATCTCAACATAAAACCAGACACACTAAATGTGTTAGAAGAAAAAGTGGGGAAGAGCCTTGAACTCATTGGCACAGGAGACAACTTCCTGAACAGAACACCAATAGGGCAGGCTCTAAGATCAACAATCAATAAATGGGACCTCATGAAACTGAAAAGCTTCTGTAAAGCACAGGACACTGTCATCAGAACAAAACAACAGCCTACAGACTAGGAAAGGATCTTCACCCACCCTATATATGACAGAGGGATAATATCCAGAATGTATGAAGAATTCAAGAAGTTAACACCAACAAACCAAGTAATCCAATTTAAAAATGGGGTACAAAGTTAAACAGAGAATTCTCAATAGAGGAATATGGAATGGCAGAGAAAACTTAAAGAAATGCTCAATGTCTTTAGTCATCAGGGAAATGCAAATTAAAATGACTGAGATTTTACCTTTCACCTATCAGAATGGCTAAGATCAAAAACTCAAGTGACAATACATACTGGAGAGGATGTGGAGAAAGGGGAACCCTCCTCCACCGCTGGTGGTGGGAATATAAACTTGTACAATCACTTTGGAAATCAAGCTGGCGCTTTCTCAGACAATTAGGAATAGTGATTCCTTAAGATGCAGCTATACCACTCCTAGGCATATATCCAAAAGATGCTCAAGTACACAACAAGGACATTTGCTCAACCATGTTCGTAGCAGCTTTATTCATATTAGCCAGAACCTGGAAACAACCCAGACATCCCTCAAATAAGGAATGGATACAGAAATTATGGTACATTTACACAACGGAATACTATGCAGCAATTAAAAAGAAGGAAATCATGAAATTTACAGGCAAATGGTGAGAAGTAAAAAAGAACATCCTGAGTGAGGTATCCCAGAAGCAGAAGACATGTATAGTGTATACTCACATATAAGTGGATATTAGACATATAATATAGGATAACATACTAAAATCTGTACCCCTAAAGAAGCTAAGCAAGAAGGAGGTCTCAGGGTAAGATGATCAATCCTCACTCAGAAGGGCAAAGAGGACAGACATTGGAAGAGGGAGAAAACAGGAAACAGAACAAGAGCCTACCACAGAGGGCCTCTGAAAGACTCTACCCAGCAGGGTATCTAAGCAGATGCTGAGACTCTTAACCAAACTTTGAGCAGGGTCCAGGAAATCCTGTGAAAGAAGGGAGAGATGAAAGATCTGGAGGGACAGGAGTTCCACAAGGAGAGCAACCAAGATATCTGTGCACAGGGGTCTTTTCTGAGACTGATACTCCAACCAAGGACCATTCATGAATATAACCTAGAACCCCTGCTCAGATGTAGCCCAAGGCAGCTCAGCATCCAAGTGGGTACCATAGTAAGGGGAACAGGGACTGTCTCTGACATGAACTCAGTGGTTAGCTCTTTGATCACCTCCCCCTGAGAGGAGAAAGAAAATACAGCCAGTCCTCATGAGACCTGATAGGCTAGGGTCAGATGGAAGGGGAGGAGGACCTCCCCTATCAGTA
>CM053753.1:73898922-73937778 GCA_028658305.1 Pachyuromys duprasi | reverse complement strand
AAAAAAAGATTGTATTGATGAAGAATGAGTCACAAATTTGTGACTTTTTAGAGGAAATACAAGCATGAGTTCAATAAGCTAGAGATAGTGACAAGTATTGATTTCATCACCTATGGATTTTGACAGAAGAGTAGAAAGCAATGACTAACACCCAGAAGGAGAGCCAAATGAAGTTGGCTACCTTATGAAGAATAGCAACATTGGTGAAGGGATGCAATCAGGTCTCTCAGAAAAAAGCCACAGGATACACCTCTGTTCTTCCAATCTTTTCCCGTTAGGTCTTTCCTTTGACCAAACTCAAAACCAATCTGAAGACTTTAAATTCCTGTCTGAATCTTCCATATAGATTAGCCTTTCACCACAATAATTTCAGTGGCTTCTTACAGAAAACCAATGATAACTAAGTCACTTGTGGTATTTGCCAGGTGTATTTCATTTCTCTAATACCTGTACCACCATAGATGGAAGATATTTTACTTCTGACTTGCAGACATGTAATGAGGCTCACAGACCTTCAATACCATAGCAAATGTGGTGGCATGGCTAGTGGGTATCCTGGATTAAAACTCCATTCTCTCTGCAACCAAGCGTGATCCTTTTATGCTCTGTTGAATGTACAATGCTAGTTACTGTCTTTAGTACATAATGGGATTCGATGAATTGCTTTTCTAAATGTGGTACTCCTCTGTTAGGAAACTTCAGCTTGAATACAACTTTCTTTCCTTCATTTGCTATCTGACCCATTATGTCATACTTTGCTATCTCGGGAAGCTGAAACTATCTGAATATTATCTTCATTTTTGGTTAATATTTAAATTTTTTTACTTATTCATTGTTCATTACAATTTATTCACTTTGTATCCCAGCTGTGGCCCCCTCCCTCATTTCCTCCCAATCCCATCCACCCTCCCTCTTCTCTCCAAGTCCACTGATACAGGAGGTCCTCCCCTCCTATTACCTGACCCTAGACTATCAGTTCTCATCAGAACTGGCTGCATAGTCTTCCTCTGTTGCCATGCAAGGCTGCGCCAACCAGGGGAAGGTGATCAAAGGGCTGGCCACTGAGTTCATGCCAGAGATAGCCCCTGCTCCCCTTACTAGGGAACCCACTTGGAAACTGAGCAGGCTATGGGCTACCCCTGAAGTGGGGGTTTAGCTCCTCTTCATTCATGGTCCTTGGTTGGAGCATCCGTCTCTGCAGGGCCCTCTAGGTCCAGGTTTTTTGACTCTGTTGTTCTACTTATGGAGCTCCTCTCTTCTCCAGGTCTTTCTGTCTTCCCCTTCTTCCATATTGCCTTTTCCCCTAAAACTTCCTTGCAAATTCAAGCCTGTGCTGATGTCTGCTTTCTGGCTGACTCCATCAACAGAGACCAAAGCAACCTCACTGAAGTTATTGTCTTAAATATACCATTATTGACAGCTATTCAGCATTTGCAATGATGAGTTACTACAGGAGATAGAGCGTCGAAATATGCATGATAGAATCACTTGCAATCTAGTCACACATTTTTATATGAATAAACACAGGCTGTGTACCTAATCTATCAGAAAGAGAGACCTCCCTGAAAGGTCACACCATTTTTTTGTGTTTTATCTGTGGGAATTCCAGGCATGTTTCCTGGCAGAGTGTGTGTGTGTGTGTGCACTCGCACACACATGTATGTTTTCAAACTTAGTTCTAAATCCAATATCAAACTGTGGTTTTTTGAATTCTAAGTAGAAATGGCTTGGCAAGAAGAAAAAAATGAACCAGCTGTCTTTGTCCAACAGTTTAAAATATGTATTTTCCAAGCATCCCATTCTTTCCACTGATTTTTTTCTCCAACAGAGACCCTTCTTTCCCACAAAATATGTTTGCACTCAGGAAGTCCCACTTGCCTCGGAAGCAGATGAAGACGGTAGCACAAATATTAGTCTCCAGAGCATTCTTTTAATTTGTGTAATAAGCTACTGTGTCTATCCCCCCCCCCACACACACACACACTTGAAAGCAACAACACTTTTCTTGAAGTTTTTGCATGTAGATACTTAACCAGGTTTCTTTATTATTATTTCTATTTATTCATTTTACATCCTGGTCATGGCCCCTCCCTCTTCTCCTGCCTGTCCCACTCTCCCTCCCTGTTTCTCCATTCCCCCTCTGCTATACCTCAGAGAAGGTATACTCACACCCCTATGCACCCACCCCAGCAAATCGAGTTGCATCAGGATTGAGCACATCCTCGTACCCTGTGGCCTGTTGAGGTAGCCCTGCCAGGGGAAAGTGATGGAAAAGCAAGCAGAAGAGTCCATGTTTGAGTCAGCCCTCATTCCCCTTACTAGGAAACCTATATTAAGTCTGAGCTGCCCATTGGCTATGTCCATGTAGGCAGCTTAGATTTAATCCATACATGGTCTTTGGTTGGGGCTTCAGTCTCCACAGGCTCCCCTGGGCCCTTGTTAGTTGGCTCTATTGATGTTCTTGTGGGGTTCCTATCCCCTGTGGGTTCTTCTATCCTTCCCCACATTCTTCCACAAGACTCCCTGTGCTCCACCCAATGATTGGTTGTGGGTCTCCGCATCTGTTTCATCAGCTGCTGGGTGGAGCCACGCAGAGGACAGCTGTTCTAGGCTCCCATCTGTAAGCATCGCAGAGCATTGTTAATCATGTCAGGGGTCGGCTCTTTCCCATGGGATGAGTCTCAGGTTGGGTCAGGCATTGGTTGCACATTCCCTCAATCTCTGCTCTATTTTTGTCCTTGAACATCTTATAGGCAGGATAAATTTTGGGTCGAAGTCTTTGAGGGTCAGTTGGTGTTCCCTTTTCTTCATTAGGAGTATGTCTACTTAGAGGGTGGCCTCTTCTGTCTCTATGATCCCTGTTATTAGGATTCTCAGCTTAGGATCACCCTCATATCTTCCCAGGAGGCTTCCCTGTCATAGATATACAACTTTTGACCAGCTTTCTTTTAATGCACTCACAGTGAATTCTGGTGTCTGCTTAAGATACAGGGCAAAGAGAGGGAGATGGAAGGAGACTATCATTCTCAGTCTATTTGCTGTCAGTTCTGAAATAGAACTTGTTCGAGCTATCCAAAAACAGAAGACAATTCCAATTCTCTTCCATTTCCTTACTTTACAGCACTTATGAACTTTTTATTTATTAAAGTGTCTTGAAATACAAAACAACCACTTTCTACATATGCATGAAGTCTATAATGATTGTTATTTCCTTTGAGCAAGAATGAAGAGGATTGAAACAGGATATTTTAATGGCTTCTAATTATGCAATTAGTTTGCTAGGTAGTTGGAAGAATTTCTCACCTTTAGTGTGTACTGAAAAAAAATAATAACTTATCAAACTATTATCTGAGGAGCCTCAAAATCTTTAAGATGTCTTTCTAGTTGGCAGGGTGCCCCTGGCTTATTCTGAAAACTGTCTATAAATTTAAACAAGAGGTTAATGGAGAAAGTCTGCTTTTCTCGGGGTTTCTAAATTACGTGGCCAGATGTCTTTACTTATTACTCTTTTGGCATCTAACAAATTCTAAGAATCCCAGCATGAATTCTGACAAGGACCCAAACATCAGTTTTAAGCCATAGCTCCTCACTATTCCCAGGGAGCTATCTTACCCTTACCGTACAAGAGGCCACCATCAGTTTCTTGGAAAAGGCTTTCTCAGAAGATCACGTAGAAAGACATGCAGGCATTCACCGAGGGTTGTAATCCTCTCTTCCTTGTGACTCAGACACCTCAAATAATTAACTGCATTTGAAAACATTTGATGATGGGAAATAGAAAACAAGAAAATATCCTTACCATCTGTGCCAGCGTAAGGAGACTGAAGTAGCTGTCTCTGGTCATTTTCAATGTTAAGATCAAGTCCAGGGCCTTAAGTGTTCTAGACAACCAGTCTTTGCTCCACTGTAGCTCCAGATCTTGGTCCATTTTTTAAAGTTCAGAAAGACTCAAGGAAAACTAATCTTTTCTCAGAAAGCCTTGTCTTCTTACCTATAGTTTATAAAATGGCACACTCTTAACAGACCATCCCAATCTATTTCAAATGCATTGTTCTTATCTTCTTTTTAATGCTTAACATTCTTATTAGAATTTTTTTTCTTTTCCCTAAAGAAAAGTGGACAGCAGCTTTAGCTCAGTGAAAAGCCAGTAACAGGTAATGAAAATCTGATACTCTAGGTAAATAATCAATAACCCTCACTTTAAGGCACGTTTTAAATGTTTAGATAATGGACTGTTGCCTTATTATAAGAGAAAGACATAAAAAATTTGTAGATATACCCTGTAAAATGTACCCATGGACATGTAAGCTGAACAGTGTTTGCCCTTCAGTTTCCAGAACCAATGCTATCAGTGTAACAACAGAACTGTGAACTGTTTGCTTCTTCTTTGAGGACATCAGAGTCTTTAAGATGAAACAAGTCTTTGTCTTCCATAGCTTCCACTCCTACATTAAGTCTTGCTAGAAATTCCCCTTTCAGCTTGGGTCACAAAGTCATTTCTGTGGCAGATAGCTGCAAGGAAAACATTAGTTGGCAAGGATGGGCAAAAAGACGTCTCTATGGATAGCTGAGCTCTGATAGGCATTCCCCTGCACTGCATGAATGCGCTTCAAGGCGGTTAAATTGGAACTGTTATACACAGTCGTGGTTTTTTTCTTTTTTGTTTTTGTTTTGTTTTGTTTGTTTTTGTTTTTTTTTTGAGACAGGGTTTCTCTGTGTAGCCTCAGCTGTCCTGCACTCGTTTTGTAGACCTGGCTGGCCTTGAACTCACAGAGATCCATCTGCCTCTGCCTCCCTGAATACTGGGATTACAGGCATGCACCATTGTGCCTGGCTAGACACAACCATGTTTTTAAACGGGGTGCTTAAACAATTCAAAAATTATGTAGCACTGATCAGATTTTAAGGGGCCATCTTAGAAGGAATTCTTAGTGCACACATAATACCAGTCAGATTCCCTGTTTTGTTTCCTGATCCTCACACTTGGAAAAAAGTGACAGACGACAAGGAAGGGGCTTAAAGGAAATTTGCCATTTCAACTGCTTTTCTCATTATTTTGTGCAACAAACTGTAGTTCTTGGTAAAGATAAAAATACGCTAGGGCTATTTTCACCTGAGAAGAATTGTGTTCTGCAACTTAAATCGATCATACGCTTTTCTGAGCACATCTGGTATTTTAACAGCTTGGATGGTGAAGGATTTTTCACTCCCTCAAACAAAAACATAAGTGGCCACATCAGTAATCACCATTAAAGAGAATTTTCAGCATCTGAATAGCTCAGAAATTAAAGAAGCCCCAGAGCACTTCAGCCTGATATTAATCACAGACCAACAAAGACGTAGTTTCTACCGTTTATAGATTCATTCCATGCTTCATTTTACCTATGTTCTCCAGAGGCTGAGCACTGTACTTAGAGTCCCTTGAACTGCTCCAGAGCCCCAATTACTGCTTACACTTTATAACATTGAGCAAGTTTCTTCGTCTCTCCATGTCTGCATTCTCCCACCTATAAAATAGGAATATTTTTATTCACCTAACTTAGACAAAAGGGGTTTTGTGAGGCTCAAAAGAGGAAATGGGTAGGAAATCATTTAATAAATTATAAATTGCTATTTAAGTGGTTATGTTGGATGAATTAGCTGTCAGTGGGGTTCCTTTGATGGTCTTTGCCCGAGTTCCACTCACCACACTAATAGTTGGTGGTCCTGCTCTAACCATCATCCTGTCCTGAGGCAGACCTCTCCTTGCCACAGTTCTCTACTGGGTAGAGTGGGAAAAAACTGACACCAAATCAAATCTGCCTGGTTCCCGACAAATCTCCTGGTAGTTAACATTCCTGAGTTGTTTTCAATGATAAAAATAAAAATAAAAATCACCACGTGAGTTGTTATAAAATGCCTCCGTTTGGATCCTTAAAGTATAAGGAATTATCTGTTTCATGTATCTTCTTACATTGGTTTTGGAGAGCCCAAATCTAATGATATGACAAAGGTTTATGCATTTCATAAGAATGGACATAAATATTAATGCTCTCTGCTCGAGTTCTCGAAAGATGTGTGAGATGTTTGCTCCTTGGGTTTCAGTAAAGATATTTTACTCTTTCTACTAAATCATTTCAAATTCTGTTCTATGCCAGTGGTATACATTATATGTCCTGCCACTCAATAGCTAGACAGCAGTGGCACACTTCCAGGTTCTCATTTTTACATAAACGGCTTTAAAACAAGTTCTCTATATTACACTCGAATCTCATCCTGGCCCAGCAAAATATACATGATTCAATATAATACAAATAATATTATGTTGAGAAAAAGTTACCAAGGAGTCAAAACGGTGTTACAAAGACTTACTATAAAATCCATATGCTCATTCTGAAAATATTCCAAATAAGCACTAGAAACTGACTGACAGTATAATGTGGTACTGAAAAGGTCAGATCAAGCAGCAGGGGGGGGGGGGGAGGGCTCATGTGCAAGAGACACAGCTGACAGATGTCATGACCCCAGCAGAGAAGTCTGTACAGCAGAAGGCCTGGGTTTCTAGCTTCAAATGTAATGTACCGCTGTCTGTGTCAGAGAGAAATGCTTTGCTAGAGTCTTCAAGAAAGAGAATTTGTGTACTGTGTTCACCTCAATCAACGGAAATTTCAGCTAAAAAAATACCTTCCTTAGAATCAATATATGTGAGTACTGAGATTTTTAAATGTGCAAATACGCCAATACGCTCTGTGTTTGTATGGCCTAATTTGGCTTTTCCAGTGAGATTTCTCTGTGCATGAAAACTTGAGTCCATTTTGCATTGTTTGCTTCTGGCCTATGTAATAGAAATGGTTCAGGCAAGCTTATTGGCTTATGTTTTCCCTTGGCACCTTTGCAGGGCAATGCTTTTAAATAGATTTTGTTCTATTAACTGTAACGTAAAATGTTCATTACTTTACAGGGGATATGAAGGAATTGGCAAGAGCTTACAAATGTTTAAATGTATAACTTACCATAACTCTGTCCGTATACTCTGCCACATCCCCACGTGCTAGATGGAAAAGTTGAGGAAGAGAGGGGAGAACACTTTGATTCAGAATTTTCTGTGAGTGAATCCAGCAATAAAACCCATGTTCCCAGATTCCTTTTCTTATAATCATTTGCTGGAGCTGCCTTAAAAGAGGTTGCTCTGGGTATGATCGGCTCTGACAAACAACTAACTGATTTTTAAAACAAGAAATTGGTCACTGGAACTTTTTCTTATTGTCCTGCATGAAATCAAAAGCCAAGAGAACTAAATAGCCTCAGATTGGGTTGTGTGACAATTCTGACAGTAAAACTCTGAAACACAAACATCCAATTGTTCAACAGAAATATATATATATATATATATATATATATATATATATATATATATATATATATATATATATATATATATAAAGAGGCATGTCTCTCAATCCAATTTAAACAAAAATAAACAATAATAGATCAGTGGAATGCCTCCAGGCTGGCCTAGAGGAAGCAAATGACTACATTGTGATGTACAGTGATAGCACTGAAACCTTCATCTCGTAAAGGGGCAAGAAAGCACAGAAAACCTGTCTTTACCAGCTTTTACTTATACTACAAGCAGAGTAGCTGCCTAGTTGATCTGAAGTGGGGCCTATTGCCTCCTGAACAGCATCAGAGAAGCACAGCAGAGAACAATCACACTCCCTTTAAAGGAGCATTAGCAATGAGTTTGTATGGAATCGGACCTTCTATATAAAGGAGAAGCACACCAGAAATCAGAGTCAGAATAAGATTTTCCAGCCTTGCTCAGCCCTAGAGAAAGAAGCTGGAAAACAAGAAAACAATGCAGAGATTGAATGTTGAGGATCCTATCCTTGTGGATAGTCTGAAAAAATGCCTAAATTTAAATTCCCAAGTTACTAATCTTCACAGTAATGCTGGTGACAATGTATGTTCATGAACTGGTAGTTTTTATTCCAAAATTGAGAGGACATTTTTGTCTCAAAAAATTATGTTGAGGAAGTAAACATATAGTTCATTTGATATCATGCTTGCCTCCCATGCCCAAAACCCAGAGTTAGATCCCTAGCACCATAGGCACACAGTGTGATGTGGCCTTCTTGGAACTTCAGCGTTCAGGAAGTAGAGATGGGAGGACCAGAAATGGTCCTACTCGGCTGCATTGTGAGTCCAAGAACATCTAGAGACACATGAGAACCTGTCATATATAATATATATGAGACATATATATCCTTTCAAAAGAATAATTGGGAGACATAAATAGCAGGATCACAGAGATAGTTTTCTGTGTGAGAATAATATCAAGAAATTTTTTTAAAACCTCAAAATTACTAGTCTAGATACCATCCCTTTCTTTCAACAGTGCTTATTACAGCATCATATAATTTTATATTTACCTTGTACTCTATCTCATGACAAGTTCTGAATTTGAGAATTCATTTAAAAATATTTTAAATAGCAGGGCATCTCTTTAATCATCCAGTATCAAACTGGACCATGCACAAGCAAATGTTATAGAGCCCTAAGCAACTAAATCTAACTTGAAGCTCTTCAAAGAAATCATTTGGTCATGTGTGAACTGGGATTCAATATATTCAAACACAACATTCTAGGAGAGGAAATTATTTGTAAAGACTCTATAAGCCTAATTTTTCTGGAAACCACTTCTTAAAATCCCTCAGAAGAAATGAAACTGGGTCCATGGAACAAGTCTAAACTTCAGCATGATAGTTTCAAATAAAAAACAAATCTATTAGCAAGTTCCTAAACACATTGAATTATCTAGCTCTGTTATTGAAAGCATGTTTCAACTCTTTATTATTAAATACAAAAGAAAAGCCAAATTTGACATCATATAACTTGCTTCCTTAAATATTAGGAGTCATATACTAACCTAGAAATTTCTTTATCTCTTGGATTTTCATAATCATTTTTCACTTTTTTGTCCCTTGAGATAATTTTTTCTGAGTTGTAAATGGAAAATGGTGTGTGTGTGTGTGTGTGTGTTTTATCAACTATCAAGAACATAATGGGAGCATAATGCCTCTTTCTGGCATCTTAAGAGGACAAGAATTAGTACGCACAACTGCCTGCAATGAATTTTTACTGTCAACATTATTGTGACATTTCAATGGGAAAAGTTCTACAAATTTTCAGTGGCTATAGTGAATATGACATAAATAATTCCAGACAGCTTTGCTTTGTTCCTGCAGAATGTGCAGAATTTGTGAGTATAAGCCAATATATGAGACCATGCCAGCTCATGGATCTTTCTTTACCCCAAGAAGATTTCATTTGATAGCTGTTCAATTATGACAGCTAAATCCAGATCTTATTCCAGGCAAGGTAAAAAGCAAATAAATACAGTGCCCTGACGCATGAGAATCCATTGTAGCAAATGTGGATTCGTGGGGTATCTGTGTCTTCCAGGCAGCTTTGTACAATCACCTGCCATCCTCCATTATCTTCTACCAAATAAACTATGTGTAAGCAAAATCAAAAGAAGAATTTCTGGATCAGAATAAAAGTATATTTAAGGCCATGGTTTATTTTCCAAAATATTGTTTGAAAAGTTACAGTAGGTTAGGGTTATTGCTCAATAGTCTTGGCATGTGTGAGACCCTAGATTTGACTCCCTGATAATAATAAAAAAGAATTATACTAACTTATAGCTTCACAAATCCAACCTCCATCATACTTTAACATTGCATTCTGGAAACTTCTAAAAAACTTGGTATTTGAAATATGACATTTGTTGCTGGGCTGGGTTGTGAACTGATTTTACTTATTTAGATGATGTCCTGGGCCACAAGTAAGGATGGTCACGGAAATAATGCTCTCTTTCAAAGACTCAAACAGCAAAGGGACTAGCATTTGAAATGTAGAGTGAGCCATGCCCTTGGGCCCAGAGAATTCAAGGAAATCTAATGAATCAAGATTTGTACCGACATTAATGCAGAAACTACAACTTCAAGTCTCAGAATGCACCTAGCTTTATACCTAGGAGCTGCTCTTCATTTATACTACTCCATTATGATGCTCTGAAGTTGATCTACAGCTCAGCCATCCTTCTGGTTATAGGAGCTAAAGCTCTCTTTGTATTTTGTCAACTGAGCACTTTGACTTCCACACTTTTCATTAAACAGTGATTAAATTCCTTGTATTTCTCTGGTACATTTCTAGGAGCTAGTAAAAGCAATATGGCTCTACTGGCTG
Source organism: Pachyuromys duprasi (assembly GCA_028658305.1). NCBI lineage: Eukaryota > Metazoa > Chordata > Mammalia > Rodentia > Muridae > Pachyuromys > Pachyuromys duprasi. The sequence continues at coordinate 73,927,548 of CM053753.1, read as the reverse complement.
GATCATTCCTGTTCATCTAGGCAGGGCTCATATGGGCTCCCAGAGACTGAAGCATGAGCAGGGGGCCTGTATGGGTCTGTCTGCACCAGATCCTCTGCATTCATGTTATGGCAGTTCACTTGCTGGCTTTGTGGGACTCCTTAGAGTGGGAGAAGGTGTCTCTGACTTCTGCTCTTAGGACTCTTTTCCTCCTATTGAGTTGCTTTATCCAGCCTCAATAAGAGGCCTTTCACCTTATCTTGTCATATCTTGTTTGTTTGTTTCTTTGTTTTAATTTGACTATCATCTCTTAAAGGCCTGCTCTTTCCTGAAGAGGAAATGGATCTGGGGAAGAGAGGAAGTGGGGGGGGTAAGCCTCGAGGAGTGGAGGGAGGGGAAACCACAGTAGAGATGTACTGAATGAGAGAAGAACCTATTTTCAATAAAAAAATAATTCCTATTTCTGCAGCAACTCACTGTACATCAGATAGTGCTTGAAATGCACTGGTGTTCCCTCCCAGCTCACTCCCTTTCAAAGGGGCAACCAGAACCCTACCTGCCACCAATACTGGAGTATCTAGCCAGTAGATATTCCACAATTCCATTTCTTAGACAGCTCTAAATGGTATTTACACAGAGTTCTCTGGGAAACAAATTCTAATCTGAAGCAACACTCAGTAGTAAAAACTGAGGACTAGGAAGAGGGAGGAGCTGATCTGAAGGGACCATCTGGAGGAAGTCACATCACCTACCACATGCTTCAGCAATAAATTGAATAGTATTGCCTGCAATGTTGGGAAAATATGGTTGTAAAAAGTTAACATAGGACAGCAAATGTCATATCATTTAGCCATTAGTAAATAAATACATGGAATGGCTAAACAAAGGCTTTGGCTAAGGACCTAATAGCTACACTTACTCATACACAAGATGGGTCTTTTTGGCCCTTCAGACAAGATCCCCGTTGAATCTCTTTCCACCTTTAAGTTGACTTGTTGTATGAGTTACCTTCTGTTACTGTGATGAACACTGACCAAAACCAACTGGAAGAATGAAGATGTTTATTCCACCTTACACTTCCAGGTAACAGTCCACCACTGAGGGAACTTGAGATGAGAACCTGGAGGCCTACCCTGAAAGCCTCTACCTGAAGTAGAGACCATGGGTGAATGCGACTTGATGGCTTATTCTTAAGGGCCCTCTACAACAATGTTTTTGTTTGTTTGTTTTTGTTTAAATCCAGGGCCACCCAACGAGGTAGGGTGGGTGGGCCGGGTGGGTGGGCCCTCCCACATCAATCATTAATCAAGGAAAATGAACCACAGACTTCCTGTGGGCCAGTCTGAAGGAGGCATTTTTCTCACTGGAGGTTCCCTTTCTTCCCAGATAATTCTAGCTTGGATCAAATTGACCAAAAATGAATCAACAGAACTGCCTATAATATTTATCTCTGTGAATCTTTACCTCTTCATCTCTTAAGACACCAGTTTATGCTCACCCCTTAGAGGCCGAGATCCCTACTGATGGTGGAAGGTCATAGTCTTCTAATGGGTATCATTTTAGTTCCCCAAACTCCTTTTGGTTATTGTTTAAACTGGAAAAATCTAGTAAAGGGAATGTATTGAAACTTCTTCAATCCCTGTTCTATTCTTTGTGCTAACTTGATAACTAAAGTATCTTGTTATAGGAAGCATGAATTTCTATGGTTGAATTAATCCTGCCCAGTTACCTAGATTCATTTCCTTCTTCAGTATGCTGTATAAACTATACTAGTTCAAGACTGCTGAGAACTGCCAGTTTCACTCCCTTCTCTACCATGCCAAAGGAAATGCTTTATGCATTAATGGAAAAAAGCAAATAGTCGAATTAGAATGTTTATGAACTTTATTATAATCCTACAGTCATGCTATAGAAGTACTTAAAATATTATCATAAATATAAATATTCTAATAACCACCCAGAGTCAATTGTTATTTCTTTTTGTTGTTGTTGTTTTGATTCTGGTTTATCAAGACAAGGTTTCTTTTATAGCCCTGGCTGTCCTGAAACTTGTGCTGTAGACCAAGCTGGCCTTGAAATCAAAGAGACCCACCTGTCTCTGCCTCCTGAATGCTGGAATTAAAAGCACATGCCACCACACCGCCAACTCTTTTTTTTTCCCCTAGGAGAAACAGCAATATAGCCCAGTATTACTGGATTTCAGCAAGCCTAGGTTCAAATTCTGGCTCCAATTAAGTAGCTTTGTTTTCACGGGGAAATTATTTAACTTCTCTAAACCTCAAGTTGCTTCTTCCATCAGTGTGTCTACACATATATATAAATGCTACCTCGTAGAGTTTAAATAGGATTTGCTTTTGTAGTAACATCAGCAAAGAACACTGAACCACCCACTGAGAAAGTCCAAATAAACAGTGTCTGTATTGATTACTATTTTAGTGTAATGACATGTATTTGCGTTAATACTCATACTAATCCCTTTTCCCAGTGTTCTTGGACTGTGAGGATGTAGCCTAACAGAAGCAAAAGTTATTTTCTCAGTGTTTTAAATTGTGACCCTCCAGAGGACCAGCAACTTGACTGTGCTTGTTTAATGTGGTTTGTTCTGCACCATATGCGTGTGGGCTTTTAATAAATGCTATTTGATGATGATGATGAGTTCCTGGAGACAGAGCTGTGTTCGGCAGAGTCACTACATTATGCTTGGCCTAGCTTTCCACTACTCAACTCCAGGAACGCTCTTGTGAGCGTTACAGAGACTTCTGAAATTTCCATTTGAGGTGAATACCCCTGCCAGCAAGTCTCTCAAAGGGAGTCATTAACCCTCGCCTTTTTTTTCTTATGACTCTGTCCAAACTGACCCTCCAAAGGGCTTTCTCAGCAGGCTCCTCTGGCTCTCCAGGCAGCATTCCAAGGCACCACTATCTGACATACTTGTTGAGAAAGCCAGAGAACAGTCGCTGAGCTCAGCAGGCCCACTCTTGAAGTCCAGCTATGGAGAACAGTGCATTGCACTTTCACCACGTGAAAAAGCAGAACCTAGGACTGGCTCTCTTGGTCCCTAATTGCTACCAAAGGGAGCCCTTAGTTCACAATTTCAACATGGTGGAAAGGATTCCATTAAAAACAACAAAGCCTCTGTCCTGAAACTCAACATCAAAAGAAAGCACGTTCTTCCTTCTCACACCTCAATTTATAGTAAGTGGGTGGTATAAAAAGATTTTGATCTTTTCTGCAGTGTCTTATCTTCCTACTCCATCATGGGCTTTCAACTGAGTTTTATCTTGATAACTCCCCCTACTGCTATAAAATTATATTTACCATCTGATTCTGGATCTAAAAATCCCTTTGTTTCAGTTGCACCTCTGTCCCCAGTGTCTTTAAGGATAAAGTAACCCTCATTGGATGAAATAGTTCTCTCACCAGGCTTTCACTCTCTCCTATAAGGATTGTTGTTGGAAAGCGCCTGGAGATCCCAGTAGAAGCTTTGAGAGCAGAATGCTTTGGAGGACACGCTGAACGTGAACAATGCTGCCTTTCAGACTACCTGGGTTCTCCAAACACAGATATCTGTGATGTTCTGCCAGGTCAAGAGAGGGTCTGCTGTTTAATAGCGATGACCTGGGCTTTCAGCAGCGCTTTAAGCTTTGTAAACAGTCGGTCTGTGTAGGCCGGGACCTGGTTTCTAAGGTTCCCTCAGACTAATTGTCTAAAAGAGCAAAGAGGAGTAAACCAGAGTCAAGAGTGCAGAAGGATACCATCTAGAGACAGAAGGGAGACAGGGAAAAGCCTGGAACAGTTGTGACTCTTCTGGAAACAAGAGTCTACTCTCGGTACAGCAAGCCTTCGTCTAGCCTCGCTGTGCCTGAGGCGGTGTTTAAGGTTATACTCTAAGCCACGCCCTACTCTTTGACTCATCTGATCAAATTTTACAGCCAGTTGATCAATCATTTCATCAAGTTTTAAAATTCATCCATAGAGACTTTGGAACAATATTCCAGGTTTTTTTTTCTTTTCCTTTTTTCTCTCTCTGCGTTGTGAACGGATTTGTTGTTGCTGGCAGTGTGTGTAGGAACTAGTCCTGGTGACCTCCCGGTGAACTCACCAAAAAGTCAAAATTTGCAACTTCTTGTTCAGTGTAAAACTGAGCTTTGACCTTGAGGGCTGTGTTGTGGTAGCCTTTCCCAAGAAATCAAAGAGACTAGTCCTTTCTCAAGTCCCCCAAAGCAGTTCTGTCCTCAGAAACTCTCAGAGGCCTCTATGTAAGAATCTTCCAATTTAGGGGTGCAAATACCAGTTTACACTGCTCCAGACACTGTGATCTAAATTTCAAATGCTTCCAGGCTGACACAAAGATACAAAGAAGAGAAAATGCAGAAGCTGCTTTTGAGAAAAGAAGTGACAGAGCAATATAAAGAGGAAGCAGAGGTCCTTCTGAACTGCAGCCACCCTCTGCTCTTTCCCAGGATGTCTTGCTTCTTTAGTTGAGTCCCTTCCATTGTTCTTGCTGGTTCTTCTCATGTAGAGAGCAAATACTTTCTCTGCCAATTACAATGGAATCCCTTACACCTCCACTGAGAACATTCTAGAGATTGGATTTTACTTTCGTTTTCTTGGGCACTCTTTCTAGTGGCCTTATTCTCTTTGTGCCTCAGTTCTGAGTCTTCTCTGAGAGGTTAGGTACTGCTGGTCTACGCCTCACTCGGATGTTGACATAACATTTATCACTAGCAGTTACGCTTGTCAAAAGCAGTTAAGTGTTCTATCAAATGCCCAGCCTCCAGCAGATCATCTTTACAATGCACCTCAGAGAGACGCTCAATTTGTAGATTTATTCACCCACATCCTTCTCTGCTTGTTTGCCAACCCAGGGGACCACTTCTCTCCCTTAAAACCACATAGCTCTATGAGGGCCAGGGTCAGTCAGTATTTACTGGATGAGTACCCATTATGAGCCAAAACTATATGTGAGAAACAGACTATAAATCATGAACAGAACTGGAAAAGAATACGCAACTTTAGCCTGAAAACTTTGGTGTCTCTGGCAACAAAATTGAGAGCCAGAGAAATGATTTTTCAATATTGTGGTAAGACTAGAAAAAAACAGTTCTTATCAAGATTGCTAGGCTTCTACACTTTTCTGAGCTTTCCAGCTTAGTTGCATAACAAATTATATAGTATCACAATTTAAAAACATTCTGTATGAACTCATACAGTCCCCTGAATTGAAAATTACTGTTTGAAATCATCTATTGATGCATTGTCTTCTTAATATTTAATGCAACACATACAGGCACACATGCATGCATGCCCGAATGCAGGCATGTTTGCACACCTGCACTCACACATGCACCCCTCTAAGGGGAAAGCTAATGAGTTATTTAATTCTTTTCATTGTTCGGACACATGCTGACCTCACAGGTGACAGAACATCTTCTGTATCAATGACCCTGCATGGCTGATAACGTAACAGACAAGCCAGGAATGATCTCAGAGGACACACAACTACATATGTCAAGAAGACTATAAAGGGAACACCTTGGAACCTAACCTTACATGAGAAATGAAATGTACTTAACTTTTCTGACCAGTAATTGTTGTTGGTAAGTTAGGTTTGGGAAAGCACATTGCTTTGTCCAAATCTGTTTTCTAAGCTAATCCGCTCATTACTAAACATGTAACTCAAACATGGTCCGGAGCCCCTTCAAATTTTGTTTGTGTATATATGTGCATGTTGTATGTGTGTGTGAATCATTTCATCTATCCAATTTAGTGAGAATCTGTAGATAAACTCCAATGTGCAGTTTCTTTCAAGTCCCTTATCTAGACTAAAAGTTTAATCCCTTAATTTTCCAACAAGAGCTAATGGTGACAACACCAAGTTATGTTATCAGTTGATCAAATGTTTAAAACATTTGAAGACAATAGAAATTATTCTTATCGGTTCAGCTAAATGACTTTTTTCATGCACGGGTACTTAATATACATTCCTTAAAATGTACCTGTACTAAGATGAATCCTATATCTACCACTAATTATTCTTCATGTGCATTCAGATATGTTTATGTCGCAGTAAGTACACATATGTGTGCAGATGCAGATGCATGTGGAGAACACAAGATCACCTCAAGAACTGCTCCTCAGATTCAATCTTCCTGTGTTTTGCTTGCCTGTTTGTTTGCTTGCTTGCTTGATAGGTTGGTTGGTTGGTTGGTTGGTTGGTTTGAAAAGAGGTCTCTCACTCTTTTGCAGCTCATCAGCTTTGCTAAGCTGGCTGACCAGCAAGCTCCAGGATTCCATCTGCTTCTGACTTCCCAGAGTTTGGATTACAAGCATTCACCATCCTGCCCAGCTTTTGTCACACGAGTTTTATAAATTGTACAGAGGCCCTATTGCTTGTATTTTGTCATCTAAACTATCCTCCCAACCTTTCTACCATTAACTATTCTTAACCTAATAGTTTACAGTCTTGAAGCTTGAGTTATTTTATGTGTAAATTGAGAATGGAATGTGTTCAACTAGGAGGCTAAAGTCCCTTGCAAGTGTGAAATGTTATTAAGTGAATTCTACAATACTACTTGTATATCACCTAAATATAAATCCTGTCCTCCAGCAAAAACAAAGAACACAATAAAGTCTTACATGACCTCTCCACTGTACTAACAGCCTGAAATTCTTATTGATTCTGAAAGGAGTTCTGCATATATAGGAGACAGAACATAAATAGTGTGTGCCTTTATGAAGTAAAAGTAAATGGCTGGGAACCAGCAGATTCACAAAGAGTGGCTTCTCTGAAATTTCAAGTTGATACCTGGTACTCAAACCAGCTGTACCACAATTCCCTATCCAAATTTATTGGTGACAATATGTACTTGGAAACTAGAGGAAGAATATGTATTTGTGGATTGAAGGTTAAAGACAGTGCCACAGTTAACTATAGCCTTTGTTGCCCACAGGAAATTACTCAAAGCAGAAGTATTTACTAGGTGTACTGGCCAACTTGCCATTGTTGTAAAAAATTACCTAAGAAAATAAAGGATAAAAGATTTTCTTAAATGAAATGGAAATTTCTGATTTCCTTAAAGACTCAGTTTTGTCATGTGATATTTTGCTGCAAGCTGGGCACATGATGTTTTGCTCAGGTTGGCTTGTGAGAGGGCATATGATGTTTTTCTGTGAGCTCTCATGTGCGAGGGACATGACTTTGGCCAACTGAGAACATCTGTGGGTGAACTCGGAGGTGAAGACATACATAGAGGCCCATGTGCAGTACGACATCACTTTTTGGATCAACATCACTCCACTGATCTTTGTGCTTCGACATTTGACTTCGAAGAGAGAAACATTCCAGAGAGCTTCTTCAAGCAATCCAACCTGAGTCTTGTAGTTTTCACTGACTTTGTGTTGCTTCTTGGTGTGGCCTTTGGACTAGACTGCTGGTATCCTGCTGACTAAGTTTGGTAATCCCCCCAAAGACCCATGGGCCCTAATCAGCAGGAAGTAGATAAAAGAGATCTACAGTGCTTTCCCCTACTAATCTCCTACCTAAGGTTGCCAGCAGGAGAGGGAAGTGGTTGGAAGGGAGATAAAGATGTTGAACAACCCTAAATTAAGTGGTTTGGTGAAAAATCTAAGCCTGCATTTGAACTTATAATTACAGAGGTGTATATCCATGGTTGTATGGCTCCATTGTTCTTAGGCAGGAAGGAGAGTACAGAAGCAGAGCTACCACCCAGAGGTGTTAGTAAAGCTGAGCAAGATGAGAGTGGGCATAGTGAGAAGTGGGGGCAGGGCAAGTTCAAAGTCAACCTTGAAGGCCATAGCCCCAATAACTTATTTCACACAACTAGACTCTCCCTTCGAAAGTTCATCCATCACACGATATCCCTCTATGGTACAAAACTGTGCAGGGATTAATCAATGCAATACTAATGGAGTCAAAGACCTCATGATCCAATCACCTGCTGAGAATCACAGCTCTGAGCTCTTTGTATTGGGACCTAGGTCTTTAATAAAAGAACTTTTGTCAGATATTTAAGATTCAAACTCTGAGCCTCAAGAACATTGCATATGTGGAGTCAGCGAGATTGTAAAAGTCAGAGGATCAGGGAGTTTGCTGTGACACTCTCCCTTGGTAATAACAGCTGCTACACTGATAAAGTCTCACCCATGTGACTGCTTAAACAAGAGCTGAGCAAGAACAACAGCAAGAGATAGCCAGAGGTAGTAGTGAAAAGGCCAAAAAGCTATAGTCAACCAAGGAATGCTGAGAACAAGGGAAATAATCTTCCTGAGAGAAGCACAGCAATTGGTTACCCAATACCAAATGCTCAGCCCTAAAAACAAGTGCCTGCAAGTTTCATTATACAGACTGAGCAGGTTATAGTTAAGAATATATGTGTACACACATATACACAGAGAGCAAAGAGAGGTATACGGGAGGGTGTAGAGGGAGTACAGGGAAAGAGGAAATCGTGTAACTATATTATAATCTCAAAAGTAAAATAAGGAGTGCAGGAGCCGCTGTCCGAGCCCGACCACGCTGCCGCGCACCCCACGCCCCGCATCGCGCTCTCTCGGTCCCAAAAGATTCAAACTCCAAGATGGCAACCCTCAAGGACCAGTTGATTGTGAATCTTCTTAAGGAAGAGCAGGCCCCCCAGAACAAGATCACAGTGGTTGGGGTTGGTGCTGTTGGCATGGCTTGTGCCATCAGTATCCTAATGAAGGACTTGGCAGATGAGCTTGCCCTTGTTGACGTCATGGAAGACAAACTGAAGGGAGAGATGATGGATCTCCAGCATGGCAGCCTTTTCCTTAGAACACCAAAAATTGTCTCTGGCAAAGACTACAGTGTGACTGCGAACTCCAAGCTGGTCATTATCACAGCGGGGGCCCGTCAGCAAGAGGGAGAGAGCCGACTCAATTTGGTGCAGCGAAACGTGAACATCTTCAAGTTCATCATTCCCAACGTTGTGAAGTACAGTCCGAACTGCAAGTTGCTCATTGTTTCCAACCCAGTGGATATCTTGACCTACGTGGCTTGGAAAATAAGTGGTTTCCCCAAAAGCCGAGTCATTGGAAGTGGCTGCAATCTGGACTCCGCTCGGTTCCGTTACCTGATGGGGGAAAGGCTGTCACGGATGGGTCCTCGGGGAGCACGGAGACTCCAGTGTGCCTGTGTGGAGTGGTGTGAATGTTGCCGGCGTCTCCCTGAAGAACCTGAACCCTGAGCTGGGCACGGACGCGGACAAGGAGCAGTGGAAGGAGGTTCACAAGCAGGTAGTTGACAGTGCCTATGAAGTGATCAAACTGAAGGGTTATACATCTTGGGCCATTGGCCTCTCTGTGGCAGACTTGGCTGAGAGCATAATGAAGACTCTTAGGTGGGTACATCCCATTTCCACCATGATCAAGAGTCTCTATGGGATCAAGGATGATGTCTTCCTCAGTGTCCCTTGTGTCCTGGGACAAAATGGAATCTCGGATGTTGTGAAGGTGACTCTGACTACTGAAGAGGAAGCCCGCCTGAAAAAGAGTGCAGACACACTCTGGGGGATCCAGAAAGAGCTACAGTTCTAAAGTTTCCCCGTGTCCTAGCACTTCACTGTCCAGGCTGCAGCAGGGTTTCTATGGAGACACACACTGTCTCCTCCATCTGAGCTGTGGTTAGTGCCGTTGTGGTCTGGGGAAACCTCTGTTCCCACAGCTCTACCCTGATGCTGAGTGGTACTTGTGTAGTGGTAACCTGGTTAGTGGGACAGTCCACTGTCTCCGAGACACACTGCCAATTGTATATGATCCTGGAGCCTGCTGTGTCACTGTGCTGCGCACCCTCACCAGACATGCCTAGACCAGCGAGTTCCCAGTTAGCTATAACCTGGCTCCAGTGTGTAAGTCCGTTATGCATTTCTTGTTCATAAGTGTTCTAAAGAATATTATTTAGTATATTATATGTGTCTTAGTGTACATTGCAATATTATGTAAATGAGATCTGCATATGGATGGTATACCAACTACCCAAGTGTCATGCCAATGAAAACACCAAATAAACCTTGAACAGTGAAAAAAAAAAGTAAAATAAATAATTATGAAATGATTGAAAACCTAAATTTTCTAAGGGTTGTGTTTTGCTTTGGTTTCAAAGCAATTATCTAGTTGATCATCTATCATGTACCAAATAGCAATAAAGTCTGTGGACACAGAATGATACATACAGCATAACTCTTAACTCTGTAGGAAAGGTAACTCATAATTGCATAGATAAAATAGACATAGTACAAAGCAGTTGGGTTGACACTCTTGAAAACTTTTGAAGTATATTTTTGGATATTCAACACAAGGTGCTATAGCATATATCCATACACATACTTATTTCTTTCTTTCTCTATCTCCATCTTTCTTTCTTAATATGAGCCAGGAAACATGGCCATGATAACCATTTTAGAGACAAAGTAGTGAGCTAAATAAATTTGGCGAAAATTTACTAAGGTATATAATTATAACGATAGTAAAATTACTTACTTTGTTCATTAATAAAACTGTTGGCACTTAAAATTCTAGCGTAGATAAGTAAATCTGATCAAAATCAACAGATATTTCATACATGACACCTTAACAGGTGAGCTGATTTTTTTGAAAAAAAAAAAAAACAAAATAAGTGGATTCAATAATAGATGATGTTTGGGAAAGATCTGACAACCTAGTTTGACACTGGTTTTTATTTTGTTCTTATCTATATCATTTTTTTAGTGGAGTCTCTAGTGTCTTGGTTCAAATTACATATTTAGTAGAAAACCCAGCATAAACCTGAGTTCCTATATATTAGACAGATTTAGATTCCCCCAGCAGAATAAACACAGTTGATACAGCCAGTTTCTTTTCTGAAATGTGCTAAAATACCAGTAGCTAAACAAAACATCACTGTAGTCCTAGAGAACACACACAAAATGGCAACTTCACCACGAGAGTACAGATGAAAGACTTCAATAACTGCCTGTAAAACTGACAGAGTAGTGGGAACTAATTGAGCTTGCGGAGGAGTACCTAAAAAGAACTGTGCCAGGTCAGGCTTCCAGTGGAGATGCCTACACAGTAAAACACTGATGAAGGACTCCAGGGAGAGCAGAAGAGACTGTACTACCGCCGTGATGCCAGCTGCATCTTTCCTTGGCCTGACCTTGCAGGGAACTTTGGAGGACAAATGGTATCAAAAGAGTGTCCCTTCTTGATGGAAATAGATTGAACTGTTTTATTCTTGTGCGAACCACACGACTGCTCAGGACACAGAAAGAAGTGAGATCTCTTGTTTATCTCTGAACCATGAAGCTTCCTTTAGCTAGGGATAGTCTTTCAAACAAGGGAGTAGATGTGAGACATTAAGCAGCCAGCATCTTCAGCAGCTCTAGGCTGGGTTCACACCCCATTCTGTGAAATCCCAACTGATAGCAGCAGAATCTTCTCTCGCACACTTTTGTTCAATTCAGTTCACTTGCCTTTCACACAAAATTACTGTACGTAGACTTCTTGAGGGCTGTGCTTGGTCAGGTTTTCTAGTAAAATTTGTAAGACAGTGGGATGAGCTACTATCTGGTTATTTTTTTTTCATTATTTAGAGAATACTTTATTAGTTTTTGTAATCAAACCCACGTAGATAAGACCTTACATATTTAATACAGTCTGTTACCCCTGTACAAATGGAAAAAAAATTAAGTTCAACATTTCTAGACCAATATGGCTGTTAACTTCTGTACAATGCCAACTTAACATGGTAAACTGGGATACTTTTTTCCAAAGTTGACAGCACAGCTAAAGTTTCCAAAAAGTTCAAATTATATATATGTATATATATATATTTATATTTATATAAAAAGACCAATAATAGCAGTATGTTACGCATCAATAGCAGCAACAGGTTTTCCAGGTTCTGCAGTCATTTGAACAAAATTGTAGACATCAGCACACTCCATTAAAAAAAAAAAAGAAACAACAACAACAAAAAAGTAAAAAACAACAACAACAAAAAAAAAAATCCCAGAAAACAGTACAGTTCTGTTACTCTTGTGGTACCTGGCACCATTTGTTTTTGTTTTTGTTTTTAAATTAGCTTCTCAATCATCTGGAAAGAAAACATTCTGAGCAACATCATTAAAAACAGCTCTGATAAAGCACTACTACGTATCATAAAGCAGGTACAAGCTATTTTACATTCACAGAGGTATGATACAGTACTGTCCTACATCTATAATACTAGAGGATACAATTTAAAAGGCATTATTTGAGACTTGATTCTACTTTTCCAGCAGAGGGCCCAAAGGATGGTGTGACACAGCTCTGTAAAGAAACACACTCTTATTAAGTGTAGTCCTGAGATACATGCCATCTTTCTACACCTTCTCTAGGGTTTCCTCTCTGCGTGTTGGCCATTTTTTGTAGTATACTTCCCCGCTTTTATTGGCATTTATTAATTGTACAAACTAATGGGTTTTATTATAACATTTCATACACATATCAATATACTTCGATCATTTTCCATCTCTTACTACCATATCCTGAACCCCAAAGTTACTCTTCCTATGTCTCCAAGCACTTCTTATATCAGTATTATATTGTTTTCTTTCTTAATTATCACTGTATTGTGAGTATGTATATATACTACAGCTTGCTGAGTCCACTGACTGTATTTCATATGTTTTCATTTTTTAAATAGCTCTTGAATAAAATATAATTATACTGTTTTTTTTTCATTTCCTTCCTCCAATCTTCCCATGTTTCCCCCTCACCCTCTCTCAAATTATGGGTTCTTTTCAGAGACTGACTCCTTGTATTGGATAACTAATTATGGGACTGATTCCTGGTGAAGACCAATTCTCCTTCTCTTGGAAATCATTAATTGCCTATTGCTCCTTATCTATGTGTCAGCTTATAAAAGATCCCCCATACATGTTGGCATGTCAACTGGTAATTTCACTATGCGGACCATGCGGATCTTGTTGAGTAACCATGTTGCTGAATTTTCATGGGTTCAACCTTCCTGTCCTGTATAGAGGACATCTCATAGCAGACATCCTGGTCCTCTGGCTCTTACAAGTTTTTCACCTCTTCTTCAGCAATGTTCCTTGAGCCTGAAGTTTAGGGGTTGTCTTGTAGATGCATCAATTAAAGCTGGACAGCTAAAATGCAGTTTTTCTCCGTGTTTTGACTAGTTATGGCTTTCTGTGATGTTCTTCATCTACTTCAAAAGGAAGCTGTGCTTACCTGTAGATATAGGTATAGGTATTTAGAATGCATTTAGAGATAATAATAGTTAGGGAAAGTGATGGAAGTGGGTTCTTTTCTGGGTTCCATGACCTCAGTAGTCATGAGCAGTTGGCTAGGTTTACAGTAGCAGGCATGAATTCCCTCCTATTAAACAGGTCTTAAGTCCAGTTATATGACTGCTGACTAGCCCCAAGATATAAGTGCCACATCGCATTGTACCTTTATGGATCTGTCATGCTAGTCACTGTGGCTAATAGGTCCTTCAGCTGGTTAGGATTGTTGATTGCTTTTCTCCCTTGGCAGCTTGCATAAAACCTTACATACTATGACAGCTAATTCTTAGAATTAGAAGAGGCTTCCAAGTCAGTTCTAGCTCTATTCCCCTAAGTCCCCTTTTGTCCAAAGTGTGTAGTATTTTCACCAGTAAGGATTTAATTTTACATTCTGGGAAGCAGCTAAGTGCAATAGCAGTAGCCTATATTGTCAGGAGTTCTCTTGGACTTCCCTGACCAACAACTTGAAAGGAGTTACTGAGATTTTCATTGGGTAGACTGAGGTTCTTTGGGGAATTATCACCCCTAGTGGCTTATCTTCACTTAATATATGTATATTACATATAACATATATTATATAACAGATGTTGTTATATAATACATATAGTTACAATATATGCCATATATAGTTTACATGTCATTATATATAATGTAATATATAATGATTCTTTGTGGCTTTTTCAAACATACTTAGTATTATTTATACCTCCATCCTCTCTCTCCATCTGTATTGCCCTCTCTTTTCTCTCTCTGGTTATTATTTCCCCTGAGTTTTCCCAGTTCCTCTTTCATAATACCTGTGCCCTTCTATCCCCCTTTCCAGCATTAAATGGTCCTCAATTTATGAATTGATAATAAAAATGTGGTATATATACAGTATACAATTCTATTTATTGATCAAAAATAAAGTAATTAAAATTCCAAGTAAATGAATGGGATGAGAATATATATATATATATATATATATATATATATATATATATATATACCGAGCGTCTTAGTTAAGGCTTCTATTGCTTCAACAAAACACCATGATCAAAAATCAAGTTGTAAAGAAAAGGATTTTTTGGCTTATGCTTCCCAGATCATAGTGCAGCATTGGAGGAAGTCAGGACAAGAACTCCAGCAGCGCTGGAACCTAGAGGCAGGAGCTTATGCCGAGGCCATAGAGAGGTGCTGTTTATTGGCTTGCTTCCTGTGGCTTGCTCAACCTGCTTTTTTTTTAATATATAGAAGTCAAGGCACCAGCCCAGGAATGACACCATCCACCATGGGCTGGTCCCTCTCCCACGATCACTTGTAGAGAAAATGCCTTACAGCTGGATCTTATGGAAGCATTTTCTCAACTAAGTCTCCTTCCTCTGATGACTCTAACTTGTGTCAAGTTGACAAACTAAACCAGTTCACTAAGTGAATGAGCCCAGACCCAGATAGACTTAACATTGCATGTTCTCCTTTACCTGTGGTTCCTAGCTCTGAACATCTTTATGTGAGTATATTACCTGAAATAATTGCAGAAACGAGGAAACTGGGAAGAGCTAGAAGTAAGGGAGAAAGAGCTCCAGAGACAGGAAAAGTGGCTTGTTGGTACCCTATTAGCATTTTTAATTACTTATACAAATCATCTAATCAAATGACACACGCTTTCATCTTTAAGTAGTCAAAGACCCTGGTTAGTAAGCCTTTATTATGTCCCTTGAAAATATACACTTAAAAAAATGACATGAGACTATCAAGAGATGTGGTAGTGGATCATTTGAGTACCAAAACTATTCTCCCTCTTTATCACCTAACGCAACTTTAGTACCTCAATGCTAAAGAGGGTCGCAATCATACCTACCAATATGACACCTCCTTTCTTTGTCTGCAGCTGTAGTAATGAACCCAAGATTCAGAGGCCATTTATATTTTTTAAGTTAAATTGAATCCTTATTGCATTCCCATGCCCTTTCTGGAAACCAAGGCATATAGACAAATAGATTCTATAACTGTACAGTAATGATGAGTTGGATCACCCTTATTTATACCCGTTAGTTCCAAGTCTCATTTACTTTACCTACTAGAGCCCATAAAGCAAGTAATCACCATTGGTCTACACAATGACTATAACCTGAAAATAAATGTCTAATATTTGAAAGTACCAAAACTGCACAGTCAAAAGGTGATTTCATTGCTTTCTCAGATCAGCAGCTTCCAGAGAAGTTTGCAAGTGAAAACCATTAGCCAGGAGCATGCACGTGGTCCAGAAACTGTGGGCACTAACCCACTCAGGAGAACTTGGCAGAGCACCAACAGAGTTGGCTACAGGAAGATCAACAAAAATTGAGAATTGAGCTGATTCATATTTCAGACCACCCAAAATGCTAAGGATTTCTAGGAATTGAAATACTCAGAACAAAAAAAAATCATCAAATGCTTAGATTTTCAAAAAGGTAAAAGAGAAATGTGGTTAAATTATAAAGAGTGCTTTGGAAAATAAGTATGCTAAAAATAAGTTAGCCTTAGAAAACAAAAATAAGTGTAATAGTCAATAGGCAAAATTCAATGGAGCAACTGAAAGATGAACCAAGAACATTTCTCAAAACTACAAAAAAATAGAGAAAAAAACATGAAAAATGGAGTTATGAAAGTTTAGGGCATTTTAACATTTGACAGATTTTTGAAAAGCACATAACAAAATAAATGTAAAAAGAAAAATATTAAGAACATCATTCAAGATTTCCTTAATTAAGATATGCCTCCAAAGATGAAAGAATCCAGTAAATACATATAATATGAAAAGACCTGTGGAGAATGCACATAACACCACCAGTAAGTGCCCACAACAAAAAATTTTGCCAGAGTAAAACCTTTCATACAAAAGAATGAAAATTATATTTAGATTCTCAAAAATAACACCAGAAGCTAAAAAGACAAAGGAAAATACCTCTCCATGCTTGAGACATTGTTTTCAACTTGAATTTCGTATCTAGGTATACTGTCCAATGAGGATAAGGGAAAAGTAAAATGTGTCTCATTTCAAGCTCTGGAAAACTAAGAGAACGTTCAACAACAGGATACCTGAGAAGAGTTCCTGTGAGGATCCAGTATTGATAGCGGAGCAGAAGGCAAAGGCCTCAAAACAAACCAAGGACTCACTGCAAAGAGCATTTGATTTAAAGCTGTTTGTGCAAACTTAGAGCTTCCATGGTGAGATGGTATTTTTGGTTCTTGTTCTTGTTTTTTATTTTAGTTTTGTTATTGTTTTTTGTTTTCTTCTCAGAGGAGGGTGCAATGACAGAGAACGGATATGGAAGGATGAGACAGTTGATGAGTGAGACTGGGGCGAATGATGTGAAATTCACACAGAATCTACAAAATGTTTAAAGAGCTCCCTACATATATGGAAAACCATGTGATGTTTCAATCATGTATGCACTGTTTAAAATTTAAATCTACTTTGACATATATATAATCACAAATGTATCATTTCTGGCAAGGAAAACCTTTAAACATTTCCTTGTAGCTTTCAGAACGTGCTGTCCATTTGTTTCTGTCATTACTCAACTGTGCGTAATACCACAGCTTCTTAATCCTACCTAATTATACCTTTACTTTTATTGGTGTTTGAAGTCTATCAAGGAATTCATCAGAGCTCAAGATATTTTCTCCCTTACCACAAGTTAATGCTTGCAATTTGAAAGAGGTTGCAAGTTCTTTTTTCTTTAAATTACTTACTTAGTTTTAACTTGTAGATTTTTGAGAACTCGAACTGAATTTGGAAGAAGACAAAAGCCAGATGAGGGGAAGACTGAATGCCTGAGCTTTGGATTTGGACTTCCCATGATCTGACATCCTCGCTGTCAGATCTTCTTCTACAAAATGTAAGTCTAGAGGATTAAGTGCTCCAAATCTCCCCTCCATCTACACAATCTTCCAAATCCTAGATCTAAAAAGAAAAATGTAATGCTGTGGAGAAAGATACAGATTTGTAATCAGTTTGAATGTTCAAAGAACTTCAGGACCAAGTAAAAGACAGTAATAATTCTCTACTCATCAAGAGAACTCTTCTCATTAGAATTCTGCATCAGGAAGATGAATTGTTCCAATTAAAGATGAAACATATCCTCAAAATGAATATTACTGGGGCTCAAGTGTGAAAGAAGAAAAGTTACAGATGTGCTTACTAAGAGGCTTTCTGAAATTCTTTTCTTCTTTCTAAAATCACTCATTCATCCAACATATATTGGGGTTTGAGATTAAAAAGCAAGCAAAGCCTTTTCATGCCACTTAGAGCCAAGAGATGTGAGAACTCTAGCTGTCAAAATTATTTCAATAAGCTAAAGAAACTTAAATAACTATAGGGTCCCATGTCTTGATGAGCAATATGATCTCCCATCTGACAACAAAATACACTCAAGATCACAGAGTTGGAGAACTCTTTAGATGTCCCTAGAAAGAGCGGGCTGTTTCCTTGTTGGATTTTTCACAGCATTTGTTTTCTTTCTTGCAACAGCACTTAATTATATTTCCATATACATATCAAGAAGCGTCAGACTGAGAAGCCAACTCTTACCCATCTGTCTTCCCCAGGACTTTGTACCACACTGATCATCAGGTCCCAAGGCGGGCCATACATCTCAAGCTTACATCTCAGCGTTAATTCAATAGTTTGTGATTAAAACTAGTGCATAGCTGTTTGTTTCATCACTGTAGGTTACATGCTGAAGTCTTTTACCTTTGAAGTGTCTTTGTGTGTGTGTGTGTGTGTGTGTGTGTGTAAGGTAAGATATGTGGATCTAATTTGCCCAGCACCATTTGTTGAGAAGCTGATCCCCTCTTCAATGTCAAATGTATATGGTTATAGTTGATTGGTCTACATGTCTGTTTTTATTTCAAGTAGCATATTGACCTTGTCACTGTGGCTCTGTAGTATTATTTGAGTTTGGGTATTATTTGTAGTATGACTTGAGTTAGGTAACTCCAGCACTGCTTTTCTTCTTAAGACTTCTTTGGCTATTTAGCATCTTTTGTGCTTCAATATGAATTTTCAAATTCTTCTTCTAGTCTGTGAAGAATGTCACTGGAATTTTTTGAGAACTGTATTAGAGCTCTAGCCTGATATTGGTGATATGGCCATTTTCATAATATTAATTGTACCAAAACATGAACAAGGAAAACCTGCCCTTCTAGTGTCTTCTATAATTTCTATCTTTAGCTGTGAGATTTTGTTATAGAAATATTTCAGTTCCTAGGTTAGGTTTATTTCAAAATATATATTTAAGCTACTGTGACTATAATTTTCTTTTTTCTTTCTTTGTAGTCAAATTCATTATTGCCATATAAAAACTACTAGATTTGTATTTTTTTTATTTTGTACTTGCTATTTTGCTGAAAATATTCATTAGATCTAAGAATTTTCTGGTGATGTCTTCAGGCTTTTAAGCAGACATTTATGTCATCCATATGTATATATATATATATATATATATATAATTTCTTTCTTTTTCTGAAGCTTAGATTCTAAGCATTATGTTGAGTAAGAGCAAAGATGGGTATAGTTGTCTTGGTCATAATTTTAGAAGAAATACTTTCAACTTTTCCCTATTAATTACAATGCTGACCTTAGTTTTGTCCTTTATTATGTCAAGGTAGGGTCCATTCATTCCTAGTTTCTTCAGTGCTTTTATCTTCAAAAAATGTTGAGTTATGTCGAAAGCCCCATTGCATCTATTTAGATGTTCATGTGATGTCTATATTGTACTACATCTATTAATTTATATATGTTGCGCCATCCTTGCATCCTTGGAATGAAACCGAATTGGCCATGGTGTATGATCTTAGTGTGTTCATGAATTCGATTTGTAAGAATTTGATTGAGAATTGTGCTTGGAAATTGTGCTACCACTTCCATCTCATTGTTTGCTGTTAATCCACTTAATTGTTCATTATCTTCCTGAATTAGTTCTGGTCACGCGTCTAAAACCTCACCCACTTCTAGCTCTCCCATTTTGTAGGAATATAAGTTTTCAAAGGTTTTACTAATAATAGTTACCATCACGTCCATTTTTTCATTCCTAGTATTTATTTTTGTCTTTTCTTTCATTTTGTCAGATTGGCTGAGGGTCTGCCAATGTTGTTTATTTTTTTCCAAAGAACTGACACTCCAGTTGATTCCATGTATTCACTTTCTAGATTTTACTTAATTAATCCATGACTTGATATTCATTCTCTCTGTCTCTGCCTCTGTGTGGGTGGGGTGAGGATGGGGGCTACTGCTTTTGGTGTGCCTAGATCTTGTTCTTCTAAGAGCTTGAAGTCTATAAGTGAGTTATTTAATATTTATCTGGTTTATTAAATGTAAATAGTTGTGAACTTTCCTCTTAGAATTAAGCTATTCTTCAAAGATTCTGGTAAATTGTACTTCGATTTTTATTTGATTTAGTAACTTTTTAAATACCCTTTCTTATTTATATTCATCATGCATTAAGGAAACAAAATAAAAAAAAACAGCAGAGTTTGTCGTTTTGCCATTTCTGACCAAGAATGCTTCAAGAAATCCCTATTATAGGACAGTGTACTTCTAGATATATTTAGTGCATATGACGTATTCTCCAGTGCTTCTTTGAGAAAGTTATGAGCACATAGCAATGAAGCAATCCATACCTTCCATTTAATGGCACACTTGTGCTACATAATTTTCTTGTTTGGTTTTTCATTACTGAGACAAAAGGCAAGACCAAAAACAACTTAGAGAATGAGAAAGTTTAATTCATTGTATACTTTACAGTATAGCATGAGGAAAAGTCAGGGAAGGAACTCAAGGTAGGGGCTTGGATGCAGGAACTCAGGCAGAGGTCATGAAAGAACACTGCTTTCTGGCTTGCTCTTGTGGCTTGCTCAATCTGCTTTCTTATACAAGGCAGGGTGTGGTACTGGGTCCTCCAGTACAAATTATTAATCATTAAAATGGCCTACATATTTGCTTATAGACCATTTCTCAACTGGCATTTCCTTTTCCCAGAAGATTCTAGATTATTTCCTATTGGCGAGAAAAATTAACCAGTACAATTCTGTTTTTAATTAATTTATTTATTTATCATTTATTACAATGTATTTGTCTTATATCCTGGGTGTGGCCCCCTCCCTCATCTCCTCCTAATCTCACCCTCCCTTCCTCTTCTCCACCTATGCCCCTCCTCTAGACCACTGATAGGGGAAGTCTTCCTCACCTTCTATCTCCCCCTTCTTTCATAAAATTCATGGCTATGAGTCTCAACAGCACAGGCTCTAAGATCAGCATTCAATAAATGGGACCTCATGAAACTGAAAACCTTCTGTAAAGCTAAGGACACAGTCATCAGAACAAAATGACAGCCTACAGATTGGGAAAGGATCTTCACCAACCCTATACCTGACAGAGGGCTAATATCCAGAATATGTAAAGAATTCAAAAAGGTAAACACCAACAAACCAAGTAATCCAATTTAAAAAATGTGTATAGAGCTAAACAGAGAATTCTCAACAGGGGAATATTGAATGGCAGAGAAACACTTAAAGAAATGTGTAATGACCCTGAGATTTCACCTTACACCCATCAGAATAGCTAAGAACAAAAACTCAAGTAACAACATATGCTGGAGAGGATGTGGAGAAAAGGGAACCTTCCTCCATTGCTGGTGAGAATGGAAACTTATACAACCACTTTGGAAATCAATCTGGTGCTTTCTCAGAAAATTAGAAATAGTATTTCCTCAAGATTTAGCTATACCACTTCCTAGACATATATCCAAAATATGCTCAAGTACACAACAAGGACATTTGCTCAACCATGTTGTTGCAGTTTTATTCGTAATACCCAGAATCAACCTAGATGTCCCTCAATGGAGGAATGGATACAGAAATTGTGGTACATTTACAAAATGGACTACTACTCAACTATTAAAAACAAGGAAATCATGAAATTTGCAGGCAAATGGTGGGAACTAGAAAAGATCATCTTGAGTGAAGTAACCCAGAAGGAGAAAGACAGACATAGTATATACTCAGTCATAAGTGATTATTAGATATATAATATAGGATAAACATACTAAAACCTATACTCCTAAAAAAGGAAAACAACAAGGAGGACACTAAGGAAGATGTTCAATCCTCATTCAAAAGAGCAAATGTGATAGACATCGGAAGCAAGAGAAGACAGGCAACGAGACAGAAACTTACCATAGAGGGCCTCTGAAAGACTCTACTGATCGAGGTAACGAGGTTCCAGTACATTTCTTAAGTATGGCTCTAGGACTAGTTCTGACAATATGTTGAGAACTGGAGGACCATGTTACTTCTAAACCGAGATATTGTTGATCTTACGTAGGTATTTTGTTTTACAGTCATGTATGGTGAACACTGACTGAAGATTACTGATCCATAAGTCATGTGAGGAACTGAGATACAGAGCCCTCAACCAATTGACCTGGGTATTTCAGAAGTTTCTAACATTTTGAAGCTGATTGTGTTTCTACAGAACCATCTATTCTTCTTTGAATTAAGTAGTTCTCTAATGTGCAAGTCGCAGATGAAAATGGTTAATAACTGTTGTTAAACTAAAACATGCTTGACCACAGAGAACTAAATAACAGTGTCAGGTAGACATGCTTTGTCCAGACAATAACCAATAATCCCTGAACTCCAGACTAACCTTGATGATGTAATAGGAAAAGAAAAATGCAAATGGGGAAAATGGGTTGGTATTATTTTTTTTCAAACTGTCAAAAATTTATTAACTTTTTCTGTCACAGAAATACAATATTTAATGTAAACACACATGAAACAAACAACAAGAATCAGGAAGACAGAGAACTGGATGACACTGGGTATCAGCACTACGCTCGCTGCTTCCTGATTTCATCTGCATCTCCTAGGCGGGGGCGGGGCATCCAGTGGCGGGAGGGGACACCAATCCACCCACAAAACTTACAACCGAAAATTTACCCTGCCTATAGGATGTACATGGATAAAGATGAGGCAGAGTCTGGGAATGGCCAACCAATGAGTGGCCCCACCTGAGACCCACCCCACAAGAGAAAGCCAACCCCTGACACTATTAACGATACAGCTATGCTTGCAGACAGGAGCTTAGCGTGACTGTCCTCAGAGAGGCTCCAACCAGCAGTGGAACTAAACTGATGCTGAGACCCACAGCTGGACGCTGGGTGAAGCTAGGGGAGTCTTGGATCTTTCTGCTACAAAAACATTAAAGCTCACATGCCCACTTCATCCATTTACCTGAGGAATTCAATGTGGGAGCCTGAAAGAACCTATGTAAGCTTTACTGCATCTGTGCAGGCAGAGATTCCATCACGTCTTTTCCTCCTTAAAGAAAGTAAGACTAACGCAACTAAATGCCAAGATGTCTGGTATTAGCCAGATCGCTACAGTCTCAGTGTCTCGGTCACTCAGCCCTAGGAGGCACAGCACATAAAGCTCCCACCGCTCAAGTGGCTACTTGCTGTCTTACACAAGGACTTCAAAGGTCTTTCCCAGAATTCCAGAGGAAAAATGACCTAAAGAAGAGACTGGGATCAATAGCCACCTTGATCTAAAATCACATCTACTGCTAAGCCTGAATTCAGTAATGGGAGTACAGGCTGTGATTCTCTGTGATTATCCCAAGAGATTAAAATAACCTCTTCTTTTAAAAAAAATAATAAAAAAGGTAAGAGTCAGATCTTGAATATATATTCCTATCACTAGACTAGGTGAATAAAGGTACTCAGTGTGACAGGGTTCAGGTTCAAACAAGGCTGGTTTAGGGCCAGAGATCAGAGAAGTCTCAACTTGCCAGGTATACCCAGTATACCCAGCACCTTGTTCTGCCAACCATCAAAGGCATTTACAAGTCACATAATCCCATTCTTCAACAGTAACAATCCACAAGCTAGTACCTCTGTCTTTCAAGCAGAGCTGAGGCATCTGTGCAAGTCTTTGGACGAGACTCAGACCAGACACCTCTCTTTTGCCCGTGTGACGCTAACCCCCTATGCTAACAAGAGGTAACTGGCAGAATGTGCAAGATGTACTGTGCTCTCACCAGAAAACAGAATGGAGAAAACCAGAGTGAGGCTTCCAACGGGTTAGGAACTGACACTCTGAAGACATCTCTGCATCCATCTGGCCTTTTTGTACTGCATTATGAGTTCTTACTTGGAGGACCTGTGTTTTCATGTGCGCATGTGGAGGCCTAGGTCGATGCCAGGCACCTTTAGAGGGATCTTTACATTTCTCAGGCATATAGGATGATCAAATAGCTCCTCTTCGTATACTTTTAGGTGTGTGTGTTCGCATGTGTGGGGAACTGGACCCAGAGCCTTACATGTGGTAAACATCTGCTTTACCACTCTGCCATCCTCTAGTTAGAAAAGAGCTACCCTACAGCGAGCTCCCTTACCAACTCTTCTAGTCATCCTACCATGCCTCGGCTTCTCAAACATGTTCTCAGTTCTTCAGTACCACCACATTCCCGGAATTTGCCCTGGAAAATGATCAAACACTGAGAAATAGATTTCAGGGATATTCACACCGTAGGGCTGCAATCTACCGTTCCTATCTGGACCCACTACCTCACCCCTGTTTCATTCATCTCCAATCAGATGTTCCTTTACAGGGGAACTCCCAAGTGAACCCATTCAACTACTGACTTGTCTGCCTGCTTTCCTCCTTTACATTAGAAAGTTATTTTCTTTAAAAAGAAAAATGGGAACTATGAAAGTCTGATCTACCCTCTCTGCACGACTAGAACCTGCCATCCTTAAGCAAATAAGGCACCTGTAACACGGCTCACAAGAAAGAACGCAGTGCAGCGAAGCCTG
The DNA here is from genome assembly GCA_028658305.1 of Pachyuromys duprasi. Classification (NCBI taxonomy): domain Eukaryota; kingdom Metazoa; phylum Chordata; class Mammalia; order Rodentia; family Muridae; genus Pachyuromys; species Pachyuromys duprasi. The sequence goes on along the minus strand of CM053753.1, from coordinate 73,903,418 downwards.
TGACTTCCAAAGCCAGGACGTTTCTCCCTCAGGCCCCAGCACTATCACAGCACTGCTAAGAAGGGCTAACCCAGAGGCTCTGAAGAACTCAGAAGAACTAGGTAAGAAAATCTTCCCTAAAATAGAAGTCAACAAAACTGGGCCTCTGGTCTACCTCATCTTCCAAGTAGTGTTTTCATAGATGAGTTCAGAAGCATGGATAATCATGCACACATGAGAAGTCAGACAGCCTAGGTCTACTCCCAGGCCTACTGCTTACTGTCCACACATGTGACACTGGATAAGGCACTCTCCCTCCTCCGCCTTCATCTGTCTCCTCTTCTGGGGAGTAGGTTCTCTCACAGTGTTTATAAGGAGACACTGAGAAATGGCTTAAGGATGTGCCATATTGTAAGGGAAGGTGAAGTCACAGGCAGGCTTACCTGTTGGCTGAGTTCTACCAATGCCTATGCAACTAGAGGTGCCTGCTGCAGGGTGCCATGCAGAACTGAAGTATGGGTGCTACGTATACACTGTCACTTTCATTTCATTAGAGCTGTTGTTTCACAAAAAGGAGTTCTTGATTTCCCCCAAATGGCCTCAGAGCACTTTAAAATGTGATGCCACCCAAACCTAATGATATACTTTTCTCCAGAGACCCTATACAGTTTATCTTTATACAGAGTCTAGAATTCAAGATACAGCATGCTGAAACATTAAAAATCTTAAAACACTTCCCAAATAGCCAGCTCATTAAAACTGGTTTTAGAGGCATCATAGATAATATGATTAGGTCACAGTTCTTCCACAGTCGCCTTTTTCCTGAGCCTCAGGACACGGTTTTAGTCCTGGGAATGCTTTCAGAAGCTGAGGCCTGCTGGCGGTGAAAGGACGTGTCAGTTGGCACGAGGCTGTGCTTCTCAGCACTAGGATTTGAACAAGGTCTGCCAGGAGCTGCCAAACAACTATGGTGGAAAAACCATACGGCCTAAGGAAGGTTTGCTAGTTCTCAGACGCCAGGGCAGAGTGTGGGGGTTGGTATTATTAAAGAAACTGTGGCAATAAGAAAAGAAACTAAAACCAAAGTGTGTTTGAGTTAGTATCCAATAGCAAGGCATGAATGCCACCTTCATCTGAAGTCTAGGAGGTAAGGTGAATAGCCAAGGTCAAAATAGATACGATACAAAATGAGAAGTGTTGACGCTAGTTGGAAAAGCACCAAAAACCATGACTGGGTAGAAAACTGTTAGTTTTCCTTTGCTGTTACATCAAACCACGACATCAGTGGATTAAAATAACATGAGTTTACTATCTTACAGATCTGTAACTCTGCATTAGATATGCATCTCACTGGCTAAAATTAAGACATCATCAGGCTGATAGCCTTGTAGAGTCTCTAAGGAACAATTTGTTTCCTTGTCTTTTCCAGTTTCTATTGCCTACCGCATTATTCAGCTAAAGAGGTCCTTTCACAAAGAAAGTGAAGATGCACCACTCTGTCCCTCGTTCAGTTCTGAAATCTCTTCCTCTAACTCTAGCTAGGAATTCTACTCCACCTTTACTTTATGCCTCTTCAGTGAACCTAGGATAAAAGTTCCCGATTTAAGGTTTATAATTCAATCCTTCTTACTAGCTAAAGTAGCATGTCTTCAATGATGAGGACCTTACTCTTTTTACCATCACAGCTAAGTATTAAAAAGATGGTCAGGTTATAAATAAATAAGTGTGGTAGTATATAGGAGAATGGCTTCATCCTAATATACTCTCAACTTTGAAAGGCTGTAACTCTAGTCCTGATAATCTCAAAATGCTCTTGTTTTTTTTTCACAATTTCTTTCATGAGATAGAGGTGTGAATGTACCAGCAAATAGATACATGCTAGAAAATGTAAGACTCTTATTTGTGATGTAAGAAATTGTTTTAATCCTTTGCTTTAAGAGAAACTATTAGCCAGGTGTGTTTTTTTTTCTAGAACCAAAAAAAGCAAAAGCGTTGGTATATGTTGTCATAAAAGAGTACAACCATTTGTACAGTGTTTATCTTTAAGAAAACTAAATGGTTTGACTATGCTTGTCAAACCTTTCTGAAAGGGAAAGCTTTAGGTTTATGCTGTGGAGGGTTTGCTGCATCTGAGTTCACCGACTCAGTGGAAACTGAAGAAGTAGAATAATTCACAACCTCTCCAAAAAAAAAAAAAAAACAACATGCGGTGAAATTTCTTTCTGGCTTTTGCACAGTGGTGGCAATGGCTGTTATCCAAAACATAAACAAAAACTCATATGGAAGCAACAAACACACTTAAAATAAAACTCATATTATTCCCCAGTCCAAAGATCTTTTTAGTCTACGACTTCATGGTTTATTTATTCTACTCAGTAACTCTACCCAGTGAATACAAAGCACAGATGAGTACAAAAGGCAGCATTTACATAGTCTAATGATTCCCATATATGGATAATAGATGTGGAAGCCAAGAAGTATGGCAATTCCTTTTATGAGACTGACTTTAATGAGATGGTGACAAGTGAAGTGCCCACAGAGTCAATTTCATGATAACCCAGACATTTATGTACTCATCTCTGGGAAATCAAGCCGTTCATTCTCCTTCGCCAATATACTATAAACCAACATGTAAACAATGGGCAAACTGCCACAAGTTGAATTTGCTAAAAATAGTCTTGCGGCATAAAAAAGAAAGAAAAGAACACAGAGCAGCCAGCCCAACTGATTCAATGTGAGAGCTGAAGGGAATGACACGAGTCTTAAATCCCTAGCTTCATGAACCTTGCTCTAGGGACTTGACAAACCGTGATAAACTGGGAACCAAAAAGAATTCATTCGACCTGTCACTAGAATTATAAGTTCTTCTGGACTTTGATGTTGAGTTGAGATTTTAATTAATAAGACTATCTCTGGTTAGACATAAAAACTTCTGCTGGCTTTCTCTACTACACAGAGAAGCTTCCTTACTGCACAAATGCACAAATGCAAGACAAAACTAAATTTGAAATTCTCATTAGGTTTCTCACTTCTTTGCCAAGATGTGAAGACTGGCTAACGAGCGCAGTGGGAGGAAAAAGACACACGTTGCCTTGTGACTTGCCCTAACAAATCAAGTTTCCACCTGATTCCTCTACCCATGTTCCTTGAATCATGAATAATTCAATATCCCGAGAATCCTTTCCTCAACACTTTATATTGCTTATTAGGTAAGCGTCCTGGGCAAACTGACCCTAATTCTCCAGCCGGGGTTCAGAGATCTGAGTATCATCAGGGTCTCATTCCAATTCTGGCACATCCCACTCCAGTAGACTCCCTCTGGTATCAGAACAGCTTCTTCAGTGCATTTGTGTTGCTTAGTGCTTACGTTTGATGAAAGATTGATTATTTTAAACTAATTCTGTAATTTTATCTCTCCACCCCATTTTTCTGTTGAACTTAATGACTGTATCAATCTGTACCATTCAGTGACATCATGAATGGAAGCCCTTTGGTAACAGTTGCGCTCTTTCTATGTAAGATATGGGAGGAAAGGGAAACTTCCAAATGGTCCCCAATGAGTTTCTGTAAAAAGTAGGAAGGGGAGGAGGACCTCCCCTATCTGTGGACTTGGAAAGGGGCAGGGAGGAGATGAGGGAGGGTGGGACTGGGAAGGAATGAGGGACGGGCTACAGAGATACAAAGTGAATAAACTGTAATTAATATAAAAAAAATTAAAAATGGTTTAAAAAGTATGCATATAATATTGAGCTGTGGGTGAGGTGCTCAAGTTGGATTTTGGAAAGGACTCCTTTTTGCCAAATTTCATTAAAAACCAGCATTGCCTGCAAATTTCATTATTTCCTCTTTTTTAATTGCTGAGTAGTATTCCACTGTGTAAAAGTACCACAATTTCTGTATCCATTCCTCAACTGAGGGACATCTGGGTTGTTTCCAGGTTCTGGCTATTTTGAATAAAGCTGCTACGAACATGGTTGAGCAAATGCCCTTGTTGTGTACTTGAACATCTTTTGGATATATGCCTAGGGGTGGTATAGCTGGATCTTGAGGAATCATTATTCTTAATTGTCTAAGAAAACGCCAAATTTAAGAGGGGGGAAATCATGAAATTTGCAGGCAAATGGTGGGACCTGGAAATGATCATCCTGGATAAGGTATCTCAAAAGCAGAAAGACACACATGGTATTTACTCACTTATATAGACCTATAAGATAGGATAAGCATATTGAAATCTATACACCTAAAGAAGATAAACAAGAAAGAGGACCTGGGGTAAGAGGATTAATCCTCACTTAGAAAGTCAAATGGGACGGACATTGGATGTAGGAGAAAACAAGTAGCAGGACAAGAGCCCACCATAGAGGGCCTTGGAAAGACTCTTCCTAGCAAGGTATCAAAGCAAAGATTAAGAAACATAACCAACCCTTTGGCAGAGTGCAGGTAATCATATGAAAGAAGGGGGAGTTAGTATGACCTGGAGAGGTCAGGAGCTCTGCAAGGTCCAAATATATCAGGGC
>CM053753.1:73863842-73898422 GCA_028658305.1 Pachyuromys duprasi | reverse complement strand
AAGTCCTCCCCTGGGATCTAGCCAGTCTGTCACTCCCCGGCTTATATGGGGGAGGGTCAAAGAGTCAGCCATCAAGATCATGACTGAAACAGTCCCTGTTTCCCTGAATAGGGTCTTCAGCCCTACACCAAGTTATCATGGGCCCCATCCGTGCGGGGGTTCCAGTCCACATCCACACATGGTCCTTGATTGTAGAAAACGTCAGTTTCTTGATTTCAGGGAGTTCACAGCCTCTGTTACCTCTAAAGTTAGGAACTTTGTTCTCTTCAGGATAGAAAAAAGGGAAGACATCACACATTAAGATAAACTAGTGTTCATTTATGTGAAGATATCATCAGATGTGTCCCCACCAGTAAGAACATTACTGGTCTAGTCACAGAGAAAGTAGGGGGTGAAGGGAAGACTTGTTTCATACTGACTAGATAATATCCTGGTACCTACCTGGGATTCTATGATAACAAGTCTAGCACAGACAGTCAAATAAAAGTGAAGTTCTTAAAGGATGCAAAAATAAAAGGCCAATTAAATGGAAAACTTAATAAACTAAGAAAATTACAATGCAGAGGGTAAATAATTTTTAAAAAATGAAGCCAGGAGGAAATGACTCCAACTGTGTTATAAAATCTAACAGGACCAAAACTGGAGTTTTATGGTATCTAGCTTTTTCCCACAACCACTGAATTACTTAGTTAATGCAACACACACAAATTATTCATTAAGGAAAGGCTAGCCAGCTAGAAGTAAAATAATTTGCGTATTTTAAGTGTGTTCCAAGACATCACAAATCAAAACAGAGCTCTGTTTTCTTTCCACCTGAGAGATTTTGACCATTCTACTTCTGATGGACAATGGCAGCGACATCGCTGAGTTACAATGCTGTTCCCCCTTTGCACTGCCTCACAAGAGAATTCCCACACAGACATTTATTAAAGAATCAGAGAAGGTTGGAGTACTTCAGAGGACACTTGGGACAAGGGAGGTAAGATCTAGAAAAAGGTTCAAAATCATTAATGAAAGTTTAGTAATTTGAGAATCTAGAAACCACTGTAATTTTGTACACAATGAAAACAGTCTCCAGGGCTGAGGATGTAGCTCAGTGGTGCAGAGTTCACCTAAAATGTGCAGGGCCTTGGTTTTAAGTCTGATCATCACAGAATGGGGAGCAATGCAGTTTTCTTAATCAAATTAATAAAAGAGTGGATTAGTGAAAGAGTGAAGAGTTTTCGGTAGAATAGAGCCATCAAGCACATTTATTTTGCTGTCAAGTACAGCTGGCATAGTGGAAAGGCATTTCAGAGCACAAGCATATATATTATATATATAACAATTAATATAATATAAATATAATCTGTACAATTATATTTCTTTCAACCAAAAGAGAAGTGCCAAGTGAGTCCAAAGAAAAGAGTTAGAAGGCTAATGGCTGTGTTCTGCCAAGCTATGAAATTCAGAAAATGTTCCTGGTCACATGACAGTGGTTTAACCTCACCTTTTAGGAATCTGAACCTAGAATACAGATGAGTTATATCACTCTGCTGCATCCCCTTGTAGCAAACCTGGGAATTATGGGTTATAAAACCTACTCCGATACCTAAAATCAAGCCTGTGTGTCACTGAATGTTGTTTGACATCATAGACATGCTGAGTTTGTAATATATCCACAGACTAAATGGACAGAGCAGGCATGTAAATGATGAAAAAAAACCTTAGAGAGTGTCTTTGCTTTATACTAATGGATACTGATTTCAAACATGGTAAAACCTCTACCACCAAGTTCTCATGGGTGGTTAGTACAGAGCTGCACATGAACCTCAGGTGTTCTATCTTGTCATCAAGTGCTGTTTACAAAGCCAGTGGGAGTTTGAGGAGGTCATCTGTGGAATCTACCCTATTAGTCAGCTCTACTCTCTGAGCCAACAAGAGAAAAGTGACTCATAAAATCCAACAGCCTTTAGGAATAAATTAGAAGCGTGCTTTTCTACTGTGCAGTAAAAGCATTTTTAATCTTCATAAGTAGAACCCTACCTTAACTACCTAGAAATGTTGGGAGTTTAAGGGCCCTACTGGTCAAGCTCACATTTGTAGATGCTTAACATCGACTTCTGACTGATGAGCCAACTGCTGGAGAGTAAAATTCCACACACTATACTGGAAATTGTCATACTTACTTCAAGTAAAAATACCTGTCTGTGATTCTTGCTTATATCGAAAACCAATCTCACCTACATTTTTAAGTACTAAGGAGTGACAGGAGGAGTCATTGTAGGGTAGGAAATTTTAACTTGACCCTAAACGCCCTTCTTTGTTCCTGGACTAGAAAGTGCAAAAGTCCCTAACAGTCACCACACCTGGGCACAGCTAATCACTGACTGCCCCCATTAGAAAAATCCCTTACTCCTAGACCCCCTCCTGTTTTCCAGTTTTTTTGCCTTTATAAACTCTGTGATTCTGCAGCTCAGGGCTCTGTACCACCCCTTGCGTGGGAGCTGTGTGCAGAGCCTGGGCAAGCCGGCTACTAGTAAACACCTCTTGCTGTTTGCAACAAGCCTTGTCTTTGTAGGTTATTGGGGTCTGGTGTCTATCCCGAGGAATGGAGGGTCTCCCCACCTCGGGAGTCCAACATCATCAGAGTCTGAAATTCACCAAGAGAAATATATCCACATAACTGAAAGCCAGCTATGTAAGAACACAGATGTGAATACACAGCTTTCACAGCCAGATTCCATTATTTTCCAACCAGAAACCCTAGCAAACTAAAAGGTCTCATACACATGAGAGGATAACTTAAACCTATAACAGACAAAGAAGTTGCCAATGTGGAGCAGACACCACCCTTACACTAACTACAGCTGGCATTGTGCTTATGCCCAGAAGTCTCACCTTCCCATCTCCTTCTTGGAACTACACAGGACGCTATAAGTAAATACACCTTGAACAACCACTGCTTCTGCCACTTTGCTCAGGCTTCCATATCTGTAAAACACATATACTTAGCTTTCTCGCTGTTTAAGTATGCAATGCCTCAGGATGCATAGATAAGAATTCATCTGTAGTGAAGTAATCCAGAAAGAGAAAAACAGGCATGGTATACATTCACTAGTAAGCAGATATTAGCTGTATAATATAGGACATCCATCTACAGACCTAAAGAAACTAAACACTGAGGAGGACCCTAGGGAGGATGCTTAAATCTCATTCAGAGTGGCAAACAGGATAGACACCAGAAGTGGTGGAAGAGAAGAAACAGGATCCTACTATAGAGGGTCCTCTGAAAGGATTCACACAAAAGGAGATCGAAGCAGAAGCTGAGTCTCAAGGCCAAACTTTGGGCAGAACGCAGGGAATCTTATGGAGGAAGAGAGGTGTGGGTTTAGGGGACATGGAGAGGACAGGACCCCCACAAGGAGACCAACAAAACTAAAACATCTGAGCCCAGGGGGTCCTGCAGAGACTGATGCACCAATGGAGGACCATGCATGGAGAGGACCCAGAGCCCCTGCTCAGATGTGGCCAATTGGCAGCTCAGTCTCCATGTGGATCTCTGAGTGAGGGGAGCAGGGGCTGCCTCTATCATGAACTCAGTTGACTGCTCTCTGATCACTTGCCCATGATGTTGCATCCTTGCCAGACCATGGAAGAAGAGAATCCAAGAAGTCCTGATGAGACTTAACAAGCTAATGAGCATAGCAATAGTGGAGAACTCCCTTTCACTGGACTAAGGGAAGGGGATGAGGGAAGAGAGAGGGAAAATGGGACTGGGGGAGTTGAGTGAGGGGCCTTCAATCAGGATATATAATGAATAAATTGTGAAGAAAAAAATAAAAATTAAAAAAAGAATTAATCTGTAAAGTTACAATAAATAACCTATATTTAATGAAAAATTAATCCTTGGTAACTCTTCAAAAGTTTCGGTGACTCTTTATGGTCGAGAAAACAGTTCAAACAAATGATGTAATCTTTAAGACCTTCCACACACTGATCTCATCACCCCATTTACACTGCTTAACCTCATTGTTCTACTCCACAACCCTCCTTTAAAGTTCTGATAGCTAGTTCACCATGTTTTGAATATTCCTATGCCTTTCCCAGATGTTAATATCATTCTCTTGTCCAGAAATCACTACTTTTCAACCCCCATCTATTCAAATGCTACTTGGTGTGGCTCAGCAGAAGTGCTGCCCCTTCCCTGAAGCCTCTATCACTCAACTGTGAGGATATCATACTTTTTCCCCTCTGTGGAAACAAATCTGCACTCTCGTTTCACCTTGGTTTAAGCACCTCCCCACACTGCTGTGTCCATTCTTAAGATATATGTATGTATTAATCAATATATATGTTTGATTGATCAAAAATTAACCTCACACACAACACATGAGAAAAGGTTTATGTTCACCAATGACTTGAAACAAGGCAAGCGTGTGTAGCCACATGATAGCAACTTTAGGACATTTAGCATGTTATCATTGGACTGTTTCCTTTCACCAGGGAGCCCATTTCAAGCCTCAGTCCCCTTTGGAGAGATTCTAGGAAAAGCACTCTTGGAGACTGCACAGAGATCCATTCCTGGATTCATGACTTGCTGTCCAGATCTGCTACTGAATCAGATTCAGGCAAGTGTGAACTGGAGAAATGAACTAATCGTTGGCACCATCCAAATAAAACGAAAGGAGCGCCTTTGCTATGTTGGCTGGAAATTCAGGTTCAAAATAATGGGGCAAAGAATGAAAAAGAGAGAGAGAGAGAGAAAGCGCCAGCAGGCAGCTGTAGATTGCCTTCTCCTTAAATGTGCTTTTCTTGTCCTTGGTCCTTTCCCTTCCCCTCCCCCACCTCTTTTTTTTTCCATAACTATGTGATGGAACTGGAATGTGTGAGAGGCATTAAAGGATTATTTTCTATAATCCTGTGAGAATATTTGCTAATGCTTTTTATCACCCAGACCCTCTTCTAGCCCCTCTTTTGTTTTCTCGGAATACATTTCCTTACTAAATTAAAGACTTGTAAGAAGAAACACTATGCCTGTAAAATCATATTTGGTTTCATGGGTCAGCCCCAAAACAAATAAGGAATCTTAATTCTCAGTTCTAGTAAAGAAGGTTACTCGTTTGGTGGACTTCGCTTAGCAGATTTGAACACATCCCTAAAGGATACACTATTTAGGAAAGAAAACTGACCTGTGAGAGAAAAGAGAGGTAACAGCTCAACAGTAAATTGACAAAAGAGTTCAAGTTTTAGCTTTAGAAGTTTTAGCTTTCTCATTCTTCATTCATTTATTAAATGAACAAGTGCTGCTCATTATCCGTATGTCCATTCTTATTAGAATAGTTTATTCAGCTAGTGCAGGTGAGCATTGATTGAGCATTTATAGTTTGCTGGCTAGTGACTCAATAGGTATAGTTTGTTACAGGCAAAGACTTTCTGAAGCTGAATAAGCGGTCCATAAGCTAAAGAAAAAAGGGGGGGAGGGGGAGAGAAGAGGGAGGGAGGGCGGCCTTGGGAGGGGGACATGGGAGGGGGATTTAAAGTGAATAAATTGTAATAAACAAATAAATAATTTGAATCTACAACCAAGCAAACAAGAAAAAAGAGAATTACAAATATTAAGGCAGGTAAGCAACGTGATGAACTTTATAAATTTAAAACTCTGATTTGATGTCAAATTCGTACCCTGATGAAAATTAAAACTGTTTTCATTTCATGTTCATTTCACGAACCCTTAAACATCCTCCCTCTCTGAATCGCACGGCATTCTACATGTTGACTTCCAAGATTATCTAGTCGAGCTAAGCTTGGACTCATCAGTTGAGGCTCTGGGATCTCCAGGCAGGCAGATGAGAATAAGTCTATAAAGAACTAAGTCCGTGTAAACCTAGCGCATGTGGCGCCAGGCATTATTATTATCCCAGCCTCATGCACCAGTATTTTCTTAATAGATTCTTTTAAAATTGTTTCTTATACTGTGGGCCTCTACTAGGCCAGTGGCTCTTTCTTAAAGGAGAGGAGTTTTTTGTTTTTTGTTTTTTGTTTTTTGTTTTTTTGCCTCTCAGAATCCTGCGGCTAAGTCCAAGACTGTTTTTGTTGGTTTTTACACCTGGCAGAAGGAGAATGAACGGTCAGTGGACCTCTAGCATCCTGTGGGCCAGCCAAGGATACTAAGGAACAGTCTACAGTTGTTATGGTTCTCTTGTTCTCTTGCCGGCAGAGATCCTCAGACAAACACAGGCTTCAGGCACACTGACAGTGCACTGCCGTACTTTCTGAACTCCAGAGCTGTGGCTCAGCCTGTTGCTAGCTTGAGTTAAATAGAAAACAAGACAGAAAACAGTACAGCCTGGATCAAATCCCTCCTCCTCAGATTCGGGTGAACCCTGGTCCTGTGTGTGTGTGTGTGTGTGTGTGTGTGTGTGTGTGTCCATGTGCGCATGCGCGCTCAGTGATGATCACCCCTTTTTTTCCAAGGCTACTATCTGACCCCCATTTCCCTGCTCCCTCACTAACCCCACCTCTGAATCTCAAGTTCTCTTTTTAAATGCTTTGATTCCTTTGGTGGCAAAAATCGAGCTTGGGCTGGGAAGTGAGTCACCGCTCAGCAGCGAAAGGACCTTGTTTTTCCTTCTCTGAATACATTTTTTAATAACTTCAGCATGACCCTTCGCACTTGTCTAAACCCTCTCCTTTGCCTACGACAAGCGGAGAAAGAGCTGTGACATCGGGGCGCTTTTCAGTTGCTAGCTAGGAGAGTTTTGTTGTTTTATTTGTTTGTTTGTTTGTTCGTTTGTTTGTTTTTAAATACCGAAAATAACCAGAGGACAGGAGCCCTGGCACCCTGGGTTACATAAGCAGATGTTGAAGGGACGAGCTGGTGCGGAGCTGTCCTCCGCAGATGGACCTCGCAGCTGCGCCAGTCTCGGAGCGGCCTGGATGCTGCACCCTCGGAAGAACTTTCTGCCGACGGGAGCCTGGCAGGGGTGAGGAGGGGTGGGCCCGGCTGCAGCAGCCAGCTCCTGGGAGCGGGGCGCCTGGGGCTCCCGCGGCCGATCCCCTCCCACTTCTGTCTGGGCGCACCGGGCATGTCGAGTCCTCCCCGCTCCTCCTCACACCCATCCTCCTCGCCTCTACCTCGCTTTCAGAACGCTTAGGCTCTCTCGGGCAGTGACTTGGCTTTTCAACCACAGAGAAAACACCTTTATGACTAGTGACGGTGTCCCACCGGCCTCTCCCCTCCAAAAATGTCACTCAAAAACCGAAAAATAATCCAGTTACCCATCCCACCTTCCAGAATCGATCCCCCGTCTCTCTCTCTGCTCATCTGCCACTGCTTTGGCTTCCCGTCCCCAAACCTCATTCATTTCCTCCCCAGCCTTTCCCTTCGGTAGTCTCTGTGCCTTTCTCTAACTCTCCGTCCTCCGTTTCCGCTCCTGTCTACTCTCCGGCACCCTCCATCGTCCCTGGCCCTCCCTCCCTCCTGCAAATTCGGGACTCTATGGTCTCTGCCCCTCCCCAGACAAGTGTCCAGCTCCTCGGGGGCAGCCCGCCCGCCGCCCTGCTCAATCCCTGCCCACCTACTGTGAGGAACGGCTCCGCCCACCTGTCCATAAAAGCCAAGTGCAAGTTGCCCGCAGAGCACAGAGGATCAGAGTCCGCCCTGGGTCCTCTCCGTGGGAGCCCGAGTCTCCTTCTCCCAGATCTTAGGAGCTCAAGGTAAGATAATCCTTTTCAGAGCAGTGAACCTGCCCTGAGGTTGCTGCCTGGAGTGAGTCCCTTCAGGTCAACGCGCTTACTTAGACTTGATTCAGAAGGATGCTGGGATGAACAGTGAGTTTCTTAACCAGCAACTGGTTTGAAAACAAACTTCTGTTTGAACAGTAAAATAAAAATTCCTTTTTGGCAGAAACAACAGCATTTCTATTACCAAAAAAAAAAAAAAGGTCTTTTTTCTCTTTTTAAGTCACACTTGACTCCCTCCTCCCCTCCCCTCCCCGTCTGTCTGTTACTGAGGTTAAATGTATCTATATGCGGTGTTGTGTGTGTGCTTTTAATTGTAAATACTTCACATATCAGTAAGGGCAGAGAAAACTGTCCTGTTGTCAAAAATGCACTTTAAAGGAGCACAATTAGTTCTCTAAAAATAGCACAGCCAAAAGGTCTGCTGACGATTTTTGTGATGTTTTCCAAACCCCCACGACAGCTCCTGTGAGTCCTTGAAGAAGTATCTTTCCAGGTTTAATTCTCGGAAAAAATGATGTGAACTGGTGCCCTTTGCCCAGGGACAGTAATCAGGTGGCTGGTAGATAGGAAAGAAATCCCGGTGCGCAAGCTGGGGCAGGATGAGCCACTGCTGGGCTACCTGCCTTTCCACCACGTCCTAAAATGAGACTTGTGTTGAGACTAAGGAAGGCTAAGAGAACTCTGTGATGTCTATACACACCTAAAACATAAAGTGTTTCAATGTGTTTCTCAGAGAAGCACGCAGGCCAGATTATACAATTGGTTTGTGTACGGTGGACTGATGTATAGAGAGATCAGCCAGAAAGACATCAGAGGAAAGTTTTTCTCCTTTCGCCCCCCCCTTCCCCTCTAGCAAATGCCTGGTTATTGACTGACTCTCCCAGAGCTCTAGCTGGGGAAGAGACCTTGGGTGTGTGGGTAAGTGGGTGGTGATGGGTGGGCTGGGGGTTGACCTATTCTTCTTCCAGAGTGTTGTGCACCTGTGAAAGGAAAAGCAAACCCGACAGCTACTTTGGGAAAAACCAGACTCTTGAGCCATGAAGTTTGCCATCATGCTCTGTGGGTTTTGTGGGATGAAACGCTCTCATGTGGGAGAAAAGCCCTCTTCAAGTATTCCATCTGGGCAACTGCAGAAGCTGCACTTGGAGGAGGCAAGCCGCGGCTGCCAGTCAGGAAACCAAACCACTACTCCAGTCCTTAAGGTCCTTACGGGGAGAGAACTGTTTACATTTTCATGTCTGTTGGTTGTATGTTGTTTCAAATGAAAAAAAAATTCACTACAGGGGTAAAACTGAAATAAATTAGACATGTGACTTGGGTCTTTCTAAACATTTGCCTTATCTTTCATACATGAGAAGATATTAGAAATATTAGAAGCTGTCTAGGGTGAAAGGAGTGCCATGCAGGAGTTATGTGTGAAGTAGTCTATCATGGTACAGTTTTTTCCCCAGTAGGAAACACTGAAAAGAGTGTTGTTTCCTTTAAGAAAATAATATAAAATTACAATTGGCCAAGATAGTATGTGACCTGTGCATATTGAAATATCTTTATCTTCAGCCACAGGGCAGTCTGCTTGCTCTATATCTTAACAGGAGTAACCAACCATAACAAGACACAGCTATGAGGCGAGGCCAATCCAAGTGCTTGGTTCATTCAAGTTAATTCCTCCTTTAAGGTGCTACTTGAGTCCTGCCCAGCCCCATCAATGGGAAAAGACAATGTTTTCCTTCATAGATCTCCTCTATCAATGTTATCAACTCTAGGAGGCAAAAGTTTGCATTATAGACCAATGTTAAAGCTAAATTTGAGGCTTATAATTGTTCTCTGAGGGTTTGCTTCTGCTCTCCCTAGCAGTCTCAACAGACCAGCTATGAACAGTTTAACAGTAGCTGCTTTCCCTACATGCCATGAGTTTCAACCCCCCTTAACTAAGTGAATGAGATCATCTCAGAATGTTCATGATCTAACCTTTCCAGGGGGCATTGCTAGTCAAAGGGATTCTTTCTTTAAGGCATGTTCCAGGCACAATGGCACTTTCCTTCTTACGATTTTAGAAAAACCTGTGACAAGGTATCATTCACTTATCCTAATATCACTCCTTCTGCCAATGGACAAGCCAAGTCTCCTCTTTCTGTGTGTGATCATATCCAGGCAACAACCATTGCAGTAGGTTGCAGATAACACCCTAAAAGAAAACAAGAATGGGTGCCTCCTTAACCAGAGACAGATTTTTAACAACTTGCTATAGTTAGAGAAACACACGTTCTAGATTTCTATTTCTATTCGTGAATAAATAAAATATCTGCATGATCAGAAAGCATATTACTTTACTTTTCTTTCAAAAGAAACAAGTAAAGGACAAGAAAATAAAGTCAACCAGAACTGAAAGGGATGCTGAGAGAATCAGACATCTCTTAAGCGAACCTAGATCTGTCATCACACATGAGCTCTTGCTAACCTTATTTATACAGAATTATGATGAAGATGAGTCGAAGTGTCTGCCCTCGAGTTTCTGTTTGAATTTCCTTTTCTAGTCAATAAGAGGACGGCCGCCAGTAACTTAAGAGCCATCTCTCCTGTCATTCCTCCGAGTCTTCCTTCTCCTACAGAAGAGGAAGCACAGTTCTAAAACCCAGAATGACTTCAGGTGTGCCCGCTTCAGAGTCACAGGAACTTTGCCAGTTCTAGTTTTTAACTCTATGTACATATCAAATGCCATGTTTTTATCTAACTCTGGGGACATCTACAAAATGAACCCTAACTCTCCTGATGGGGACAGTGCTGTGTGAGTATTTTCAAGTTAGGGGTATCAGTTACTTGGTCACTACCTTGGTATGGCAACTTAAAGAGTGACTAAGACTTCCGGTCTCTGCTTCTCTTCAGTAACCCTGGAGAAACATATGTTACTATGTGCTTCTACATCCATCATGTGCATAATTTAAAAGTACAGACAGATCCTGAGGCTGGAGAGCAGTCTTGCAAAATGAAGTGTTCTAACTGTTGAACAGAAGTAGAGGAGTGGAAGGGTTAAGGGGACAGTGAATGCCTTTGGAATTTAGAGAATCCTTCTCTTAGCATTGTGCAAAAGGGCCTCTCACTACTGAAAGAATAAAGAGGGCAGGAATGAGAACCTGCTCACCAACTGTTACCAAATACTAAGGATAGAACCCTTAAAAATTGCTTTAATTCTTCCCAATTAACTGCAGTTTACACCCCCAGCCTTAAAGCAGAGCTTTGCTGGTTTCCCCCTCCCTCTTTGGAGGGATGAGGACTGGAGGGTGAAAAAGGAAGTTAGCCACACCTCAGTACCAAGAGAGAAAACTCTGGCCAAAGACTCCAGCATGATTTCAGTGTGTACTGTCTAAGGTCTGTGTAGTCTTCCCTTGAGGAGCCAAAAGGAGTCCCTAGACTCTGGAATGTCTACAATCTGGAAGCCCTGTGTACTCCAATCCAGGAATCCATTGACACTGCATCAGATCAAATGAAGTAAATAAAACAAAAACACCCCCCCCAAACCAACTACAGTGCCATCGCCTAAAATAATAACAAGTAGTAATATCACAGTTGTCATGAATGTCGAAGAAGCTACGGCCAGGGCTTATGTAAAGTGCTGGAATACACTTTCAATGTTCTCTTTTACTTGGGATCACTTCTATTGTTCCTCCTGGCATCTGTCCTTCATGCAGCCTCTTAGGGGTCTGCAGCTGTAGTCACACCAACTCTGGTTGCCACCAGCATTGTTTCTGTAGTGGAAGGGATCTCCTCCATCTTTATAGATGGCATTTTGGAGTAGCGCTCATTCTTGTGGTTTTTCTCATTACTGTATGTCTCTTCATACTTCTTTTAAAAAGTAAATGTTGACTCCATCAAATCAGAATGTTTTATAGTTTTCTTAACTTTAATCCTTATACCTGGATAAAAAGTCATCAAGAATTTGTTCTTGCCTGAAGGCATAAATTATTCTAGGTGAGTTTTCTGGTAATTGTATTTATTCAGTAAGCTCAAATTTCTAGGTTAGTAAGGACCCAGACACATAATATAATTCCTGGAAGGGACTTTGGGGCTTTAATTTTAACTAATAGTTCATTTTAGACATGAAAATGGTCAGAAAGATTGATGTCATTCACAACCTAAGTGGAGGGCAAGTAGCTAAAATCCCTAGCCAGTGCCCCATCCTGAGTAACTGATGTTTCTGCCCACCCAGTGACAATCTAAAGTGTCTAACACTATGTTGAGCAGCCCGTAAGAACAACATGGATCTCTCAGAAAAGCGGATGTTTGGAATACAGCTATATCTTTACGGAAGAATGTGTAAGAGATATGAAATAAACCCCATGAAGACTGAGGTTACTGATCACCAGTATCACAGGGCCCTTGATGCCATTCTCCATGGCAGAATCGTAAATACAGTAGACAGTTGATAAATCTGTGTTTAATAGAGGAGTGTATGAAGTGAGAAAAAGGAACAGAAAATAACCATTATTTTCAACTTCTATTTTTTAAAAAAAGAGACATACATAGTTTAGGAACATACAGGTACTCAAATCCCAAGTGTATCAAGCTTAGGATTCCCTCTTATGTTAGGAAATGTAGAAGAACTCAACCTCACAGGTGGCTGGCACATAACCTTCCTACCCCCTTCTGAGCTCTAGAATTACACTTCCATATCTAGTTTCAATCTTTATATGGAGCAAGAATACTAAGTAAGTATTTGCAGTATAGTCTTCATATTGTCCTTCCAAAAGACAAGGTACTGTCAGTTGATTTTTGTACTTCTCAAAGGCTTTAAGGAGAGGAAAGGCAAATAAACAGAGTAGACAGTTAGAGAAACTGTGGATGCACATTGATAGAACGGTACAGACCTGAAGGGTGTGCAGACAGAAAGAAATCCAGGAGCCAAGGACATAGTGAGAGATTGGCACAGTGTCAAGGGTTCACACTTCTGGTATGGAAGAGGAGGAACTCCAGAGAAATTTAGAAGACTGGAGTATACGCTTCTATAACTATCTGGCCAGTCTCTCCAGGAGAAGAACTGTATATAATATAGCACGATTTGAGGGCTGGTCACACTTGTGAGAAGATTTACAAGCCTTATGGGCATTAAAACTCGTTTACCTTTGACTTCAACCGGGAAAAGAGTCTGATTTGACCTCACTTTTGACTTAACTCAGACCCAGGGTAATAACTTAATGGGTGTCAGCACATAAAAATTTTCTCTGCTGAGATAATACAATTAGTGACCCATAAAGTTACCCCACCAAGCAACACTATGAAGGTGGAAAAGAACAGTCTTGTGTCATTTCCTAGAAATAATTCACACTGAATAAGTGGACAGATGTTACCCCATATCTTTATTCAGTTAACTCTGAGAATGCCTGGCAACTGTTTGCCTGTCTTTAAGACAGTAATTATTTTCTGAAAGTGATTTATTGCATGTTAAAATCCACACAATCTAACTTTAACCATGGTTAAAACATTCTTTTAAATCTTTTCTTGAAGAGTGATCCTTTTGCATACTGTGTTGATGCGTTTGTCACAGGTTACTTAGGCGTTGGGTCATTAATGTTCTGAGACTACGATTAATCATTTCATGTGCTCTAGCTCATTAGGCCTGGGTGTGGGTGTCAGCTTTTGGCTTCCCCAGGCAATAGTATGTATCCAATTTGTTGAGGAGCTTCTCCGGTCCCGTCTATTAGGTGGATAAAACAGCTGTTTTCTGGAAATTTGTGTCAGTGACTACTTGAGCTAACTAGGGCTGGTTTATGCCAAACTTTTCTCCCTGACACAGAGGCGTTAAAACTCAGTTACCTTCAGTTCACCGAGATGACTTCAAATCTTAAGAGCCAGGCAAAGAGCATATTGAATGGATTAGCTGGAACATGTTTGCAAACCAACATCCTTTTAATTTTCCATGCCTTCCATTAGCCTATAGCCTCTAATAATAAATCGAAGTTTGCTTCATAAATTTTGTGATAGCTGTACATTGCTATATGTCTACACTTCTTGGTTGCCCAGTCTTAAAGTCTAGTCTCGTTGTTAATGATATCAACTCAAATGTGCTGGCTTTGTTTATTGTTTGTTGGTTGATTGGTTGATTGGTTGGTTGGTTGGCTGGATGGATGGATGGTTCGGGCTGACATAAAACCAGGCCAAAAAGTACAGTGACAGAGTCACTAGGTGAAGCTGAAAATTGGTGACTTGGATAGCCAAAATTGTTGAGGTTGGAAGAATGAGAGAAGAAAGGGGATATTCAGCAAAATACAATATTGTATGTTCAACTCTTACTTTAAAAATGGCACTTAGACTTTCCTTCCAGTTCCCAGTTTATTACAACCCTTTGCTGCCCATTGAGTAGGCAGGGGATTTGCTCACCAGTAGGGGGAACCACTATGCTGATTGCCTACAAAAGATGTTAGGCTTGTTGCCAGAGGGGACATTTAGATTTAAGATTTTTCTGATAAAATGCAGAGGTAAGAATCATAACCAGTGGCTAGAGTGTTCCTTGGATTGTTAGTTTTCTTTTTTTTTTTAACCTAATTTAAGCCTCTAAGAATAAATCACTCACTTCTCAGCAATGCCAGAAATGTCCAGACTTGCAGAAGTTTATTTGAAAGAAAACCAACACAGTCTTAGAGAATGTTCTTTCCAAGGCCACCACCAGCCAAGCCTGAATCTAAATGCTCAATTCAGCAATAAACAAACTCCGGCAGCTGATGATCAATGAGAGACAGGCAGAGAGCAGGAAAGAGGTGACATGATTAGACCCACCCCTACAGCAAGAGAGTTGGAAGAGAACAGATGAAAATAGGTCAGCCAAGCATCTCCAAGCAAAATGCCCTGGAAACCAACCCCTGCGTCTGGATCTCCCCATGGAGTAACCAGGGTCTTGCCTAGACTCAAGTGAGTGCCTTGTTGAACATTTCCATTGCACAGCTGTGGGGAAATGGCTTGTTAAGACTTGAGACACTTGCATAATTCTGAATCCTTTGGGGGATAGAGATCAATTAGGACCACAAAAAAAAAAAAAAAACTTGGCACACCAGAGAAAAGTTGCCTGCTTTGTAAAAATTATGACATTTGTAGAAAAGCAGAATAATCCTCTCGCTGAGTCTATGTGTGATGTCACCAGAGATGAAGCTATGAAAATGGTATGTGTGTGGCTTGAGACTTCACCTTTCTAGACGTTCTCCAGTATTTTAATCCCTAAACCACCTTGACTCTCTGAGGCCCAGTGCAAGCCACTAATCATCTACGTGCTTTAGTTATCTTCAAAAGAAGAATACCTCTCAAGCATTCCTGTTGTTATTCAGAGGCGCCTGGGGTCTTCCCATGTATTTATAAGGCATGAGGCTACCAGACCACAGATTGTCAAAGCTATTTGCTCAGAATGCAGCTCGGATGGCACACAACACCTGGGGATGGTTTGTGACCTTTGTAGAGAGCCAGTCAACATGGGAAAGACTTTCACACAGAAGTGTACCCTTCCAAAGTAGAGCAAGAATATTCTCATTTTTTAGAATACAGAGGAATATAGCACTTGTATCAAAAGGCCAGACAATGTCAAGGGTACGTGGAAAATGGAAAATAATGAATAATTAAATTATAGTTTAAAGAGTCTCAAAAAAAGCCTATATATTTACCAATTGATGTTTAATCACCTACCAGAGGAGACTCTCACCAATAAAGTTATTAAAAATATTTTTAACTAGAGAAATATGGAGCTTAATAATTGTTGGGACAGAAACAATTATTCAGGGACTCAGGGAGTAACAGCCCCTGGCACCAAGCCCAAGTGCCTGAGTTCAGTCTCCCAAGGCCTACATGGTAGAAGGAGAAAATGAATTACCACAAATTCCTCTGACTTCTACGTGCAGCCTGTTGCATGTGTATACACACACACATCTACATAAAAGAGATTGCAATAAAATATAAAAACTAATGACTAATATGTCATTAACTCTTTTCCTCTACACTTTCTAAAGTCCATTTTAAATAATTGCTACCAGGGACAAGAGGCATTTAGTTCATGTGTGATGTTAACTGTCTTCTACTTCAGAACATCTCTTGGGTTTGGTATTTTATAGAAGAACTTGGCAACACTCTGGCCATCACTTCCTACTTCATTATTTTAAGATCTCCTACAATATGGTATTTTCAGTATTGCTTGTTTATGTGTAATATACACTGAGTAGATATTGCTTTACTGAAAATGAGTAAGGAACCATGGCAGGATGGTAAGTTTCTAGATAAAATCTGATCAAAGGGGAACAAAAGGAGGAGATGCCCATGTTCTGTCCTGGGCCTCAGTTCTTCATAGAAGAGTAATCACAGCAGCAAAAATGCTACAGTTATTCATGCTCTCCCTCCCTCCCTCCTTCTCTAGTTCCCTCTCTCACTTTTATTCCTCCCAAAACTGAAGTCCTGGATATGTTAAAACTGTCTCTTCCTTCCCCCTTCATGTTTACTTCTTACTATTTTGTTGCAGGGGCATTGAAACAGTGAGATTGACATGAACTTCGTATCTGAGGCACATATCTTTTTACATAACTTTGTAAAATAGTTCATCAACCTCTGAGCTGACAATTCTGTCTTGTCTTTATCATTAATCATCTGAGGCCATTGGTCAAATTTACTCTTATCATTTGCCTTCATAGGAAAACAATTTCAATGATTCAAACATACATGTCAATATTCATGCATAGCTTACTATGTCTGGGGCTATTGAGTTTATGTAAAAACTTCAGACTTGCCACCTCATGAACTTCTCTACTTCTCTTAGGGCTTTAGGAATGCTCTTCCCTCTCACAAAGTTAGTGTATGTTAGCTAGTTAGTGGCATTTAGTTAGCTAGTATCAAAAAAAACCCTCTCATTAAGCAGATAAGAGAAAAGACAGAGCATAAACACCATTCACAGCTCTAAGAACAAGTGCTCTCTTCTCCCGTGTGTTGGCATATGCCTCTAACCCCGGCAATTAGGAGGCAGAAGTGGATGAATCTCTAAGTTCAAAGCTAGGCTGGACTACAAATCAAGTTCTAGACAACCGAGACTGCACAGAAACCCTGCCTTGTGGGGGGGGGGAGGATAAAGGAATAGTTACCTAGTGAAGCAGAATGCTGCCTTTCTAGTCTTCATATGCCAGCGTAACCAAGAAGAGAACAGAACCTCTGCTCAGTTAAGCCAAGCAATTTGCCTAGTGCCACACAGCTTGGAACCAGCAGAGTCAAGATGGCCATGGAGGTCCCACTGAGATGCCAGTCCTCAGCCTATTTCTTCTGGTTGCTTCTTAAAATGCCCCATCCTTGCAGGGAGACAAACCCCCGGCAGTCCGGGACAGTGCCTCTGACTCATAAAGCAAGAGGATTCCGGTGGCTCTGTTCCTAGACGCCGCCGACTGGCTCTGTTTCTTGTGATTTTAATTTATTTTTCTTTTTTGTACTTTTTCTCTAAAAACATGCTGTAATTCAAGAGCCAAAAAAAAAAAGTAACGGTTTTGTAATTAGAAAAGAAAAAGAGGAGGGAAAAAAACGATCATTTCTTCCTAGGGTAGTTTTGGAGAGCTAACTTTTCTCCATCAGTTCCCTCCATGTGGTTGACTACAGGTTGCTTTGGCACCATTCTGGTAAGGGAAGTGACAGTCTAAATGCCATTCCTAAAACAGTAGAAATCCATAAGATTATATGCGAAACAGACACCAACACAAGTGTTTTCGTGTGTTCAGTCAACTTGAATGTGTCCCCAGATCATTCTCCCTGGAGTTACTTTTACTATAATCCATAATCAGACAATGAAAGTCAAGACCATATAGATGACCCTCTGTGCCATTGAGTCATCCAGTCAAATGTCGATGATAGCCTTGCCTGCTGATCGGCATATAGTTAGAGTGATGTAGACAAAGGAGTACATTAAACCCTTCCTTTATGGTCCTCAAAAGAAACAAAGGGAGACAACATCATAGATCTTTCCCAGTGGTCACGTTCTGCTATACTGAATTTGCTGTTGTATTTCACCACCATTCTGTGAATAAACCATTCTCTCACTTTACTGATTAGATTAATTTATGCTGCCCTTTCAAGATTCAAGCCACGTGTCTTCCCGGTGCAGACCAGACATGCCTGCAGCCAGTCGACTCAGGTTGCCCTATGCACCTCTCCATGCTCTTTAGTACCATGCACACAACCTGGCATCATGACTCATTATCACTCTGCAATGCCAGTCCCCAAGTATCCATCTACCTTCTCACAGGATTCATGTCTTATTATTCTCTGCATCCTGAGTACACACCACATGAGTGAACTTTACATTTAAAGGAAATAAAGAACCAGGTAGGGGGTGATGAGGTGAGCTCCAAGGTCAATGACAAGATTCTAAATGTACATTTTTCTGTACTTATAGATTGTCCTAAGAAGATGTCCTTTGTTTGACTCCTTAAAGCTTTGATATAACCATACTTCTAGACAAGATGGAAACTGCTTCCCATACCACAAAGGTCTTAAGCAAAATAAGCACCCTATAAAAACTGATAGTTCCAAATAAAATTTCAAATACTCCTATTTTCTGGGTTTTGGAAAATAACCAACAACTGATCCTTGGTTTTCAATGGATTTCTAAGAGGGCCAAGAAGCAGACAAATCTTCCTTTGTGATCTTCTCTCTCTGTGTCTTGTTCTCTGTGTCTCTCTCTGTCTCTGTCTTTCACACACACACACACACACACACACACAGACTGTGTGTGTTATTAGAAATTTGACTCAGCTGTTAAGTTACCTATTGGGAGGTGATAAATGGTGAACTCTCACTCAAATGCTAATACTAAGTATTGGTCTTCTATATACCAAAGTATTCAAAGAAAAAAATATTTACTTCTGGGCTATTGTTATGTAATTGTCAAAACCCCTCTTTAAAATATCTGATGGCATTATGAAATAAAGAGCAAACACTTTAGATTGACAGTCAAGTCTCTCATCTTACTTACCCTGTCATTCCATCTCCATCCCTCACAAGTTTCGAGTATGAATTTGAACTAAACCAGATGGTCTGAGGTGTTTTTTTTCCAAATATTTCTTTGTGTTTTCTTTACTAAAAATGTAAAGGTCTCATTTTTATCTGTCAGCACAATCATAATTCATCATCTTATTAATTAAGGCCTTTCTACATACTTTTGCTTACATTCATCTTTTCTTGTTCTCAACTGGCAGTTACAACAAATGTCAGTAACGTGTTTCCTTGGCACAGTCTTGTGAGGGTGTTTGACAGAAGTTCCTGCAATGATAGAAATCCTGTGCATCGGAGCTGTCCAGTGTAGTAGACACCGCTCACATAGAATACTAAGCCCTTGAAATGCAGCTAATGGAATAAAGGTATTGAATTATTTTCTTTTATTCCCTACATTGCCTAGTTTTTTTGTTTTGTTTTTTGTTTGTTTGTTTTGCTTTTGGTTTTTTTTTTTTGTCAACTTGACACAAGCTAGAATGATCTGAAAAGGAGGGTCCTCAACTGAAAAAATAATAATATTACCCTGCAGACATGTCTGTAGGGTGTTCTTTTTAATACTGATTGAGGTGGGAGGGCCAAGCCTACTGTGCATGGTATCACCCCTGGGCCGGTGGTCTTAGAGTATATGAAACAGCACACTAATAAAATCATGGGGAGCAAGGCAATAAGCATCATGACTCTGGGAGTCTCTGCTTCAGTTCTTGCCTCCAGTCTTGATTGAGCTCCCTTATTGTCTTCCCCCAGTGAATGATAACCAGAAATAGATAAGCCAAATAGACTTTTTCTCCCAAGTTGCTTTTGGTCAGGGTCTTTATTACAGTAATAAAGAGCAAACTAGAACACTCTCTTTAATTATAAATTTAGTAGTTACTTGTGAGTAGTAACTACTGTGTCAAACAACACAGAATATTTCATTTTCCATGTCTTATGGCATGTAGTCTTTTATGAGAATAAACAATATGGAGACAAAAGCCAAATAAGACATGGTTTTTTTTCATTCTCAGTGAATGATTTTGACCACAGTAATGTTT
This sequence comes from Pachyuromys duprasi, assembly GCA_028658305.1. Lineage (NCBI taxonomy): Eukaryota > Metazoa > Chordata > Mammalia > Rodentia > Muridae > Pachyuromys > Pachyuromys duprasi. Next base: position 73,878,674 of record CM053753.1, on the reverse strand, counting down.
ATTAAATATTGCTTGATTCCTGGGTGTGTCTATAACTCTCATCAAAAACTCCACTTCTGTAATTTAACAATGCTGTGTGCTACACAAACAAAATGAGATGTGGAGTAATTTAAACTGACTGAGAACATTCCAGTACTCCCTCCTAACTTCATCTCTTCTGCCCGTGTGGGAAAAGAGTTGTTTTAATACCTACTGAGGTATGCAGCTACTTCAGTCTTCAACATGACCCTTTCTGCAGGGAATGACTGACCTGCATCTCTGAAATAAGTACAGCTAACAGTCTTACATTTCTTCACTCGCTGAGACCTCCAGTTGCTGAAGGAAAGTGGCTTCTTTTCACGGGTTTTCTCAGAGCCAGCAGGGCAGAGGAGGTAACCTGTCTTTGGGATTTAGCAGTGATGTGGCTCTGGCACTTGCTGGGCTCACTGGGGTCCCTTCAGGAGTCAGTTCATCACGCCAACACATGGACCATGCAGTAAAAAACACCAACCATGCAATGCTAAGCCAAAAGCAAACTGACCAAGCTGTCTGGCTGCAGGGTAGATTCTGACTTATTAATGAGCCTTCAGAAAATACCTCCAAATGAATCTCGAATAGCAACAGTTCAGAAAGATGTTCTGTGATATCCAATGCTGACTACACTATGTGACCCAGCAAAGAACAGGAGCGGGACAGAAGAGCCACTGGGGAAGCTAGGCAATCAGCCGTGTCTTTTCCATTCAGAGCTCCGTTTATTTGTAACGATGGGGAAAACCTTCAATGAAAACTTTTCTAAAATAATAAAAGAACTTGTCCTGTCATCATGAGCCAGATGGCATCAAGAAATAATTATGGGTGTGTGCTTTCCCCTTGCCTTGTAAAATATGTACAAATTGTAGCATAAGAAAGCTTTAGAGGCAATGGTAAAGATAGCAATAACAGTTAACTTGTAAACTTTTAATATCTAGCTATAAAAGACTCACCATGTCCTTAAGTCACATTTAAATACATATAAATGAAATTCTCATCTGCAAACAGGAGCCAGCGGCTAAAGAAAGAATCTTTGATTTTTTTTCCTCAGAGCAAATGTGTTAGAGATATTTGGTGTTTTGTATTTATGAAATTAAATTTACTGCTACCACATCAGCAAGAGTGTTAGATCTTAACCTGGAAACTTTTAGATGTAAAGGAACTCAATAAATAGTAACGACAGCACTAGTTGGACTTTGTAGAAAAGCAACTTATAGCATGTGTTTTGTGTCTAGTTTTTTCATTAGATTTGGGTGGAGAAGCATTTGCCTACATTGCACACATGAGACAGAAAACACTTGGGGAGATAAATTGCTCCCCATCACTTGGAAGTGTTGGAGCTCAACTAGGAGCCTAGCTAACCTTGTCTCTGAAGCCTCCTTTCTACCGATCTGGGCTGACCTTGGCTGTTACATTTATGCATCAGAGCACCCAAGATGCACAAAAGACCAGCCACACTACAGGAAGCAGAATGCTCAATAAGGCCTCTTTAAGGGTCAGGATTTCACAATTGCAAAGAATTTCCAGGAAGAATAAATTTAGGGATATAGAGGTGCAAGACTCTAATCCCCAGCACTGAAAGGGATCTAAGGTTAGAGGATCTGCAGTTAGAGGTCATCCTAGGCGACATAATGAAAAAGAGGGAGAGAAGAATTTAACAGCTTATAGATTGCTTTGAGAGCAATGAACATCTTCACAATATTAATGCTTCCAATGCATGAGCATAGGAAGCCTTTTTATTTTTATCTTCTTCATCAATTTCTTTCAGAAATGTACCATTTTCATTGTCGGAGACTCTCACTTCCTAGTTAAGTTTATTCTGAAGTATTTGGGGAAGTAGATGCTATTGTGAATGGGATTGTTTTTACTTTTTTTCTCAGCGAATTTGTTAATGCTGTAAAGAAAGCTATTGTTAGTTATGGGGAGTCGAGGAAGTCCTGAGTGAGTGTGTATTGTTGATATGGGCACATACACCTCAAGAACTCAGTGCTCCAGACCCATGGGAACGGCCAAGCCTTCTCCACACAGGTCAGGCTCAGAACTAACTAACCTTTCTACTGCTAACGTCCAAATGCTGGCAAGAACCAGAAACTGCAGCTCTTCCTCCCACATGCTTACAACAGGAGACTGTTCCCGTTCACAGACTTCCTACCAAGTCTAGCTAACTTCTCCTCCTGTGGCGTCTGTAACAAATAAGCAAAGGTTTCCAGGTTGTTGCCCCGTAGGGGCCGTTCTATCAGAAACTGTACAGCCCGCCTGACCCCAGATCTAGTACATTCGTCTATGTGTCTGCATTCCCTTCGCTGCCCTACTAAGGTTTCCAAGAGCTACACTGAATGGTATGCTACAGGTGATATATAGAAAAACCAGAGACTTTGTTACTGTTGTTGTGTGTTTATTTTTTATCCATTACTTTAGTGAATTTTTTTTATCAGTCACAATAGTCCTCTGGTGAAATCGGTTACAAAAGAGGTATCAGCACACACATCCCACTGTCACAGTGGTACTCACAGTAATTAAGATAGAAAATAAGCATAGGACCTACCAATATAGAAACGGAAATATAGGAATATAGTAAAACTGAAATATAGTATACACACACTCATGTGCACACACACATGCACACACATTGGAATATAATTTAACCATCAGGAATAACATTACATCATTTGTAGCTTGTTATGCACAAAGAGCCATATTTACACAGATAAGCAACATGTTCTCTCTCATATGTGAAAACAAACAAAACCAGCTAACCTGAGTGTAGAATTCTTACTATTCTGAACCAAGAGAGGTGCCAGGGATAAGAAGAAAGTGGTGATTGGATACGATCAGTGTATGCTGTGAGTATACATAGAAACAGTGTATTGAATCCCGTTAGCAAATGTGGCTAATATACGTTTAAGTTTATATGCATATGTACATGCACATATGTTTATAGATTGCAATAAATAATAAAGCACATATTCTCATCAATATACGTGCATATATACACACATGTGTGTAGATAGATGATATATAGGAAGAAGTGAAGAATAATAAAGCGCAGACTCTCATAACAGTTAGCAATTGGCATAGATGGAAGATTTAGTTTCAGGGATAATTTTGTAGTGTCTTCTGTGCAAGGCAGGACTTTTATAGGAAATGAAACCTATTTTAAGCTTAGCTGTCAGTTCTTTCACTGATATGCTTATGTCCTCCTTTTATTTAATATCCCAAAAGCATGCCATTTATGAGGTGAAAATCAAATAGTTTGAATTCTCTGCGGAATGCCACCTTAGTATCATGGATAAGAAAGCTTTCAATGCAGCCTAAGATGTCCAGACAGCAAATGCTACTTCTGCCACTTAATAAGGCAGCCACCCCAGGCAAGACAAACAAACAATATCACCAAGTGCTTTTTGTCTGCTGCTCTAAAGTAAGTCTTCCCTTTGCGATTTTCATGGGAGTTAAATAAGGCAACATGTAAGAATGTGTCTGGAACTCAGAATGTGTTCAGTTAAACTATTTAATAATGACGCCAACCAGTCCTTGAATGCTCACTTAAATACAAGCACAGTGACTTAGATGAATAAGAACATTGGGTCCTGCTTTCTACACATTGCAAATAAGAGCATTAGGCATAGCTTTGCCTTGCAGCTCATTTAGTACCTTCTAGATTCCTAGTCTAGGGTCCTGCTCTGAGTTTGTCATGGCTGTAATGTTAGCTGCTTATGGACTGGTATATTTTTCTGTCTTGGGGAGGTCTCATGATTCTTTTGTTGGTGCTACATCACAATATTCAGTTTTCCAGTTACCTCAAGGAAAACTTTACCAGTTTCATAGATCCCTTCCAGTTCAAGGGCACCTCCTTCTCCATCAGGCCTTCTGTGTGTGCCTAACAACACATAAGTGTATATATGTATATGCACACACACATGTGAAACTTGTGTGTTTGTATATGCATGTGTATGTCTGTGTGTCTGGCTATAGCATTGTACAGAAGAAGAAGGATAGCATGGGTAGCTTATATGAAATCTTATCCCACCCCGTGGGCTTTTGGAGTTCATGCTTCGGTGCTCCCCAGCTCTCTCATTGAGACTGCCAAGACTCCAGATGTATCCTGGCCCCTGCATTTATACAGTAGTATACTTTGCCAAACCATGTACATGTCACTACATTAAATGTAAAAATCCCTACCTCGTTTGAATTTTATTTTTTCTGAAATGTTCCTAATCTCCTTAGCCTCACATCTTGATCATCAAGAAATCATTCCATTCAGGCTCCCTCTAAGACACCCATTGCCTGAATAGGAAAATTGCAAGTTCAAGTGGACTGTGTGTTAGTTACTAAAGACAGTGGAAGAAGAGCCTTAAGAACTTCAAAAACTGCCCTTCACGTTCAATAATCCCATGTTTGATTGGCTAGGACTCTGCTCTCAACTTCATTTATCCCTTCAACAAATCACTATTGGGCTCCTATCACATTCTGAGCCCTTGCAGATACGATCAAAGCTTGATTTACCAGCACTCCGCTTGTAGCTGAAAGGCACAGAGATTAACAAAATGTCACTTGGCACATAAATGCATAAGAGAGGTGAGAACTAATCTTTAAAGGGAAGGCTACATTTTGTGCTCTTTATATCTGAGCACAGGGGTCTTTTCTGAGACTGATACTCCAACCAAGGACCATTCATGGATATAACCTAAAACCCCTGCTCAGATGTAGCCCATGGCAGCTCAGTATCCAAATGGGTACCCTAGTAAGTGGAACAGGGACTCTCTCTGACCTGAACTCAGTGGCTGGCTCTTTGAGTGCATCCCCTGGATGGGGAGCAGCCTTGCCAAGCCACAGAGGAGGACAATGCAGCCAGTCCTGATGAGACCTGATAAGCTAGGGTCAGATGGAAGGGGAGGAGGACCTCCCCTATCTGTGGACTTGGAGAGGGGCTTGGGAGGAGATGAGAGAGGGAGGGTGGGATTGGAAGGGAATGAGGGTGGGGGATGCAGCTGGGATACAAAGGGAATAAACTGTAATTAATATAAAAAATAAAAAATTTATGAAAAAAGTAATAAATAAATAAAACAAAGCACACACACACACATACACACACGCACACACACAAATTGAGTCACTGTTCTGAGCTTCGCCTGGGGCCAGTGTTCTTTTATAGCACACCTGTTCCCCTGCAACAGAAGGCTTTCACTCAGTGACTGACAGGGATAATAAATCCCAGCTCTGCCTGTTCCATAAATCCCAGGGGCAATGATTAGCAGTGTGTTACATGTCTTCTCAGACACACAATATAAACATATGAAAATATACAAAACACAAAACTATTTTGAATCTCCTGTTCTTTCCTTGGAAATTTTAAGATCCTCTTGGGTCTGCTGTCAAAAAACTTCAATGAATGCTGCTGTCCCAGAGATGACTCTGAAATGCCAAGAGATCAGAGCTCCCAAGGCAGCAGACAGTTAAAATTTAATAAATACATAGTTATTAAAAGAATATAAATCACTGGGGTAAGAAGTGACTGAATTGTTGAAAGCTGAGTATCAGAACTAAACTGTATCCCAAGGCTGCATTTCATTTATTTAGCGCTCGCCTTAGTGAAAATTACAGTTCTACAATATATAAGAATAAAAAGTATTAAAAGAGTGCAGAAAACACAAGACACTGGTCATTAGTATTTATATTCATAATGAACTTCAGTAAGTCCTCACTAAGCCTATTCACCTTTATTTAACAAATAACTGTTAGCAAGCCTGGTTTTCTAAGTTCAAAGACCACAGTAGATTTGAAGCACAGTGGGAAAAAGCAAGTTGCTGTAATGAGTGAGTGAATTAACCAAGGAGACAGAGCTGTGGAGGCCTTGCCACAAAGGAAGAGGGAAAAGAATTAGGGTAAACCATTCAAAAGCAGCATGGAATTCACTGTGGGAACAAATGGCCCTCTGACTGTAGGAAGACATCACTGATCACAGCTGGTATGAATTCGTTAACATATGGAGTCTCATCTTTTGTCAATGAGGCAACTATGCATTTTAAATGCATAAAAACAAGTATTTTTGGTTCTTAAACATGTTAGCTATTAAGACAATTTTAATCAGAAAAAATGTCTCATTTCTTTGAGAGTCTGGAAAACTGAAGCCGCTCTCCTCTAATGACCTCATATGTGATCTCACATAAGCATGTAGGCAAATAAATGACATGGAATAGAATTTGGCCTAAGCTAGCAAATCTCATCCCCTTAGGTTGTAGTGTAAGAGATTATTAGCTTCTCGGTTGTCAGCTTCCAGTAGAAGCATGATCAAAGGCTTTACCTGGAATCCAAAACCCTAAGTTCATGCTTCTTTTCATCTAGCACAGCTGAGACCATGGAAATTACCTCACTGTTCAGTGTCTCAATTTATCTGTTTGTATAATGAGAAAAACAAAAGCTGGCCTCACAGGGATCCCATGAACTTTGTTCGTATTGCAACGTTTGGAAGTACTTAGCATAAACCCCAATAATGGCCTAGTTTGGGGGTTATTATTTTTTTAAGCAAACAACCCTCAAGAAAAAAAAAGATGTAAAGGGAGTCTTTCTTTCTTTCCTTACAATCTTTCCTTTCCAAAGAACACAACAAAGAAACAAAGAGCCAAATACACTGACTCATGTCTTTTTCTAATAGTGTTGTGGTCAATTTGCTCATGCATAAAAAAAAGTAGCAATGGAGCTTTGAACTCTGGGTTTTGGAAGGCCATGAGTGGAAAAACGTCTTTAGCAAAATCAGTCCAATGTGCATTTGGGAGTAAAGTCCACTTGGGCACCCTGTCCCTGCTAAAGTCCCTTTCTGTTGTTGAACTTTCTGAGGGGTGTGTGGGAGGGATTGAACTTTGCCTTTGAATAAAATCTTGAGTTGGCTTTTCTGTATTTTTTTTCTCTATTGCTTTACTCATTTTAAGCCATTGACGGTCTCTCAGCTTGAACTTATTTCTAGGACAAACAGGAAAACAGAATAGGCTTTGTTCCTATAAATAACTGACTCCTTCTTCTGGAGCTAAAGCTACACAAGTTTCATTCATAAAGCTGAATAGGAGTTGAGAGTTTTCACTCGGAGACTTCCGATCCTAAAATTAGTTAATATACCCCAAGGGTAATAAGATGTGCTCTGGCTTTTTCAGAATGCTGCTTCTACAAAGGCTGTCATAACTTAGTGTAGTGCATGTTGATGTATCTGTAGACCGTAGACTTCTCAGTGCTTTATGATGGTTTCTTGGGTTTTGCTTTAATGCTGAAAGATCCTGTCATTCTGAAAAAGGATAGGGTTGATGCATTCCCAAATATTTTGTATCATTCACGATAAGGCTACATAGCTGGCTCACCCAATGTATCGGTTGAGGAATTTGTGTCAATACTAAGATCTCACTACTAAAATGCTCTGAAAGACCTCCCAGGGTGTCACCATCCTTCTCCCCTACAGAGGAAGACTGCACCCTCAATTATTGCTGATGGATACACATCTACTCTACAGACCATTGTGTACTTTACTCTTTCCCTCTTACCACAGTAGCACAGAATTCTCTTCTGAAGGTTTTTCTCTTGCTCATTCTCTGACCCCTCACCACCATCACCTTTTGAGACTTACCAAGTTTTTGTAGCATTGGCCACATGGGGTGTACTCTCCGGGCATAGACTGTGAGTCATTCTCACTTCAGTACTTTCAGAGATCTCATAAAACTAAGAATCTAAACTCCATATCAAGATTTACAATTTTCTCTATTGACAGTACCTGTCCATCTTTCTAACCCCATTTTTTCCCACATCACCTACTGTTACCAACCTTGAACTAAATAATAGCTACAGTATTTCTAATTTAAATTTGTTTATTTATGTGTATGGGTGTTTTGTCTGCATGTGTGTTTGTACAACATATGCATGTGTGGTACCTTGGGTGTCATAGGGATAGAGTTACAGATATGAGCAGCCATATGGACAATGGGAATTGAACTCAGGTCCTCTGGAAGAGCAGACAGTGTTCTTAACCACTGAACCGTGTCTCCAGGCCCAGTAGTTACAGTTCTTTGTGCTTGTGCCCTGACTCATATCTTTCAGGACATTCACTCAGATTGTTCTGTTATTTCTGCCTAGAACATCCTACTTTCTCCTTGCCTCCCTAAGCATTCCCAGCAGCCTGCCTTGACCCCTTAGACAAAACTGGGTGTCTCTGCCAGATGTTCTTACATGGTCCACATTCCTTGTGACTTCTGACGCTGTCAGTGTATCTAATTGCCTGTCTCCTCTGCTGGCCTGTAGACCCCATTAGTTGAATCTGCTGTACAAAACAATGTGTTCTCAGCACAGAGCTTGAAACCATGTACAGGTAAAAAGTATATCTGTCCCTCTCTATGACTAAATAAAAGTCTAAAAGAAGGGTACCCAAATAAAATCAGAGAAAAGCACAAACAGCAGAAACAAAACAGATTCAGCAATCAACTAAGCATTTAGAAAAAGTGAGTACTTAAAGTGTGAGCGGCTGTACCTACATATGTAAGCTGGGAACCTTTAAAAGAATGGCCATGTACCACACCTCAACAGTAATGAGGAAGAGACAGGGAGATCCCTGGAGCTTTCTGGCCAAACCAATGTCACCTGCTTGGTAAACTTCAGGTTCAATGAGAGCCCCGACCTCAAACAATAAGAAAGACAGCAATAGAGAAAGTAAGCCAGTGTTGACCTCCAGCCTCCATGTACACATGTGTGCAGCGTATCACACATACAATGTAAAATCTAACTTTTTTTAAAAAGTCAGAAATCAAGACATTTCCAGCAGTTCTGTGTTGCTGTAACGCTAGGGCATTAGTTGCCTCTCCCAGTGCTCTGACCTGACAAGAAGCTGCTTAAGGAGAGAAAGGTTTATTTTGACTCCTGCCTTTGGGGATAGAAATATAATCTGGAAAAAAACCTAAATGTCCCCCAACAGAGGAATGGATACAGAAAGTGTGATATATTTACACAATGGAATACTACTCAGCCATTAAAAACAAGGAGATCATGAAATTTGCAGGCAAATAGTGGGAACTAGAAAAGGTCATCCTGAATGCGGTAACCCAGAAGCAGAAAGACACATATGATACTCACGTATAAGTGGATATTAGTAATATAATATAGAATAAACATACTAAAATCTGTAGTCCTAAAGAAGCTAAACAATAAGGAGGACCCTAGGAAAGATGCCTTAATCCTCATTCAGAAGGGCAAACAGGATAAATATCAGAAGCAGGAGAAGACAAGGAACAGGACAGGAGCCTTCCATAGAGGGCCTCTGAAAGACTCTACCCACGAGGCTATCAAAGGAGATACTGAGAACTCACAGCCAAACTTCAGGCAGAGTATTGGAATCCTTTTGGAAGAAGAGGGAAATAGAAAGACCTGGAGGGGACAGGAGCTCCAGAAGGAGAACAACAAAGTCAAAATACCTGGGACCAGGGGGGTCTACAGAGACTGATACTCCAACTAAAGACCATGCATGGAGAGAACCTAGACCTCCTGTTCAAAGGAAGCCCATTGGCTGCTCAGTGTCCAAGTGGGTGCCCTAGTAAGGGGTACAGGAGCTGTCTCTGACATGAACTCAGTGGCAGGCTCTTTGATCACTTTCCCCTGGTGGGTATAGACTTACCAGGCCACAGAGGAAGATGATGCAGCCAGCCTTGATGAGACCTGATAAGCTAGGGTCAGACAGAAGGGGAAGAGGTCCTTCCTTATCAGGGGACTAGGGAAAGGGCATAGGAGAAGAGGGAGGGTGGGTTGGACTGGAAGGAGATGAGGGAGGGGGCTGCAGCAGGGATACCAAGTGAATAAATTGTAATAAATATATAAATAAAATTAAATTTTTAAAACAATGAATAAAAATAAAATAAAAAAGAATCATACCATACTGAGGAAGACATGGCAGCAGAAATATAACATCACTCCCTCTCATCTTGGCTGAGCAGGAACCAGGAAGAGAAGAACACAGGTCTGTTTTCTCCTTCTTCCTTTTGTTATGCAATTCCCAACCCCAGCCTCTGGGAAGGTGCTTTCCAACACTCAGCATGGGTCTTCTCCCTCAGTTAATACCATCTGGAAGTGTGTGTACAGACTCCCCCAGTGCTGTGCCTCACTACTGCCCTGGGATTTACCCAATCTAGTCAAGTTGATAATCCAAATGAAGCACCCTAGTAAGTATAAACTAAATGTCTAAGATAAGATCTTAACCATAATGAAAATAAACCTGCTCATCGTACCACTTAGCCAGTCTCCCTCATCATCATCCTGGGGACTTCCCAAAAGTGGTTCAAGTTTGGTCCAAGGACAAACCTCACCAAGATTCTATGTCCATGACTAGTCCTATTGAATCTCAGTCTCATGATGGGTTGGTAGCTAGAAATGTGCATTTTTAAACAAGTATTCTCTGTAATTCTAGATGCTTTTAAGTTCTAAGCCAGAAGTGGGACAAAATAGTCACTGGCTGACTAAAGAAGCAAAAAAATATGGTATAAACACCTCTCACTGACGGTAGTTAGCTGACCGCAGTGAGACAATGGTCACACATATGTGGATGTGAATGCTGTATTAGGCTAATTTTCCCCGATTCATCTGTGATGAGCTCATGCCCAGCTGACTCAGTTGACCCCTGTGTATTCCAGCAAGAGTTGTGCATGCAGAAGCCAGAGCAGGGGGTTCATGGGACTTGAGTCTCCCACTTAATTTCTCACTGTTGCCTTCTTTTTCCTGTTTGAGGTGTGGCCCAGTATGACCCATCTGTATGTTTTGTCTGGACAGATGAACATTAATAAAACAATCCCTTGCCTGGGACCTGGACAAAGTGCTAATAATAATAACTATTAATTCACTAGAAGTGATTACTCCTCTGAGGAAGACAAACGTGTCCCACAGAGACTGTGGTTTTAAAGCCCTTTCCAATTTTGCATTGTTGTCAGAGAAAAATAATTGGATATGGCTGACTTACAAAAAAAAAATCTAGAAAGTTCTATATGAGGAAGAGAAGTTCACTTCAAACCAATGTTTCCTGTTTTGATCAAGTGTTCCAAATAGTCTCATTTTTTCCTTTGGGTTTTACATATATTTTTGTCATTTATGGTCATGCCTACAATCTCGCATGCTTACAGTGAATCCAGAATAAACACTCTATTTCTACGACTCTTCTATTATTTATAGCTCAAGATTATCTTGCACCTTCCTCCCAAGACCTCATTTCATCACTGACCATTTGACGTCAGTATACTGCACCTTAAGTTCCTGATAAAGCAGAATGTATGTGATGTGGGCAAGAAAAAAAATACATCTTGACTTTTCCAAAGTAGTCTGCATCAAATGTTTTATGTGTAATTGAAAACATACTTTTACAAGCAAATAGAGCCAATAAAATAGGAAAGCCATATGGAAGCAGCAAGCCCAACTTCTCTGGTTTTTAATAAACTGCAACAGAGGACTGTAAGAACAGTAAGGCACTACCTTCCAACCCAGACTCAGGAAAAGTCAGTGCAGTGCTTCCTCAGTGCTCTGCACAGAAAGTTCCAGCAAGAGGAAAGAGAGAAAGAGAGGACATAGACACACACACACACACACACACACACTGATTTTACATCACTTTGCTAGTACCACTGTGAAAACCTCAGATGCCTGTGTACAGGTGGTATGGTTGAAAAGGGGAAATACAATTATCCTTTCCCCTTCTGGTCTCAAGATCTAAAAGCATGATTATCATTCTATAATGATTATTTTTAAAATATAACCACGAAGGAAATATCTTTCTTAGCAAAATCCTGTTCTCAGCTGCAGCACCATCATCACCCAGAATTCCTGTCTCATCCATGTAGTCACACAGCCTTTTTAGTCCCTGAACCTGGAAGTGAATGGTGTCACAATGATGTTCACAAGGGAAGAATTACAAACCCTGTGATTGGATCCTTGACATATATTAAAGCATTATGACCTGCTGGCTTCTTGTACGACCACACTAGCTACAAACTGAAACTTGGTGTTGTTTTTAATTTCTTTAAATTTTTTTTATTTTTATGAATTACATTTATACAAAGTTTATTCACTTTGTATCCCAGCTGTAGCCCCTTCCCTCATCCCCTGAAATCCCACCCTCCCTCCCTCGTTTCCTCCCATGCCTCTCCCCAAGTCCACTGATAGGGGAGGTCCTCCTCCCCTTCCCTCTGACCCCAGCCCATCAGCTCTCATCAAGACTGGCTGCACTGTCTTCCTCCTCTCAAGGGGATGGTGATCAAAGAGCCAGCTATGGAGTTCATGTCAGAGAAAGCCCCTGTTCCCCTTACTAGGGAACCTACTTGGACACCGAGCTGCCATGGGCTAAATCTGTGCAGGGGTTTTAGGTCCTCTCCATGCATGGTCCTTGGTTGGAGTATCAGTCTCAGAAAAGACTTCTGTGCCCAGATTTTTTGGTTCTGTTGCTTTCTTTGTGGAGCCCCTGTCCCTTCCAGATCTTTCTATCTCCCCCTTCTTTCATAAGATTCCCTGCACTCTACCCAAAGTTTGGCTATGAGTCTCAGCATCTGCTTTGATACCCTGCTCGGTGGAGTCTTTCAGAGGCCCTTTGTGGTAGGCTCCTGTTCTGTTCCCTGTTTTCTTCCTCTTCTGATGTCCATCCCATTTGTCTTTCTTAACGAGGATTGATCATCTTACCCAGGGTCCTCCTTCTTGCTTAACTTCTTTAGGTGTACAGATTTTAGTATGTTTATCCTATACTATATGTCTAATATCCACTTATAAGTGAGTATATATCGTGTGTGTCTTTCTGCTTCTGAAAGAACCAGGATGATCTCACTCAGGATGATCTTTTCCAGTTCCCACCAATTGCCTGCAAATTTCATGATTTCCTTGTTTTTAATTGCTGAGTAGTATTCCATTGTGTAGCTGTACCACAATTTCTGTACCCATTCCTCAACTAAGGGACATCTGGGTTGTTTCCAGATTCTGGTTATTATGAACAAAGCTACTACAAACATGGTTGAGCAAAGGTCCTTGTTGTGTACTTGAGCATATTTTGGATATGTACCTAGGAGTGGTATAGCTGGATCTTGAGGTAGCACTATTCCTAATTTTCTGAGAAAGCAACCAGGTTGATTTCCAAAGTGGTTGTACAAGGTTACATTCTCACCAGCAGTGGGGGAGGGTTCTCCTTTCTCCACATCATCTCCAGCATGTATTGTCACTTTAGTTTTTGATTGCAAAATCTTTTAATCTAATGGGTATGCATTGGGGTAGATAGATATATGGCTGCCTTGAAAACAATGGGGGCCACAACAGAGTTTTTCGATTTTTCCAAGACTTTTTAGACTATATTCTAAGCAGTAGTATTTTTCATGTTCCCCTAACTTAGAGCTTGTAACTTGGTATAAGAGAGTTATTAGTATTGAACTTAAGTCCTGAAAGCCAGGTGTGATTCTATTAACGGAAATGGCTGTGTGACTTTAACTTCCTAACCACACCAACATCTGCATTTTTATCTCTAAATATTTCTTCACATTTTAGGTTTGTAATCTCTCGGTCTATGTTTATTCACATCTGGCTCTTATATGAACGTTGTATATCACAGCAAACTTTGTGGCTAAAAATAAAGGCAAACATAGTTCATTGGCTCTGATGTTTGCACTGAGAGTCAGCACATCAATATGATCTGATTAGATAGCCAAGCTCCTCTACTCACGCTGGAGGGTTTTTATGCCACCTCCACAAAGTCTGTGAAAAGGTCAGCTCTTCATTGCAAACAGAGATCCAAAGACTAACTTGAACCACAGAAGGTTAAGTTACTTCTCTGAATCTTTGGTTCATTCCTTTATCCAATCATGAGGTAAGATTGCTTCTCAGTCCTGCAATTCACCTTTATTCTCTCAATGAGGGTTAGTTTTTGCATGAGACGGATTAAAAAAAAAAAGGTATTTAAAAGAAAATATGAGCTATTTTGGTAAAGAAGTTACATGGTTTCCGGGAGCCTCGATCTCTGTGTCAGGAGTTTGAACTCAGACCTTAACTTCTGAGGTTTCTTTTGACAGAATCATCCCAATCGAGTTTCAGTATTTCTAAGTTAGGTAATCTGGTTCTCTGCTTTTCCAAAAAAGGCTGCTTCAGTTGTGTCTCTAGAGAATAACCAAGCTCTCCAAATTCACCAACACAGAACAAAGTAATCCCAGTTCTGACTTAGATGGGATCTTACTCTATGGAACTGGATCCATCCACCAACAATGAAGGAATACCAGATAAGAAGAATAAAGAACATGATTTGCACTGCATCTTAGTTAACACCTTCCATTTGCCTACTCCTCACAACGACTTTCCCTTATAGTTCTAGCATTGAAAGGGGCTTGCTCTCTTCAGCCACAGCCCAAGCCCATGGTGACAGGCTCATGTTCTTTGATGTTTCTCCTTAGCTTTCTCACAGTTAGTGCTTCTTAACACTTGGATGCAAAGCTCAAGTGAGTAGAACAGTGTTTGGTTTTTTTATTTGGTTTTTGCTTTGTTTTAAGGAATATTGCTCATTGTGGTGGCAGCAATGTTTTGTCTTTGCCATTCTTTGCAACAAACTATAAATTTACCACATCCCTAGCCAAAGCAAGCTAATGTCACTCTTCGTGACTTTTAAGTCTTATTTCCACTATCATTTTTCTCTCTAGCTGACTTCTGAAAATATTTGGATTGGTAAGAAAGTATTGAAGATGCTAAATATAAATTTCCCACAAGAAATATAGAGCAAGATTCCTTTATTGAAACCAGGTTTTGGTTATGAGTGGGTGTAGACTGTTTTTTAAATGCTCCTCGTGCATCTAAAAAAAA
>CM053753.1:73853319-73863342 GCA_028658305.1 Pachyuromys duprasi | reverse complement strand
GGACTTGGAGGGGGCGGGGAGGAGGGAGATGAGGGAGGGAGTGGGAGGGTAGGAGGGACTGAGGGAGGGGGCTACGCCTGGGATTCAAAGTACCTAACCTGTGATTGAGATAAAAATAAATAAATTAAGAAAAAAAAATGTTTCCTTAGCCACTCTATCCAGTACTACAATCTCGAGACTGAAACCTTGAACCACAATTACCATTTACACTCCTCCTTCTTGGGCCTGATTCCCAGTAGGTTGTGTTTGGGCCACAATGGGGCAAACTGAACTGCTTGGTTTTAGTGCTTTGCTTTCATGGTCAGATTTGCACCAACAGTTTTATATCTTCACTGAAATTCTTAGATGTGTGGATATATATCCAGAGAACAGAAACTCAGACAAGAAGGAAAATGTATTGGAGAGGAACCAACTAATCTAATTTTGTTGGTTTTAATTTTCCGTTGAAATTTGTCTCACCGGTTTCTTGGGGTGTCTTTCTGTTACATCCTCAGTAGTAACAGGTAGCAGCCATTTTACTCAAACAAATACTAAGGGAATTAAGTAAAATACTGTATGGAAGAAATTTCCATTGTTCTTTTACAAGTTTTATAATTAAACACATACCCTGTGGCAGTTCATAAACTCTACTCCTCATTTCCCCTATCTGTCACTTAGGCAAGCACAATCATTATTTTCTATTTCTGTAGCAAGTTCTATGGGATACACTTATACAATTGATTGATTTGCTGTATAAATGTATGTACATATATAGATATATAACCATATTCTGCATTTTGTAGATTCAGAGACAAATATAGGAAAGTTGCTCATACAATATTGGCTTAACTGCTCAGTGATAAAACCAGACTCCAAACCTTCAATTAGTATCAAACCCCTAGTTCATAACAGCTAAAATTTGCAACTTCAATAAATGAGCTTCAAGCTTTTTCAATGATTTCTTTGGGTTCTACTTTTGGAGACCCGTAGATATTTTATTTCATTATAAAAGATATTGTTGAGAAAATATTATCATTGTATAATATTGTATATACTTAAAAATTGTACATTTTGCAATTAAGTGTTGTTACAAATGGAAGTAAAAGAAATATTAGAACAATTTATCTACCTTGACTTTTACTTTAAAAAATACTCTACTTAAACAAATTATTTCTTTTATGCAGTTGTGAGTAGTTAATAATGACTGGAAAAGAGCTGTAGCAACACCTTCTGAGAAATCAACAGCAAATATCCCAAAAGTAAACTACTTCAATTTTGAAACAAACAAAACAACAATTTCCTTTTAGTTTGACTATTCCCTAATGTCTTCTTTAGAAGACTGTTTATTGCTTACTATTAAAAGGAAGAACTTTTTCTTCAATTCTTCTATTTTGTCTTATTAATTAATATTGTGTAGTGCATTTGATCATTGTTTTCTCTTCCTTCCTCCTTGTGAGGAATAATAAGAAAATGCTTAAGAAGAGATATGTGAATGTTGTAGTGAAATTCCACACGGATTGTTAATTCCCTTTTTAATTGCTGTTTCAGGGATTGTCTGTGTACACAGATCGAACCAGAAAGAAGGAAGAGTTCAGAGATGGGCAGATGAGGGCTCAAGACTTGCAAAAAAGATGGTGAATTTCATCATCTTCTCTTCTTTTAAATAACAAACATTCTGTATTATTTGTGCCGGGTTTTCCCCCTTTTGGAGAAATAACACATGAGGAAGAGGGCGGAGAGGAAGGAAAGGTAGCTCCAACTGAGGGATACAATGATTTCATCCAGAATTAGCTAATGTGCTTAGCAAGAGTTATCCTGCCCATATGTGCTGGCCCAGAAAGTGAAGTGCTTTGACCACTGGTCTTTGAGACTGAATCATGATTTTCCTATCAACTAGAAACATTTGAAAAGATAACACAACAAATTAAAAAAAAAATAGAAGTGAATGAGAATTTGTAGACTTTTTTTTCCTGCTTTGGCAACGCTATTATAAATAGCATTTTTTGAAACTGTCTGCCTAAAACAAAACAAATGTTTCCTGTCAACATGGAAAAAGAATTTCCTGCCTAAAACTGTGTTATCTGGTTCTTAGTCCACTTAATTAAAAAGCTGTAAAATGTCATGCTACATGTCGTCAAATGCCCTTTTTTAAACTGATTTCAAGTTTTTATCAATTCATTCCAACTTTTGTGTTCTCGTTATTTAATCCTGTGGGGATTACTTTTAAGTAGAGTCATCAGTTCTAATATTCATAACTTCTTTTGCACATCATAATTAAAAGACAGCACAAAGCGAAAGTCATCTATTACAGATCAAACCATCTGCTAAAACACGGTACGATCTCACACATGTCATTAATACCTACTCTGAAGGAGAAAAAATAGAGAACTTCTGGAGCCGAGTTAAGCTATATTATGTGTAACCCTTTCATTTTTCCCATAAATAAAAACCGCTGAGTCACAGAACATGAAGGAAACTGTGAAGATAGAATTGGGTACCGCTGATGTGCGCTCTGCTGCCATTCATTCACAAACACAGGATAAGGAGCTACTATATGCCAACAGTGTCATCTTCTGGGAATACGGAAGCAAGGCAGGCTGTCAACTCCAAGGCAGTTATCATCTGAACTAGGGTGAGAAAAAGAAACGTTAACAAACAAATTTCTGCATGGCCAATGGCTCAGAACAACACACATTTGTAAGCAGGATTTGGTTCCTTGTGAGTTGTGAAGATGAGGTCATTGGGTTCTGCCACCAGTTAACAGACGGTCACCCTCACTCGCTTGACACTTGGACCACCTCAGCATAACCGCCTCTTTCATCCAATCATGCAAGATAACAGGGCAATCAAGTGACTGTGCTAACACAGTGGGGGCGGGGATAATTTGGGGCTGCTTTAGAGTTTTTCTAGCACAGGATTTCATTGTAAAACATGATAAATGCTATAAAAACAGAAAGTTATTGGGAGGGGAAGTTTAGGGAAACAGACTAAACAGAACTGAGAAGACTGGGCTTCATTTCAGCTTGCTTTAAAGGATGAGGATGTACCAGGTAAGTGATGTTGAAAGAAGTTCATGCCAGATGAGATCTATAGTTACACAGGAGCACTTAAAAGCCCAGCACTACTCATGTCTGTATAGTTAAGATAAATGGTGCAGTATTAGCATATAGGTAGATGATATAGGTTAGATATGGATGTACCCACTCATACAAACTGAAGGAAACAGTACTGTTTAAGTTCAACAAAATTTAGTGTTGAGAATTCTAAATGGATAAAAGCTAGGACTCAGAAACAATACAATAGTTATAAAGAACATAAGTATGTTATAGATCTTCAGTAAGTGATGAACGAAAGGACTTTAAAGTAAGAGAAATGAAATTCCACAGCCACGTTTCACCTTAGAGGCACACAAGTCAATCTCTGTCTCTTAAATAAAGACACACAGAGAAGCCGGACACTGTGGTGCATGCCTTTGATCCCAGCAGTCAGGGAGGAAGAGACGGACAGATGGCTGTGAGTTCAAGAGCAGCCTGGTCTACAGAGAGAGTCCAGAACAGCCAAGGCTGCACAGAAAACCCCTGTCTTGAAAAAAAATTGCAGGTGTGAAAAGACATAACCAGAGATGTTTCATAGTGAAAAATTTCAGGACAAACCTGGTGGGAAAGAAAGAGGATGTTTAGATTTCAATGGTACTATTTTTTGGTGTAATTCCTGCTTTGAGGGAAACACAGGAGCTGACTTGACAGACATACAGAGGAATCATCAGTTTTCAAACTTAACTCTTTCACCTCTTTCTAAAGGAAGACATGGTTTCTGAACCTGAACTCACTAAGATCCTGGCCTATTGCTGAAAATGTAAAGTGCATGGGTGCCTAAATTCTTATAATTGACAAAACAATATGAATATATTCATGTATATAAGCTACGAAACAACTAAATTAAGGTATTTTTCATATGAATTACTCATGTATTTGACATGTTTTGTAGTAAGAATGCTTAAAACCAACTCTTAGTCATATCTACCTCATTGCATTAACTGTAGTCGTGATGCACAGTAAACGCCTTGCTTTTAGTTTGTCTGACTGATCCTTTGTGCACTTCAACAATCACCTCCTTAACACCTCCAGCCCCTTGGCACTGGCCCTGCATCACAGCTTCCGGCTCAGGCACTCTACTCTGTGACAGTCCACATGAGAGCAAGCATTGGGAAGACATGGACAGGAAGCCTTGTACAACATTGGTAAGAACATACATAAATAGAGCTATTAAAGAAAACAGGAAGAAGAATCATCAAAAATTAAAGTATGGTCTAGTGAGTATTCAATGGAAATGAGGTCAGTGACTTAAAAATATATCTGTACTCTAATATTCATCTCAGCGTGAGTCACAATGACTAATACATGCAATTTTGAGAGAAGTATTGGGTTACATAAGTTATACCAAAGCTGCTAAAAAGGAGGCAAAACAAAACATAAGTTTGAGGATTTAAAATATTCAATGTGATTCTATTCTAAAAATAAATAAATAAATACACGCAAAATGGATAATTCTGAGGAAGCAACTTTAAAATTTAAGAGAACAGACACAGTCCAGACCTTTGAGCCCTAACAGGCTCTCCATGGGCAAACAGGATGCTAGCCCACAGGGCATCTCTAGAGTTTAGATATAGCTTAGTTACTAATATCACTTTTGATTTCTGAAAAGCCACTGAGAAGAGAGGGTTGAAAACCTCACCTTTGTTTGAATAGTAAAATTTTGTCTCTTTAATTGCATTGTAAATGCTTTTCTTATGTCTTTATTATTGAGTTGTTTTTAGCATAACTTCTTTTTAATGAGTATACTTCTTAAATTTATATTTGATTCCTTTTCTTTCAAATCTATTTTTTCAGTTTTCCCATTTTCTTTTATTCATTCTGTTATCAATGTTCATTCTCAATATACACATTTTAAAATGTATTTTAGATAATAATACTACCAGCAGTTTACCTGATAGAACCATTCCTTATTCTTATCAACTAACACTTTCTGAATTGTTTTTTATTTACTACAATTTATTCACTTTGTATCCAGCTGTAGCCCTCCTCCCTTCCCAATCCCACTCTCCCTCCCTCTTCTCCCAAGACCCTTCCCCAGTCTACCAGTAGGGGAGGTCCTCTTCCCCTTCCATCTGACCCTAGCCTATCAGGTCTCATCAGAACTGGCTGCATTGTCTTCTTCTGTGGCCTGGAAAGGCTGTTCCCCCCTCAGGGGGAGATGATCAAAGAGCCAGCCACTGAGTTCATGTCAGAGTCAGCCCCTGTTCCCCTTACTAGGGAGCCCATTTGGAGACTGAGCTGCCATGGGCTACATCTGTGCAAGGGTTCTAGGTTATATCCATGAATGGTCCTTTGGAGTATCAGTCTCAGAAAGGACCCCTTTGCCCAGATTGTTTTATTCTGTTGGTCTCCTTCCTTATGGATCTCCTGTTCCCTCCAGGTCTTTCCTACTCCCCCTTCTTTCATAAGATTCCCTGCACTCTGCCCAAAGTTTGGCTCCTAGTCTTATCACCTGCTTTAATACCCTGCTGGGTAGAGTCTTTGAGCGGCCCTCTGTCGTAGGCTCCTGTATTGTTCTTGTTTTCACTCTCTATCCTATTTGCCTTTCTTAATGAGGATTGAGCACCTTACCCAGGGTCCTCCTTCTTGCTTAGCTTCTTTAGGTGTACAGATTTTAGTATGATTATCCTATATTATATGTCTAATATCCACTTATAAGTGAGTATATACCATGTGTGTCTTTCTGCTGGTGGGAACATAAACTTATACAGCCACTTTGGAAATCAATCTGGTGATTTCTCAGACAATTAGGAATAGCACTACCTCAAGATCCAGCTATACCACTCCTAGGTATATATCCAAAATATGCTCACACACACAACAAGGACACTTGCTCAACCATGTTGTTGCAGCTTTATTTGTAATAGCCAGAAGCTGGAAACAACCCAGATGTCCCTCAGTTGAGGAATGGATACAGAAATTGTGGTACATCTCCACAATGGAATACTATTCAGCAATTAAAAACAAGGAAATCATGAAATTTGTAAGCAAATTGTGGGAACTAGAAAAGATCATCCTAAGTGAGGTATCAACTAACTCTTAGTGGATTTCTACATATGCTTTGACTTTGAGCTGATGAGCTCATCTTGATGAGGATAGTTTCCATCTCTCTGCTTACTACTCCCTGGTCCCCATCTCTATGGTTACTACTCCCTGATCTGTGGAGATTCCCTCAAGGTTGGTTTTCCATTTTTCTTTAATGCAGTGCTATAAGATTTAGTGATTCTAGTGAGCAATTTTACTTTGAACTTATATTTGTAAATTACTTACTCAAATTCAGGTCACCTAAGTAACCTAGGTTTGACTTTGTAAATTTTACAAGAGCTCTTTGACCGTTAGATCAAAGAACACTGGCTGTTTCATACTACATTTCTGAGATGTTTCCCAAGACTTCCTCTCACATAGACTTTTCCAGCATCCTTCATGAATGACATCTTCCTATGATATAGAGCTTTAGATATTATCTTCTTGTTTTGTACAACTATGTATCTCTTATTTATTTATTTTTAGTTTTTATCTTTCTCTCAAATATTACATCATAACTGCAGTTTCCCCTACCTCCTTCCATCCAAGTCCCCACACACACCTACATACGCACGACACATACACACATACACTGCACTCCTTTCCCTTCAGAAAAGGGCATGCCTTCCAGGGATATCAACCAAACACAGAATATCAAAGTTGCAATAACCAGGCACCTCCCCTTATATTAAGGCTGGACAAGGCAACTCAGAGGAGGAAAAGGCCCCAAAAGGTAGGCAAAAGAACCATAGACAGTCTCTGCTCCCACTTTTAGGAGTTCCACAAGAACACCAAGCTACACAACCATAACATGTATGTAGGGGGCCAAGGTCAGTCCTATGCAGGCTCCCAGATTGTCAGTTTAGTCTCTGTGAGCCCCTATGAACCCAGGTTAGTTGATTCTGTTGGTGGTAGTGTGTGTGTGTTGTCCTTGCCTCCTCTAACTCCTACAATTCTTTGTTTCCCTCCTCTTCAGTATTCTCCAGCTCCACCTAATGTTTGGCTATGGGTCTCTGCACCTGTTCTCATCAGTTGCTGGGTGAAGCCCCTTTGACATTAGCTTCTAAAGCATATATCCATGCTAATACCCTTAGTCTAGTTTGAATCAGCCATTGTACTCTAAAATCACTTGAACTGTATTACCTCTACTTAGTGATTTCCTTTTCTGGCTTTTGAATTCAGCTTTATAGCTTACAGGAAAAAATTTGTATTGTAGCTACAATTATTGCATAGTTTGAGTTAGACGGTATGCCTACCACATCTGCTTGGCCTGCCAATTCTTCCATAAATCAATTCAGAGATAAACCACAATAAATTTGATGATTCTACGGTGAAATGGCTTCTGACATAGTACCTTAGAACTAAGAAATAGACTCACTTCTTAAGGCTGCTGAGATAAGTCAGTTTGTAAGTGTTCACAGTATAAGCAGCTCAGCCTCTAAAGCCCACATTAAATGACAAATTAAAATGCTTCAGCCCACACCTGTAATCCCAGCACTTGGGAGGAAGTAACAAGGGGATCCCTGGGACTTGCTAGCCAGACAACCTCACCTCCTTGGTAAGTTACAGGCCAGTGAGAGATCCTGTTTTAAAAAAAGAATAAGTAAACAGCACATGAGGAGCCACACCTCAAGATGACACTCAAAGTTGAACCTTGGCCCTCTGGCCTATGCACACAGAGAGAGAGACATACACATACACAGACACCAGCGGGAATGCAGTGGGAGTGGTCTCAGTTCTTGAATTGTTGATCTTTCATTCTGTTGCTTCCATTTGTGTGGATCAACACTCAAGAAACTCTTCATAATGAACAAAAGGTTATAGACATAGGCATGGTGGTACTCCAGAATCAGAGTGAGAACAAAGCTTTGTCTCAAAACATTCAAAAGTAAAAATCATACATTCATCAAAATTATGACACATGGCTAGTAAACAGGCGATGCAGTTCGGTTTGCCTGTCTTAGCATCGAAATGAGAAAGTCTTGACTATTCTCTTTTATTAGAAGTCCTTAAATTTTGCAGCTCAAAATATATTGTGAGACTATCATCCATAAATTTGTCTAAATCATTATGTGTGCCTTTATATATTAAAGCATCGTCTTGCCTTTAGTGTCAATAAAATGAAATTAGTTTTTATCATTAATAGGAAAGCAAAATTTGAAGAAAATGGTTTTAACAGGAAATTCTTGGGTTTTTTTGTTTTTTATTTTACTTTCCTGGCTTCCATTTATTTTATTCTGAGCCAATTGTTTGTTTGGGGACATTTCTTTTAAAATATCAGCTTATTTGCAATTTTGTTAAGGAGTAGCAAAGAATTTTATTAAGGTTTCAGTCTTTGGAATTTGAATGTCTGGGTTGAATTCCAGCCTCTATTACTGACTGTGTGACCATAGAGAAGCTTAACTTCCAGGTGCCTCCGTTTCCATATCTGACCAGTGAACTACACTGTTGGTCATAGCTCTCCCATAGAAGACGGTAATACAATTCTGCTAAGTGAGTTAATTCCCAGAAAATTAGCTCTTAGTAGGTACAATTCAAATTTCTATTCTGTTGTCTACAGATTTCTATAAAAATTGGCCCAAGGCTCTTAAGGTTTTGTACGAGGCCCTGAAGTCATAATATTTTAAGGCATATAGACAAGAGAACATGCTATGCCATCCTTTTTCATGACATCTTGGATTTTGACTGAATATATGATTTGAAGACAATAAATACAAGCAACTTTTTTCTTTTTCAATCAGTTCTTTTGTGAGACTGTTCATAGATTTCAGGAACAGAGGGAATTGAGGCAAATTAAAAGGCCTTCAACTTTGTGGCCAGAGAAGGCTCTCACCTCCCTACCAGCGTTGTGGGCCAAGATCAACATGCTTGGCTAGGAATGCCTTGCTTACTCCACACTGTCAACTAGGAGGTAAAGGGTTAGACTCTGGAACTGCTACTCCACCCAGCTTCTGTTCCATTTTTAATACACCTTTGTGATAAAGCACATTGTATCCACTAAAAAAAAACTCTTGAAGGTGTGGCTAACCAGAAAAAAGCAATATCCTGCATTGCCTCAAGCATGAAAGGCCCTCCAACCCTAGTTCATGACCCGCCCTCTCCAGTCTGGCCCTTTAGCTCAGTTGCCACATTTTATTCAGAAAGAGCAACAACATTCACAAATCCCACCACCTGGGAAAATGCCAGAAATTGTCCCAGCGGAACACCCAGGTATGTGAAAGAGTTCAGAATGTTCAGTCACAGGAAGAATATCAGAATACCTTGCTTTAATCAGAAAACATGCTCCTAAAATTCTCCAACCAAAGCAACATTTACAAGTTACTTTATTTCTTAAACATACTGGAAATTTGCTATTTAATGAGGGTTGCGGTGAGTTACTTATTAACAACAAAAGTCACTTATAAAACAACCAGGATCCTTTGGCCTATCTGTTTTGGTTTAGAATTTGGGGACCTGTTTTTCCATAAGAAAACTCTCCTATGCCATCTAACATTTCATTACTCAGTTTTCTTTCAGACAATATTGAAGTTCAATAGTCATTTCTTAGTCCCTTCCAACTCAAAATTCACTGTGTCTGTCAAAGGCAGTCTAGGAATAGACATAGTATTAACAATTCCTAAATGTTCCCTGGAATATAAGGCATTGAATATTGTGTTTGTTCTAGGTTGTGAGCAGCACTGATGTCATAACAAGAAAATAGTAGAGCTGTAGTTCAGGCAGGAAAGCACTTCCCTAATATGCATGGGGATTCCATGTTTAGCTCAGCTGAATCAAGCATGATGGAGCAAGTCTATAATCCTAGCACTCAGGAAATAGAAGCAGAAAGACCAGAAGTCCAAGGTCATTCTTTACTACATAGTGAATACAAGGCAAGGATACCCAAGATCTTTCCTCAAAGTAAAATATTAAATAAATAAATAAATAA